>JAMPIV010011009.1:0-132855 GCA_024509875.1 Oreohelix idahoensis
ATCAATTGATGGCAGGGCTACCGCCTCTCCCCACATAGAACAAGTGTCCACCAGAGTAAGGATGTAACTGTTCCTCCTCTTGGTCCGAGTGAGAGGTCCTACAATATCCACTGCAACCCTCTCAAAAGGTGTTCCCACTATGGGCATTTCCCCTAGAGTTGCAGGAGCAGTCCAGTGCTTTGGAGCTACCCTTTGACATTCAGGGCAGGATTTGACATATCTTTTTATATCCTCCGTTATCCCTGGCCAGAAGTAATGACAAGCTATACGCTGTCCTGTGGCGCTGATCCCCATGTGACCACTGAAGGGAATCGCATGCCCGAGTTCCATCACTTTATCTCTATATGAAGTGGGAAGAACCAGCTGGTTGTGACCATTTGTTCCAGTTCCGGCCTTCCTGTATAAGAGTTTGTTCTTCATGAAATATTTCCCCTTGCTCGGAGGTGTGTGGCATTTGGGCAATTTTTTAAAACAGGGCTTGAGTGTCCTATCCTCAGCCTGCGCCTTCCTCATCTCCTCTGGATGAGCATTTATAGGTTCACCTTCTTCCTCCTTCTTCTGTGACCTGGTCTGCACTGTCGCCATGATCACAGGTTTCTCGGGATTCCCCAAGAAGACGTATCTACACCCCAATATCAGAGGGTAGATTGGTTCATCTATCACTGCTGCTCTGATTTCTCCTTCCACATAGCGAGTTTTCACCGTTATCCTTGCGATGGGAAGTGTCATGAGTGGTATGTCCTTAGTCGCCCCTTGTATTTCCACTGTTTCTGTGGTATACTGACTTGGGTCCACTAGGCTAGACTTCACAACTGAATCATAATCCAAACCTGTATCATAAAGGCACCTTATGGTGACCCCATTACAAATAACATCCTCACAAACTGGGGGGTGATAAGGTTCCTGTTGTCCATTAGGATTAACCTTTAATCTTTGCGTCCCCGATTTCATTGCAGCAATGTTTGAAGGTTTCCTTCTACAAAATTCGGTGTTATGGTTATCCTTCTTGCACCATTTACACCATCTTTTTCCTTGGTTCAACGGTTTTCTTTCATTGAACTTTTGGTCATTGAACTGTGAGTTTCTTTCGCGACTAGTCATTTCTTGGTCGCTCACAAAGGTTGTTTTCCCACCTTTATTTCCATGCTCTCTATTATCAAATTTTATTAAATTGCTTGTGGAGCCTTTTAAAAATTGTCCAATGTGCTTGTGCTTCTTTTTTGCACCAACTTACCTATGCCAGAGCTTGCCTGATAACCTCTCAGCAAAATTTAAAATTTCCCCACCTACTTCCTCTGCAACTTGTTCAATGAGATATTTTTATTCATGTCTGGAGCCATGGACTCACTCAAATGATCCAAATCCTTGAATCATTTCCTATAAGATCTTGGGTCTTCCACAGTAGCCGTCCCTTTTCTCCAATTAGGGTTATATAGTCCTGGCTGAGAATTGGTTGTGTAGGTCTCCCCAGACAACAGTTTGGCATTTCTAAATTTCTTACGATAAAATTCACCATTCTTCTCGTACCTTAATAACAAAGCCTGCTTTAACATGTCATAATTGTCGTGGTCTTCCCTGTTCATTTTGGCAAATACTTCATAAGAAGTACCTCTCTATCCCTGTGATAGCTTTAAGCTCCACCTCTCTCTCTCTAACCCATATGTAGTAGCTAATAACTCAAAACGTCCTATGTACCCCTCTATGTCATCGTCTTTTTCAACAAAATGGTCTAAATGAAACCCCATAGCTGAGTTTGAGGCTCCCAGACTGGGCGTAGCATCTGAGGCAAAAGGGCTGGCACCATTTTCAGGAGCCTGGCCTTGTAATTCCAGCTCCCTTAGTCGTAATTCGTGCTCCCTTTGCAACCTTCTATCTTCTGCCTCCCTTTCGGCCTTTTTATCTTCTGCCTCCCTTTCGGCCTTTTTTTCTTCTGCCTCCCTTTGCTGTCGTTTTTCTTCTGCCTCAATCTGCAGCCTCTTAATTTCTCTATCAGCCTCTAACCTCTTCTCTTCAGCTAACCTCCTTTCTTCTCGTTCAATATATTTATCACATTCAGCCGTTACGTATTGAATTAAAATTTGACCATCCATTCCCATCTCCTTCGCGGTGAGCACAGCAGCTGATCTAAATTTTGCCAGCTCCGCCATACTTTTTAGACAATATAATAATATACAAGCTAAATCTCTAACCAGTAAATACACTAAGTACTTCTTATGACTATAGTCTAACTAATTCTAACTAACCAGTTAACTAATTAATTATTACTGGCTGTGAAGATTCACCAACTTTTATCTACAGGGACACTTTTAATTTTAAAGGGAATTTTACAATTTATTTCCCTACTTTTATTTCTCCCACCAGGAGATCCTAATATTACTGTTGGGCTAATTATCCCTGGACAAGACCCCAATTTATGTAGTGGTGTTGATGGTATTGTATGATGGTGAGATTACTAAATGTAATTGTATGAGGCCAGCTGTGAAGGCTCCTGAGATAAAATGTAGTTGAGAATTGTCAGAAGGCCTTTCTTGCTACCACTACGACCTCACACTTAATTTTTTTTAATGAATGTGGCTACGTAAAGTGTCTAGGGTTATGATATGTAGTGTGGTGTAATAGGTTATAGATATACCCACAGATATTTAACAAGACTAATAATATTAATAAATGTTAAAATACACTGAACTAACTCACGTGTGTAAAATTTTTTGATAAAATTATATTACATTTATTTTGTTCCGGATCAATTTTTTAGTTTGACCAGAACTTAAAAGGATTTATAGATTATGAAAGAAATGCATGGAATATTATATCATAAATGCAATAGTGTACATATATATGTACTATACTAGTTAGTTTTATTAAAATGTTCTAGTAGTCATCTACTTGGGAGGATAGTTACTGTTTGTGCTGTTGGGGTGGCCTCATCACACCTGTCTATATTGACTACACAGTGTCCAGAAAATGGTGGGAATTTTTATGGGGTTATTAGTAACTAAGGGGCTTTGGTGAATGTCCAGGCAGACCCAGAGGCTCACTCATCTTTTAGTTGTAGCTCTGGTGCTGAAATCTGGTGGTCCCACCTCTCTGTGCTGGCGGGCAATAATGGTGGTCTCTGTCACAAGTACTGCACAGATACACTCGAGTAAAGTCACCAACTGAATAGTCACTGCTTGGTTGACAACAGAAACTCGCAGCTCTGCAATCAAAGTATGGGCCATGTGTCAAAATCTATTCTCTACCCACGTCTGGACACAACACTGACACAACAACCACATCATACAGACAGGTCAGATCTCTCTGACCAAACAGCACATTTACCATGGTGGTTTTACATCAGATAGATCCTCCCAGACTATAGATTCTGAAAAATATTTATTAGTTGTCTGCCCTAAAAGAGGATAGGTAATATGTTTCATTATTCTCAACACTTGATTCTGTCTTGCTTATAACCCTTGCTGGAGTTTATGTATATTGTTGGTCCCTAGACCCTGACTAGGGCGGGGGGTCTAGAGCAAATCCCTACTTGTTTGTAAGGCTAGATTTCGATATGGCAGTATCAAATCACTCGAACCTGAAACAATATTCAAAATATATAAGGAAATAATTTCAATCTTACCAGATTATGAATAAATAACACAGAATTGCTAGCAAAACTCAGCTGAGCTGCTGGCTATAGTATGGCGTCCCTAAATTTATTACACTTTCTTCATATGGAAATCACCACACTTTAAAATCTGTGTCTATCACTGAACAACTATTGAAGAATGGCCCCACTTTCGCGTCTGAGCGCTAATGATATGATTGTCTGTGGCCAATCACTGCCTAGGTTTATTTTAAATTCAAATTTCCTACCATAAAGTCATTTCAGTCATGCTTCAGTCAAGTATGGATGGTTATCTGTTAGTCTGTCCGTCTCTACTTGTGGTTCTACAAAATGTACTTGATTTTTGAACCAACCTTTCTCTCCCCTCCAAAATTTTGTCGTTAAAAGTTATATTTAGACACAGCTACCACCCAAAAACCCTCTCCTCCATACTAAGTAAATTTGAACACCTGCGTTTCGAGGTCGTGTTTTTTTGTGCAATTAGCGACACTTTTAGATTCAATACAGTCTGTCGGTGATGTGAACAACACTGTCTTTTGTCATTATCTTCAATATTATCTATCCGTCTGTAAAATTAAGAACATATTAGTTCACTGCTCAGAATAGGCCATCCGGCCAGCTAATTTTTATATTCCTAACATTAATATTAAGAAAAAAGTACTTTTTAAATTTTGTAATATTCCAAACATCTGCGTTTTAGCCGCTGAATTCAAATCAAGGGCTTGGTATTGCAAAAGCGTCCAATAAATGACTGTGGCGTATTATATCTACGGTCCCTTCTGTCGAGTTGCTTACTTTTTATGTCAACTTGGGAAACGTGACTTTTCTCCGTTTCCCCCCCCCCCCCCCCCCCCCCCCCCCCCCCCCCCCCCCCCAATTGCGTCTCCTTAGCCTTTCTAGTCTCACGCAATCTTTCCAGTCATATTTTTTTCCTTTTTGATCCGCCGTTCCCCTCCTGTTTAGCAAGTCAATTATTATGGAGGATGATGACCCGCGGTCTAGGCGATCATGTACTATTCGCAGCCTACGCATTATGTTTTTATCCTTAAATGTTATCTTTGGAGGGATTTTACCGTTGTATCTCTGTCAATTTCACTACACCCGGTCGTCGCATTCTTGTAGGCTAACCCTGAAGGTACTGGATAAATATGGGGAGTGAGAAATGAAAGCAGACAATCTATGAGATTAAGGCACCAAAAACAAAATGTACGGGGTGTAAAGTTAACTCTGGAAATATTCCCAAGCAAACCAGAAAATAAGATGCTCCGGGGGTGTGAACCTAGCAGACCCCAAAAGAGAATTAACTGAAGAGAATAACAACAGAACATATTATATCAGTTGAGTATTAATACAGCACCCATAACAAAATTCAGTATCAAGTATAATATTCGATACTTTAGTATAGTCTGAGTACAGAATAAGATATTTGGCAAAACTTAATCAGTTTAGATGCAATACCAAGTTGATTATACTGAATAAGTCTAGGATAAAAGGCTATTGATACGGTCTTTATCAGATAGTTATCATTTAAATTATATTTCACGCTTCAAAGTCAGTATCAAAATCGGTTGTATAACAGTTTGTGTTCTTGAGATCAATTCTTCACTATCAGACCTGAAGCATTTGCC
This sequence comes from Oreohelix idahoensis, assembly GCA_024509875.1. NCBI lineage: Eukaryota > Metazoa > Mollusca > Gastropoda > Stylommatophora > Oreohelicidae > Oreohelix > Oreohelix idahoensis. The sequence goes on from JAMPIV010011009.1 coordinate 5,236, forward strand.
TGGACTAGCATATGGATTTTAAGTATTATTTTGCTTCATTGCTTGACATAATATTTGAAAATTTTAACACGTTAATAATGTATTTTTGATAGATTTTATGACTTGAAGTTCAAAAAATTTATACCTCGTATGTCGACTCATAAATCTAAAATCGACGTGCTTTATATGATTCAAGACAGATTAGAGAACGTACTTCGTGTGATTCCGTAGTTAATGTAACTATTCAACAGCTCGCTCACTAGCAGTGGCGCACCATTACAAGAATTACCGTAAGTTCAAAGATAATGTTCTTAATAATGACCTGGCTTTTGTTTTAAATTGTACGAGTATTATTTAATACTGTTCGACGTGATTATTTGCTTTTCGACGTGAAATTTCAACATCTTTTATAGACAAAATTGAGCTCCCTCGTCTAATAAATGCCAATTTAATAATTGAAGCGAAAAGAATCTTCCTCGCTCACCAGAAAAGCAAATTGTTAACTCAATTACGTATTGCAGCGAGTTATCTTGTACATGCAGTTCTCAAAGAGTCAATAGAACGAATGTGTTGAGGTTACACTATAAAAAAATCTGTAGAAAATTCCAAACATTAAATTAAATATACTAGTGAACTCTAGTTTTGATCTGGCTCTAGATATAACCTCCCGTTTGTGGTCAAACACTCTAAACCCTTCTACTTCTCTGCGTTTGGTACTTTCATTTGTTTTCCGATGATGTGCTACAAATTAACAATAAACTTTTTATTTTAATTTATGATATCCTATTGCGCTTTGACAAATCGCCTTGAGAAAATATTTCATAGTTACCACTTATTTACCTTCATTATGTAATACGCACAGGCCGGCAGAAGTATTTATAGATACATGGAAAAAATAAAAGTGGGGAAGGGGGGTGCGGGTCGGCACCTCTATGATGTTCACAGACCCTTTCTACTCCATTACGTGTAATCATAAAGTCACACACTAGTTGTACATTCAGTTTGGTATTTGTCCAGGGTTGCATCCCTTTGTCTGTCTGAGGAATGTACGCAAACACAAGTGATATATGTAATCTCTGCCGCTGGACCATCTCTGTATTCAGATTACAGATAACCTGTCAGAGGACACAATATGGGCGGAAGGTACTAGCCAAGAAATAAGTTCAACGATGTATTTGTGAGTTTGTACAAATACAATTAGAAGTATTTTTGCCACATCTGACATATATAGACGCGTTTAAATTTTAAAATTGATATTTTAAAACACGCGGGGAATAGAAATGATCTAACACCCGACCCACATAGTTCTAAAGAGCTTACCATTGGTTTAATTTAAGAGCCGGAATAGACTTTGACTTTCATTGGCAAGTTGGTCTAAAAGTACAATCTGGAATTTGAACTGAGAAATGAAAATAAAATCTAGCAAAATCGGAGACACAACTCAGACTGCATCGCAAAGTCAATATTACCAACTTCCAGGAACCAGAAAGACATCGTACTTAGAATTCCAAAATTATAAGTGACAAATGAAAGTATTTAGGCGTCTTTATAACTTAAAAGAGAACCCGCATTTTTAAATACAAAGACTAGATACTTAAGGAATCAGAAGCCCAAGCATCGGAAAAATAATTCCAAAATTTTAAGTGACAGATCAAAGTATTTTGGCGTCTTTATACCTTAAAAGAGAACCCACATTTTAAAATACAAAGACTGGATACTTAAAGAATCAGAATCAAGTAACAAGAGGAATAATAAAATTTCCCAGACCAGCGTTCGAAGCATCTGATCAAAGTCCTGTGGCCATACATCTTTGCGAGGAGATTGTAGATCCCTTTTGGGGTAAGTTGTGAACCTATATTTACAAATGTGAATTTGACATGTTCTTCTTGCTAAGTGGTTGTATAGGAGGCTGGCAACCTTAACATATGAAAACAGTATATTCATGGAACACTAATGCAAATGCTGGCTGGTGATTGCTTCGTGCTAGTTCATACGGAGAAGCGAAAGTAGCAGCAACCCTATACTCCGAATGGAGTAGTGATGAGTGCATCCCATGTGCATCAAGTGTATAGTATCAATTTGTGAGATATATGTAACTTGTTAATTGTAATTCAGATAAGCCATTGCCCTCGCGCTGTCCAGACACATTTTCCCCATTAAAGAAACCAGAAGAATAACGGTGATTTCTAATCATATTCCCTGAGATATACTGTGTATACTTAAGACAAAACTTATTCTGTGTATACTCAGGGAGAATAATTATTTAGAGAGGCTAACATTGTGGGTGGACAGCGAGACAATGCACCTGTTAATTTTCCAAACCAGTGTTCTTAGCAGAGATTTTTGTTCTTTCTATTTTGTCTAAAGTTCGTGGTACCAAGCTGCAAGACTAAAGTTTCTACGCCACTAGTTGTGAGTCAAGAGCAGGGATTAAAGATTAACCACCTACATTGGACGAGTTGTGTGGAGAAGTGCCCTCATTACAAAAGAATTGACGAAACCACGGCTGCAGGACTCACTTAGACCTGCTAAGTTCTTCGTAAAGAAAATAGCAAAAGGACAAATTGTTTTATAAATCCTCACCCAAGTCTCAGTGAAGACAATTTTAGATACATCTAAAATTCACCATCATTCCATCGTTATTTTAACCTGTTAAAAACGAATTGATTATAAAATTTGTTACATGTTATTTTAAAACTAAACGATCATTGTTGATTCAGTTATTATAGGTATGAAAGCAAACGTATGAGCAAGACTCTTTAATAAATATACATCTAGACATATATTTACATCTATAGAGCAAATACTTATAAAAGAATTTAGCTGGATTACACCAGCTGGGGGATTTAACGGGTTAAAACCATTGCTTAATTCTTCACAAAAGGCGACGGATCAGATATAAGTTAATAGTGCTCTGCATTGTTCTTGACTTCTGAAAACATCTTGTGAACATTATCTTGAGATAGAAGCATCATTATCCTTCTATCTACACTCTGCCAAGAGTAATTCTTGTGCGACGATAGACACACTTGAAGACCCATATTAGATGCTCTTGAATGTTGGCCACTGGTGAACCACTACTGCAGAGCTAAGGGGAGGCAATCCGTGACAATGACCAAAACCGAGAGTATCTAATGTGGGTCTTCAAAGGTGTCTACCTTAGCACAAGATTACTCGTGGCAGAGATGCCTTAGCAATGTTAACTTTTATCTGCCCGCTGCCGTTTGTGAAGAGCTGAGATATTATATAATTTTATTTAGCTCGTACAAGCCCCCAACTGAATTAACAGTAACATTCTTCTTATTACTGGCTCTATAGGTATATATATATATATATATATATATATATATATATATATATATATATATATATATATATATATATATATATATATATATATATATATATATATATATATATCTATATATATATAAGATACTGATTCATACGTGTACAATCCTATCTATAATAACTGAATCGACTTTGAATTTGTAAAATAACATATAATAAATTTAATGATCAATTATTATGTAACATTTAAAAATAAAGAAAGGTTATGTTTAGATGTGATGCAGAAAACTTATGTTATCGTCATCAATTCTTCATGGAAGGTAAATGTTTGTTGCTGTGGCCTGTTTAATAAGCACTTAGCTGAAAATTGGTGAGTACTGCTGCTTTTGTTCGTTACTTCGTCTCTCTTTGACAAGGGGCACGTACCGAGCGAAAGGTGCAACGAGTAACCTCTCCTGGTGACAGTGCTGATTATCTTCACAGGCCCGTCAGATGTAGCTGTCCACAATCAGTTTTCTGAATCACAGACTCGTAGCACTTATGGTATTGTAGACTCGAACCACGATCTTTAGAGAAAATACAAAGAACAACGGTCTGTGCCAAGTCATCGTTTTCCTAATATTAAACAGGCGCCTTCCCCCCCCTGTCCGTCAACCAGTTTTTCTTTTTGCTCTCTGAAGTTTTATCCTACTTGAGTATATACAGAATAACTCAGAGAATATGATGCGAAATCACCATCATCTGTTAAGTAATTTAATGGAAAAATGAGACTGGATAGTGGCGAATACTATGACGTGTGAATGAATGAACATGATTAAGTTTACACATAACTCACAAAATGGTAATATAAACTATGCACATACTAATGTAATCAACACTCACCCCCTGCTACATTCAGAGTCTGGGGTTACCTCTGCTTTTGGTTCCCTATGAGAATTAGCCTGAAGCAATCACCAGCGCTTGTTGATATGGTTTATGAATTTACTCTTTTCATATGCTGAGGTTGCCAGCCTCGGATGGACGTTTACAGTGACTAGCAAGTACAAACACGTCAAATTCAAAGTATAAAATATATGTTACAACTTCTCCAAACTAATTGGTAACTCTAGACTTCTTGCTCAGTAGAATAGTCTTGGCAACTTGATAAAAATGCCTCGAACACGTCAGGTGTATTATTTTTAGTCCTTCTGTGACTTTTGTGAGTAGGTTCTGTAGGAGTCCAGTATCTGTATTAATAGGTAAATTTTCCTTGCTGCAGTGTTCAGAAGACGTTCCGATTCGTTTTTGTCCGGTCCTATAAGGTCAGAATCCTAACTCTGTTTTTTCTGGCTTCAGTCCGAGCTGTCTCTTTGGCGATTCTAGAATGCAATTTGTTTTAGCCTCCGAATTTTAAAGGTTATATTGCAGTTTCCTGCCCTCGCTTCCAACTGGCGTTTCTGACAAAACAAACAATCAGAATAAATGTTTATTTCAGATTCTTAAAAATTCAAATCCATGAGCATAATGTAGTGGGTCGGGGTGTCAGTTATTTTACTTCCTCTCGCGTGTTTGAAAATATAATTTTAAAATTTAAACACATGACCTCATCTCTCATATATGGCCCGACCTCTTCTGTCCCTCTTAGATAACGGTTGCCATCTTCGTATGGACTTTTACAAGCACTAGCATGTACAAACATGTCAAATTCAATGTATAAAATATGTTACAACTTAACCCAAGCTAATTGGGAACTCTAGACTTCTTGCTCAGTAGAATAGTCTTGGCAACTTGATAAAGATGCCTCAAGCACGCGTCAGGGGTATTATTTTTAGTCCTTCTGTGACTTTTGTGAGTATGTTCTGTAGGAGTCCGGTTTCCGCATTAACATGTAAATCGTCCTTGATGTCCGGTCCTATAAGATCAGAATCCTAACTTTGTTCTTAATGCCTGCCTCAATTCTCATATTTTGCCCGACGTCTTTGGTTCCTCTTAGATAACCTTTCAATTACGATTTGTAACATCGCTTGCAGATAGTGTCATTACTAATACGTCTACCCAGATGGGTTTCTCTGTAATAATTACACCGACAACGTCTGGACGGAAGCGAGTTAAGCAATTATCACCTGTACTTTCTTTTGTTTGATAGTGCAAAAGAAAGTACAGGCGATAATTGCCAAAGTGTCTGAACGCTTTCGTAGCGAACAATACCCCCAAACAGGCATGTGTGTCTTGACGGAAAAGTCAACCTGGTTTACGAACTTAAGTGATTACAATTAATCCTTAAGGATGGTCTATTAGCCGTGAAATGACACTATCGCAGTATGAACAGAGGTCAACACATCTAAGACGCGGTGATGGGGCAGGTTTATGTGCGTAAAATGAAGAAATAAATGGAGAAAGTAGGGGACAAAGAAGACAGATTATAAGGACACAACCAGAATTCCGTCACAGTATTTATAGATAATTTCCCTTTTTTCGGTCCTCATAGAGCCCGTGTACCACCACAACAGCTGATCCCATAATTAAACCTGCACAAAAGCATTTGTGAGCTTTAGCTGCGGCCGCGTCTGTAGCGATTTACTTGACATAATAAAGCTGCGGTCTTATACACAACCTCCTGACAGTCGCCTTATACGACACACGAGCGTTAGATTGACAGAGTGGTTAGAGCGCTGGTCTCTCGCCTTTCTGTGACTCCTCAGACACGCCCGGAAATTGCCCAGTAATTATAGAAATGAATTCTATTGTTAGCACTTTTAACAAAATACAGTAGAACGTTGATTATCCGAACGTCAGTAAACCGAACCGTCAGTTATCCGAACGTCAGCTATCGTAACCATCAGTTATCCAACTCTTAGCAGCCGCCAAAAAAATTGACAGTATCTTCTTATAGTGCACTAATTGTTTTGTTGAAGTATTACTTCTGCCGCTTAATGCATTCTTTTCTGATTATTTTATGTAAAAATATGTACAGTTTTGTAAATAAATAGTCTTAACTTATCATTACAGGAGTTACAAATTAAATTTTGGCTTTATCCACTTTGTGGACTCTGGACAGTCTCCCGTGACCGTAATGCGTCATTGTTTGTTGTAAGCGCACGAGTGGCGGTAAGTTTGCACTCAATCTTCTGCTAGCCACTCCAGTGTGAGATTATTACAGGTGTTTTGTTTCTAATCATTTATTATTTCATATTGTGTTCCTGAATGTTTGAAAGTGAAAAAAATTGTTTTATTTCTCTTCTTAATTCCAATATTCATGTACTACTACTACTACTACTACTACTACTACTACTACTACTACTACTACTACTACTACTACTACTACTACTACTACTACTACTACTACTACTACTACTACTACTACTACTACTACTACTACTACTACTACTACTACTACTAATAATAATAATAGCATCTTCAGTCATAACTGACTATGGGAATGCGCCCCTGAGGTGACAGCCCTCAGCTGCTTATTCTCCTCGTGCTCCTTTCGACGTTTTCTCCTCACCTCTGCTTCTTGTGTGAGCCTCTCTTCGCCCAATCTGAGTTGGCGCCGTAAATAGCATCGCCACTTAGTGCGATCGGCAGCTTCATCCTCCCATGTTGCTGGATCCATGTCCAGTGCCCTCATATCTCTCTTGCACACATCTTTGAACCTCAGCTGTGGTCGCCCAACTGTTCTCTTGCCATCTGCTAATTGACCGTAGAAGATATCTTTTGGGATGCGACCATCTTCCATGCGGCGAACATGGCCAAGCCAGCGAAGTCTGCGCTATCTAAGCAGTGTATACATAATTTGAAGGCCAGCACGTGACAAGACCTCGACATTTGTCACTTTATCTTTCCACGAGATGCTGAGGATGTGGCTTAGACACCGTAAATGGAAGGTATTGAGCCTGCTTTCTAGCTTAGCATAGATTGTCCAGGTCTCGCTGCCATAAACGAGTGTGCTGGTGACGCATGCATTTTATACCGCAGCTTTGGTCTTCATTGTGAGTTTGGAGTTTCCCCAAACACGTGATGTGAGGCGGGCAAAGGTAGCTGCAGCTTTGCCAATACGGCTGTCGATTTCTGTATCCAGTGAGTTGGTCATTGATGGTAGACCCTAGGTATGTGAAGTGGTGCACCACTGCCAATTCATAGTTATCGATAGTGATAACTGGTGCAGCATCATCAGCGAACAACAAGTCTCTTACAGTGACCCTTCTGATTTTTGTTTTTGCCTTCAGCCTTGAAAGATTAAACAGACGGCCATCTGACCTAGTGTGAAGGCATATTCTTTCAGTTGCATCTCTGAATGCATGTTTCAAGAGTAAGGCAAAGAAGATCCCGAAGAGGGTCGGAGCCAGAACACAGCCTTGTTTAACGCCTCTTCGTATGTCAAAGGGCTGTGACGTGCTTCCAGCATATTGGACTGTTCCCTTGATGTCGTCATGGAATGACTTTATCATTTCCAGCATTTTAGAAGGGCAGCCTATTTTCAGGAGGATTTTTAAGAGTCCATCCCTATTAACCAGGTCAGATGCTTTTGTGAGGTCTATAAAGGCGATATATAAAGGCCTTTTCTGCTCTCTCGATTTTTCCTGAAGCTGGCGGAGAGAGAAGATCATGTCTGTTGTTGATCTGCCAGCTCGGAATCCACACTGTGCCTCTGGATATATGCGCTCAGCTAACTTTTGTAGTCGCGTTAAGATGACTTTGGCAAAAACCTTACCAACAATACTAAGAAGAGAGATGCCTCTGTAGTTATTGCAATCAATTCTGTCTTCTTTATTTTTATACAGTGTTACAATCTTGGCATCTCGCATGTCTTGAGGAATAGTTGTCTCTTCCCAGCACTGGCACAGCATCCTATGCAGGGGATGTAATAGCGTGCTCTTACAGCATTTGATTAAATCAGGAGGAATCCCATCACTGCCTGGTGCTTTGCCAGAGGCCAAGCCACCAATGGCCTTGCTGAGTTCCTCTAATGTTGGTTCGGCATCCAGCTCCTTCATAGTTGGCAGACATTTGACAGCATCAAGGGCTGCAGGCGTAACGGTATTTTCTCTAGCGTAAAGCTCAGAGTTGTGCTCGACCCACCTCTCCATCTGCATACCCTTATCGGTTAAGCTTTATCCTTATTTTACATTTAAATGAAAAGGTTAATAGTACAGATAGAATATGTTTACATTTACATCTCCACTGTTTGAAAAGTGTTCACAATATAAACTGAATATGTTTTCATTTACACTTACACTGATTGAAAAGCTTGGAAACTTTTATTAATTTTAAAGTGAATACGTTTGCATAGACATTAAAACGGGGTTGGAAATGTAAGTATTATACTTATAATGTGAATCATTTTTTTCATCTGCATATTAGTTATGGAACAAATAGAATGTAAAATGACAACTTACAATCCTTACAAACATTTTAGCTTATTAAAATGGTTTTCCTGGGCTACGTAAGTCCTTCAAGTTTGTTCCTCAAAGTCCGGTCTGATAAATGGAAATTCGGAATTCTAACCCCTGGCAAGTCTGGTTGTGCCTTGGCAAGCGGGAATCTCATTGTCTCCTAACACTGAAACGCGTCAAGTTATTTACCTGTCCTACCCCCGCATCTGTTTGGTATGCAGCTGCTCAGGGCTCCAATCATTTCAAACAAAAAATGTTGGGGATGGGGGGGGGGGGGGAATTTCAAAATATTTCGACCTATAATCATTTCGCGCGTGATGTAGAGGTCACTTTTCCCATATAGAGTATGAAAACATCCAATTGCCTGGCAGGCGAACTCACCAGCACATCTGTAAACTCATATGACAATGTGTTTCAGATGTAACAAATTATTACTATCTAAAGTAATTTTGACGTAACAAGTCGGACAGGAAGCGATTAGGTCATCCTTGTCTATCAAAATGTGTCACCCAGAGAAGTATTCTCTTATCTGTCTCGCACCCTGTCTTTATACGCAAATAGAAAAATATGCTGGCGATTTAGTGTTAAGCTGATGTCTGATATCGGCCGCTGCCGATATTAACCAACATGGTTGTCGATAATATTATCTCAGCTGCTCATGCAAATTTTTAGGGAAAGGATGGGTAACAAACTGACGTGATGACTTATCTCTGGGAGAGGTGTAAAAAGGGAAAATACAAAATATCTGCTACATATAGCAAGCAGAGAAAGAAAGTGTGACAACTGAAAGCACGCAATAAAAATCTTCACAAAAATGTAACTGATGCTGCCGTAGTGAAACAGAGATCGTGAAGGGTCGCCCAATTCTGTCACAGATGACAAGATAACAATCATTAATATACTGGAAAAGAGTGAAACTGATGTATCTCTTGAGCAACTTTGGAAGTACAAGTAAACCCGCAATTTTAATACAAGACTGGAAACTTGGGAATTTTATCACAAGGAGTCATAACAGGAATTATAGATTTCCAGACCAAATGTCTCACCCGTCATAAGAGGAATTTCTCAAACTTAATAAGTGATTTAAACAACATCTAAATATAGGGCTGAGGGTCCTTTCAAATCTGCGCCAGGAGAACTGTGTATTCCCACAATTTTGGGGTAAGTGTAAACAATTTATTTACTAATGTAAACTTTACAGTTTTCTTGCTAAGTGGTTATACATGAGACTGGCAACCTCAAAATATAAAAATAGTATATGCATGAACCACTAATGCAAGAGCTGGTGATTGTTTTTGACTAGTCGTGCGGGAAACCTGATAGCTGAGATGACCCCAGAACTCACACAGGTGTAAGTATGAGTAATGAGTGTTTATTACTGTACATCACATGTGCCTAAATTGTATAGAATCATGTTGTGAGATTTATATATGTCAGGAACCATTTATCACGAAGAACACTCCACGGGTTACACCACTGCTGTGTGGGTTTATAATAACAAATATAGGCTCGCCCTTCTAAGGATATGACCACACAACACTGGCTGACAAAAGTAATAAAAACCTTCAACATGTACTTCCCTTTAATAATCAACACACACAATAAGGCCTCACACGGCCATCAAACGCATCAAATACAATAATGAGAAAACCACTGTAAACCTGCCTTAGCAGCTTAAACTATCTCCTCCATACACGAAGGTACAAACTACACCACAAAAGGTGCTATAAATATCGCTCACCAGAGCGGCAAATCTATGACAATAACACACTCAAAATCATCGACATCTTATCGAACTACGGCATGTAGACAATACTATCTAGACTCTACACTGCTCTAGGCTTAACAACGTAATTATCACCAAGGTCCGAAAATATGGCAAGAACTCAGTTTACAGTCCACAATATTAACCACACTGAAAACTCGCTTGCATAAGGAAAAATCGTCCTTCCCGGACACATTCTAGCTTCTCACTGACTAATTTTGCGCCTTTTTCCCCGACTTCCGGTAGTCACATGACCCACCAGTTCGACTAACCTTGGCCTTCCCGACTGGTTTATCGCCGAACACACGACATTAAATTCACCTCTTAGCTCTTGCACATTATTTAGGCCCAACGTTCTTCCTTCTCTTATTATTGTTCTTCTGAGTGTTTCTTTTGGTCTTCCATTTTTTCCTCTTACCCTCAGGAACCCAAGTGAGCGCCTGTAGTGGTATTCTGTTGTTTTGCATTCGTAGGACATGACCGATATATGACCATCGTCTTTTCCTTATATAGTCGGAGACATATTTCTGCCTAGAGTCTTCTCTTATTTGTCGATTAGTCTTGAATTCTTTCCAACTGATGTTCATGAGTTTTCTAAGACATTTGTTCTCGAATGTATTCAGCTTGTTCTCCAATGATTTTGTTATTTTCCAACTCTCACAGCCGTATGTTAACACTGAGATAACATTTGAATTAAACAGACGAAGCTTGGTATGTATATTCAATGATCGTAATTTCCAAATGTTAGATAATCTATTGAAGGCGCTAGCTGCCAAAGCAATTCTAGTATGGATTTCTCTTGTTGTGTCACCATCCTGAGTCATTTTACTGCCTAAATAATTGAAACTTTCAACTTTCTGTAGTTTTTCCCCGTTCAAGATGATATCAAAGGTCTCGTTAGAAAAGTTCATAGCTTTAGTTTTAGAGGCATTTATTTGGAGACCTATTTTAACCGAGAGATGACACAAATTATTTATTGCTTCTTGGGATTGTCTTGGTGTTGAACTTAAGAATGCTACATCATCTGCGAAATCCAGGTCCCCCAGGAATTTTCCATTTGTCCATTTTATACCCAATTGTTCATTGTGGGTATAGTTTCTCATAACCCAATCAATAGCTATTCCAAAAAGTAGTGGTGACATAATACAGCCTTGTTTCACCCCTGTTTCTACTGTAAACCATTCTGTATTCCCTTTATTTGTTCTAACACAACATCTTGCATTGTCATATAGCGCTTTGATTATATTCACATATTTTGTTGGAAAACCATAGATTGTAAGTATCTTCCACAATGATGGCGGTGTAGACTATCAAAGGCTTTTTGAAAATCGACGAAGGTGATAATAAGTGGCGATTGCCTTTCCACTGATTCTTCTATAATTGTTCTTAGTGTGAATATTTGATCAATACATGATCGTTTCGGCCTGAAACCCGCTTGTTCTTCTCTGATCTTTTCGTCAGCATGCAATTTAAGTCTTTCTAACATCATGCAACATAATAATTTTCCAGGTACTGATAATAGAGATATACCACGCCAGTTATTACAGTCTGATAGATCACCTTTCTTCGGTAACTTTACAATAATACTGTCTTTCCATTGTTGTGGTGGTTGTTCTTCTCTCCATACTTCATTTATAATATCTAAAATTCTCAAGAGGTTGTTGTCATTAACTGCTTTAATCATTTCCCCTGAAATTTCGTCAACTCCAGCAGCTTTAAAATTTTTTAATCTTTTAACGGCTTGTTTGATCTCGTCCAGCGTGAATTCATCGCAAGTTATTGGCAAGGTGGTTGTGGGTGTTTCATTATTAAAATCAGGTGTTACTGTTGGTGGTGGTCTGTTTAGCACCTCCATGAAGTGCTCAGCCCATCTCTTCATTTGTTCTTTTTCTGTTGGTATTGAATTCCCTAATTTACCTTTAACAGGTGTTTCCATAGCAGTAGGCTGGTGACATAGTTGTTTTGTAATTTGATAAAGGCACCTACTATTACCAGTTCTTGCAGCATTTTCAGCTTCTACGGCCAGTTCATTGATGAAATGTCTTTTATCTCTTCGAGTTTTTGTCTTCACTTCTTTATTTAACAAGTTATAAGTTAGTTTGCAAGATTCAACTGCATTATGTGTACTTGCCGCTAGTAGTTTAAGTTTTGCTGTTTTCCTTTCTTGTATTTTATCCCAAGTATCTTCTCTCATCCATTTTTTCTTTTTATGTACTAGGTATCCGGTTGTCGCTACTGCTGCTTCTGTCATTGCTGTTCTCAGTTGTTCCCATTTAGTATCGATTGTCTTGGTGGTGATATCGTTGTCAATTTTGCCTAAAGCATCGAAATAGTTGTTCATTTTGACATTATATTCCTCCTTTATATCATTTGATTGCAGTCTGTGTACATCTATTCTTCTATTTTTATTCTGTTGGTATAACTTCTTCAGTTTAATTCTCAGTTTAGCTATGCAGAGGTTATGATCGTTTCCGATCTCTGCACCTCTGTATGCTCTGACGTCTTGAACTGATGAGCGAAATTTAGCGCTTATGCAGAAGTGATCTATCTGGTTCTTAGTTCTGCCATCAGGTGAATTCCATGTTATTTTGTGGATATTCTTATGTGGAAAGATGGTGTCTGCCACAACGAGGTTTGATATTTCACAAAGTTCTAGAAGTCTTTCGCCATTTTGATTCATACAGCCTATGCCATGAGTACCGAGATATCTTTGTACTCCATCGTTGTTGTCACCTACTTTGGCGTTAAAATCACCCATGACTGCTATTATGTCATGCTTGGGTATTGTGTTGATGGTACTTAGAAGTGCTTCATAGAAGTCATCTTTTGTGGTATCAAGAGCGTCGTTAGTTGGTGCATAACACTGTACAATTGAGAGCTTGAAAAATCGTGTCTGAAATCTAGCTAATATTAGCCTCTCATTGATAGGTACCCAGCTGATAAGCGATGCTGCTGCTTTCTGTGTCATTAAGATGGCTACTCCCTCTGTGTGACGATTATCATTACTACCAGAGTATATAATTTGCTTATTTTCTTCTGAAATATATGTTATGCCCTTCCCCGTCCATCTACACTCGCTGACACCCAATATGTTCAACTTATAATTATCCATTTCTTTAATTACTTCTTCCAATGTTCCGCTTGATACATAGTTCTTACATTCCAGTATCCAATTTTAAAAATCTCCTTAGCCCCCAAGATATTAGAGTGAGTCATGTTTACTGTCGAGCCTGGTTCTGTTTCGGTAACAATAGCTTGTTTTACGATAGTGAATTGTTAACTCACTGATCAACCCTCCGATCCAACCGACCGATTCGAGGGTTTCGAGGTCAGTTATAGGAAAATATCTACACCACTAGATACTCTGGTGTATCTTTTATTCTATAATTTAACATAACATGGTACTATCCATCGAAATATACACATTCCTGATGTTTTTCTTTCGGCGTCTAAGGTGAGAAACGAATTTCACCTCCATCTAGGAAAGGTAGATAACTCAAAAAAAAAAAAAAAAAATTCAGTTATCTGCCAGTAGTTATCTTGGTTGGTTCTATTACAAAAATAATTAAATTATTTTGTTTGTGTTTTTCTTGTTTGGTAATATGTCATTCAAGTGGCTACAGGCCTTCCGCCTGAGATGGATATTCTTGATCTTACCAAATTTTCTTCCCATTTTCGTTCTTACCCTTTTAGATGTTGTTCTATTTGTGTGGCAAAACAATCATATAGGACTAGTGGTTTTCCAATCATCCAGTTGTAATATTTCAAACAGCAACCCATATAGTTGAGTGAATGCAGTGATTTTCAATCAGAAGTTTATTGAAAATAAATTTACAAAAAAAATAAAAAATAAAAAAACTGGTATTTTCACGCCTCTACACTTCAACAAAATCTTTCTAGCTTCTAACGAGGCTTATGATAAGCATGTGCGTTTACTTACGCTTCATTAAATCCTCAGAAAAATATATCATGAATAGCAATGTGCAATACGCAATATATAAATGATATTCATGTATTAATACAATCTTTACTTAACAAACGCTAGTAGTAATACAGAAAAACATGGAGTTATGATACTCAATATACATAAACAATATAGGACTTAAGAACTTTTCTCAAATCAACACAAAGAAGGTTTGGTCATGCAAAACAAAACTCTAACTTTTACACAGTACTTCAGGACAATAATTGTATCATAAATTAATACATACATCCACAGTTAGTAAACTGTATAATGAAATACTGGTGTCTCTGTGGTTACTTTAACATCGCCCACTCAGTAGTCGCGATATTATTTCTCTTGCGAATACAATTAATGCGTTGAGAGATACTATTTCTGTACATCAGATAAGTTATTCTAATTACTACAATGATGCTGATAAGTATTACTAATCCTAAGAAGTGTGATTGTTATACCAAGATTTCCTAAATTATGTACATTGTTCAATTCAGTTATGATAGGGGTTATGTCAACAGAGTGCAAAGTTGGCAAGGTAGGGAGGGGGGGGGGGGGGGGGGGGAGTAGAAAAAGTAGTTCCGGTTTGGATGGATGAATTTGAGAGGTTGCCATACCACGAAAGTAGAGAAGTGAAATTGAATAGAAATACTCTCAGTGGTAAATACATCTTGAGAACGGAAGATGTATGGAACGGGTCATCAGTCCAAAAAAAGTTATAAGAAATCAAGCAAGTCGGGGAAGATGAAGGGCGTGAAATGGAGGTTGGAACTGTGTGTCTCGACCGCAACACTTTGGTAAAAAGACATGATACATGATACATAGTTACTTATGCGATAGAAAAGACTATCTATCTTACAGAAGGGAAACGGCGATGCTTTAAATATCTTATAATTCTGCTGTGAGACAATGGTGAAGTACGTGTTTGCTCTGTTCACTGCAATAGCAAATGCGTTCGTGTCATAGATAGCTGCTGGATACGCAGTGGGGTCATAGTGAGAAATGATATGGGTAGACAAGGGAGTAGGTACAGGATGCACACGATAGAAGCAATAAATAGCGTCGATAATAATCAAAGGCGTATTTTTTTTCTTTCGAAGACTTAAAGTTCGGAGTGAGATAGAAGTGGTTCAACTGATAAGCTAATAAATTCCGTGACGGATTACCAGAAGTACGAAGCGAAGCGTATGAGGTATCAGAGAAGATAACTGGTTAGAGATAGTATCAATGAAATTCAACAAGGTATAATAAGTAACCATAAAATAATCCATAGCATTTGTCTGGTTCAGCAACTCCGGAACAGACAAGTAGAAAAATTAGTTAATTGAGAAAAAACTGCTCTGAGAATTGTTCACCATTTGTGATGCTCTGGCTAACCACATGTGTAATAATGTCTTAGTTTTCCGCCAAGTTCTTAATGTTGTGACATAAACTGTCATAGTTGTCGTCGGGTGCAGTGCCCCCCAAAAAAAACTGTAACGCATTGCCTACAAACGGCAAAATCGCTCGTTTTGGTTGAAGTGCTTGTCTCATATCATGAAAGTGTAGCTTAAGATCAAACAATGTCTTTTCTAACCTTTGAGATTCTGCCTTAGCGGCTAATAGTACATCAATGTAACCCATGTGTTTGGTTATCTTATAATGTACAACAATGTGTGAGACATATATAAGTCCAAAAAAAATGTTATTGAGATCTTCTTTTTTTTTTTTTTTTTGCGTTCGCCCGCTAATACTCGAGGCGAAATCTCAGGTTATTATTTTTATGTCTAACCTGACATTGATTTTACGTGAATATCCCTTTATTTCTTGTACAGAGACAGGTGTCCCTCGCCATTCATGCAAATACTCGCCGATTTCGGAGGTACCCATTGCAGCTGGGTCGGCTCAGGAGCCGCCAGTCCCTGGTCGACGACACTTGAGATCTTCTAATTCTGAGTGTAATGGTTTAAACGCTGTAACAAGGGTAATTGTGCATGTCGAATAGTGTTGCGCCTCTCCAGATTAGTTTCTCTTCACTGGCGGTTATGACTGCCGCTGATAGCATCAGCAGGATGACCTAGAAGGTGGCTGGCAGCATCCGAAAAAACCCTTTTAGAGCAGCCCAGGGAGAGCAACCTGGCCGACTCTAAAATAGCAATGCTTCTCCTGGGCAATCTGCAATCGTACACGGAGAAAAAAATAAAACCATTTAGAGTAGCCTAGCTGGAGCAACCTGGCTATCTCTAATAGAGCGATGTCCCTCCTGACAATCTTCTATCGTATTTCTTCTCAGTGTCTACAGCAGTGACGGTTGATGCAGTGTTACAGGTAGGGTGTTGCGATGTTGATGCACTGTGCTGTGTAATGTTTTTTCGTTTAGTTTGACGTTTCCTGTACAGCTTTGTACGAACATGCTCCAGAGGAAGGCGTATAAACTTTGCCAGTGGTACCGAGTCGTCTGATGAAGTTACGTAGGGTCGATTCGAGGCAAACCGAATGGATGTATCCATATTATCGTCGATGTGCTCGTTATCATCCTCGTTATCATTTTGTTGTTCTTCAGTTCCGAGGACTGACTCATCTCGTTGTATCGAAGTAGGAACAATGTTGTATTCGCGACTTGTAGGCGAATTTGAGTGGTGAGAGCTAGTACCGTGGTTCGGTTGATTTTAACTATAGTACTTCTGTGCTTTTACTGCATGCAAAGATGTGTTGCTATCACTGGACAACGACGAGTTTTGTTGGTAATTATCTGCTTGAAGTCGAAAATTTCTTGATTGAATTCTTTCACGTAGCTCCTGCAAAGGGATGTCATCTTCACTCGTAGAGGTGTCGCGACATCTACGTATTCTGTCGATAGCATCATACGTGGGGTGAGGAGACGGGTTTGAGTGTTCGTCATCGCAATGTGACACATCAGATGTAGAGGCTGATGTGGGGGGATAAAGGAGGGTGGTTTTGCGAATCGATCTGGCATTTGTGAGGATAGGCTGGAAACAGGACGATGATTATCTTTCTTGATTTGTGAAATATGGGCTTTCGTCCTGATCTTTCTTTCTTCGTGCCACAGGATAAAATTTGTTGGTGTAGTCTGTTCTAAAATTTTGAAACCATCGACCCATTTGTCGTCAAATTTCGAATGTCGAAAGTGTTTTTTTTTTAAAGTATACTAGATCTCCGATTTAAAACTGTTCCAGTTTTGTGTTTTTATCGTGTATACGCTGTTTCTTCCGGAAAGCTTTTTCTTCATTTTTGTGCGCAATTTGATGTGCTGCCAGCTTTTGTTGTAGAATGACAGCTATTGGGTCCTCTCCCATATATTTGCGTTGTGGTTGGAGAAGGTTGTCCGTAGGAAATACCGGCTCCCTACCGTAAAGGAGGTAAAATGGCGAGAAACCAGTAGTGTCGTTAATGTTTACTCGTATCGTTTCTAGGGCCTGGTTGATGTATAGATCCCAATACTGATCGTTCCCTTCGATGGGTTTGGCTAGGATATCTTGAAGGGTTGAATGCATCCTTTCATTTCTTCCGTTACTTTGCGGGTGATAGAAGCTTGTTGTAGTGTGTTTGATGTTTATCTTTTGTAATGTTGATTTAATAGGATTCCCAACGAACTGTTTTCCATTGTCCGCGATGACTCTTCTAGGACAACTATTGTGACCGTGCCAAACAAGACACGGCACTATTTCCTAATATGTGACCGTGCCAAACAAGGCAGCATTTCCTTGTATGTGACAGTGCAGCTTCTTATTAATATTACTGCACTATTTCTTATTATATAACCAGTGTGGTGAGTTAGTAAATATTTACTCTTTTACTCTGCTGGTATACTCCAAGTTAAATCTTGACTGGGTTAAAGTCCGCCAGAGATTGTTCTTTCTTGGGTTAAATCTATTTAGTTTCAGGTTCGTTCGTTCCACTTATACGATGTTACGATATGAGACAATAGTGGTGATGAGTATCAAACTTTTACATTACATCTAACTTATCCAACTCTTAAGCAATCCATCAACAGCCTTGACAGTTAAAATGAAGTTTATTTGAACAGAACTGTTCACGATCAACAGGTAATTGTTTCAACAATAGTTCATGTATTCACATCAAGGCATCTTTTTCATCCTCTTCTTTCACTTGATTTCTATCCAAGGTGGTTTATACAATTTCTCAACAGTATCAAAATCCTCCAAGTTCTTGGTAATTATTATTTCATAGATGGGCACTTCGTTTGAAGGAATGGAATCTCTACAGCATTTATTTCTTCCTTTAACAGCTTCATTAGTTTCAAATATCAAAGCCTTCATACGACAAACTGAGCTGAAAAAGAAATATAGTTCCTTAGAACGTACTTACGTAGATGAACCACTACGATAAAATCTGCATGTACAGATTTTCACAGCAAATGAAATCTCTTCCTGCAAAACAGCATAACTATAGAAGAGTGTGAAAAATGCTCTGGATCTCTTGTCCAATGTCTCGACGTAGGAGCAAGACTGGTGTGTTAGACCGGGATACATATCTTCACATGGTCACAAACACATCTTCATGCAATGCTCAACTCCGAAAACTAACTTTTAGAAAATTAATCTTTGGACTGGTCTAGTAGTGCGCGCTGCTGGCCATTTTTCATTGGTTAATGTTTTACTCTATTAATTTATTTGCTGGTTATTACATCATATTGTCTTACATGGATTGAGGCTATTCCTATCTACGTCACTAATCCCTATGGCAACTCTCGCCAATCACTAGCGTGGGTTATGCCAAAACTGACATAGTTAATTTCACCTTACCTCACCCTGTACTCAGTGTGTCTCGGGCTTTTTTATATTTGTGTCTTTTTTTTTAATTTGTAAAAAAACTTGCTTGCTGATTTTCTATAATAGTGAATGATAATTCTATTATTTTATTATATTTAGTCTCTAGCACGAATAATGCTACAGTAGTAGGTCATAAGACCACACTATGTCTAGGTAGAAATTCTTGCAAAATGAAATCGGTGACAGTTGTAGAAGTCATATCTTTCACAGGAAAACTCTCTGGCCAAATGGAGTACTGGTCTACAATGTGCAAGAAGTACCTGTTTCCTGACAGCATTAGGGGGTATGGTCCAGAGATGTCTAAACTTACATTTTCCATTGGATAGTTGGAAGGTTGCATTTTTTGTAATGGGGTTTTGTTCGCCTTCATATTCCTCCTTTTTTAGATTTTACAAGTGGCCACGTAATCAATTATATCTTTATACATGGTTTGCCAGTAATACCGTTTCTTAATGACGTCTGTCGTTTTGTCTCGTCCCAGGTGTCCATTTTCATCGTGGAACTGGATGAGGATTTCAGATATTAAATGATGTGGAATATATTTCTCTAATCTTCCATCTTGTTTGGAGTCAATATGATAGTGTGCTTGGTCACGAGGAAAGATGGTAAAATCCTTGACTTTTGCTGTTGTTTCTTTAATTTGTTTCATTAGTTTAACGACTTCTGGGTCTTTCATTTGTTTCTTTAGGATGTCAAAGTTGTCTGTTCGATCCTCTTCTGACAATCGATCAGTGTCGGTGTGAGTATCCGACTGATCGGCAATTCGGTTGGAATTTATGACATTTATTTGTCTAGCATTGTCATTTATGTCTGTTGCAGCTGCTTCATTTTCGTTACTCTGTGTCGGGTTGTCAGGATATGGAATTCTAGAAAGCAGGTCAGCACATGCATTGAAGGTTCAGGCAATGTAATCTATGGTAGTGTCATAGTTCTGCAAGTTCATCGCCCAAGTGTGAAGCTTCTTTGGCTGTTCTGAATGTCTTCGTCAACCAACTAACAAGGGGTTCGTGATCCGTTCTGATGATAACCTGTGTTCCGCGGATGTAAAAATCCAGTTTCTGCATAGCATAATGGATGGCAAATTCTTCCTTTTCTGTTGTAGTCCAACGCTTTTGGGACTTACTTAATGCGTGTTACAGGAAGGCAATTGGCTTTTCGTTGGGCGCATTTGGGATAATAGGGGTTTCATCAGAATGGTTCGGTTGGACAAGACAAGCTCCTACAGCGTTATCAGAGACGTCTGTATAGAGGATCATTTTTTGGTGGTATCAGGGTGTGCCAACATAGGAATGGTTGTGATTGCATTTTTTAGGTAATCGAATGCTTGTTGACATTGATCCGTCCATCTAAACCTGGCATATTTCTTAGTGCAATTAATGGCTCCGCCACCTTGGAGAAGATGGCGATGTGGCGTCTGTAATAGTTACAACACCCAAGAAAACCGCGTACGTGTCTCACAGTTGTAGGGCGTGGCATCTCCCTGTTCGCTCGTACTTTCTCGTCGTCAGGGCGAATTCCACTGCCATTAATAATGAAACCTAGGTATTTTGTTTCCTGTTTTAGGAATTCACATTTTGAGAGTTTCAACTTTATGTGATGATATTTCAGAAGATGAAAGATTTGTTTTACACTTTTCAGATGTTCTTCTATGGTACCTGGTGTATGGACTAAGATATCATCTATGTATGCCAAGGCAAAGGGTTGGAATCCTTTCGAGACATCCATGAGGGACATATAAATAGCGAGGCTTCCTTTAAGTCCGAACGGCTTCACATTTCCATGCAAATACAGACATGCGTACAAATGGTGGCTCCATGCTCCATAAGTAGCAAAAAAGGAGGAAGAAGGAAAAGTTTTTGATCTTATGTTATACCTCCTTGACGTGGCATGAGTAATATTCAATCAATCAATGAATCAAGAAATACCATTTAGCTCTCCAAGGAGCATAGGCCTTCATCAAACACATGCAAAGTTTTCTAGTCACTTGCCATCAGCTTAAGTTCTCTCCACGTCTTCCTTATCACTTTCACCTCTGTCTCACATCCTCTTCTCCATACACTTTCTGGTCTACCTCTGCCTCTGTTTTTCTGGGAATTCCAGAACAAGGGAACCATGTAATCAGGTTCAACAGGTTTCCTCAATGTATGTCTTATCCATCGCCAGCGTCCTCTTCTCATCTCCCGCAAAACCGGAACCTGTCCGACCCCCGTCACCATTTTCATACTGGTGACCTTGCCACACAACCCAGTCTCTCCACTCCACCCAAGCAACCACCCATAAAAGTCTGGAGCTTTTAGGTTGCTGTTCCTGCTGTTCTCCACGCCTCACAGCCATACAATAGGACTGACCAGACACTGGAGCCGAAGATTCCAATTCATCCGCGGGTTACAGGGTTCCGGAAGGAAAGCAAAGAATAGTAACACTGTACGCTACCTAGCTTGTCATAAAAAGCGATATAAGAGGGTTGGTTACCCCATTCTTTAAAAAAATGTTTTACTACAAAACCTAACGGTGTGGACAGAGTATTATTCAGTTTGTTGTCATTGTTCTTGTTCTGTTTCCGCTTTTCTTCTTCGTCTTCTTCTTCGTCCTATTCGTCGTCTTCTTCTTCTTATTAATATAATTATAATTATATATAATTATATATATATATATATATATATATGGACATGCACACCATCATGGCTGGCAGACGCTGGAGGTGGGTTGGCCATGTCCTCAGGGGGGACCCCGGTGCCATCGCGGGAGCAGCTATGCTTTGGACCCCTGGGGGAAGGCGAGGGAGAGGCCCACCGGGAACTGCCTGGCGGAGGACTGTGGAGGCTGAGATGCGGGGAATGAACTAGAGATGGGGCACTGTACGAAGGATGGCCACCGACCGAGCGAGGTGGAATCAATTTGTTGTTGCCCTACACGACGCCACTAGGCGTGATGGCAACTGACTGCTTTGACGGTCGGCGGCTAAGGATCAAAGAAGAAGATTATATATAAAAATAAATAAATAAATGTAAATAAATAAATATAAATATAAATATAAATATAAATAAATAAATAAATAAATAAATAAATATATATATATATATATATGTGTGTGTGTGTGTGTGTGTGTGTGTGTGTGTGACGGGGTGGGCGAGATGACGATGATGATGATAATGTTATATGTGATCACTCTCTTTTCACACTCGCACCGACCCGAACAACAATAAAACTCTTGATTCTGAGGCAGGGGCTGTTTTTATTTTTACAACCCATTCGGTGACTAAGAGCACACTGAAGCAAACATTAAATAAATAACAAAGCGAAGAAAACCAAACACCAAACAAGCACCCAGCTAGTGCTCGATTGCTAATGTGCTCAAGGCATTTACAGATTGAGTCTGGTGTCTAACTTCCTTTCTTTCTCGTCTGGGCGGCTTTTGCAAAATAGGCCCGTTCGCCGTCCGCTATCTCTATATATAGGCTCTAGGCTAATCACTCAACTTACTGCGCGGCGCGTAATAATTGCGCCACGCAAATAACACTCGTCTTTATTGCTCTATTAGGCATGAAAACACAAATATGGCCCACAAATATCAAATATAACACACGACTATCAAATATAACACACAGTTATAGTCTAGGCTTTATTGTGACCTAAACTAATATATCTTCTATCTCGTTAGACTTTTCACATCCCAGCAATGCTTGCTCGCGCCGTCACGTGGGTTAACAGTCACGTGGGTTGCGCGCACATCGAAAATATACGGGCGATAAATATGCCATGAACATGAAGGGGGAAGCCGGGTTGTCTTTACGGCCCCATCACATATCTTCCTCCTGATTTTGTTGTTTTCCCGACAACATCACTACCTCTGGCGCTTCAATTGTAACCTCTCAGATCGTTGGTGCTGCGCATGACTCTTTCTGAGCTGCGATGCTTTGGGCTGAGCTTCTGTAATAGATACAAGCCGGCTGGGGACACTCTTGGTCGTCATGTCCCCAGTTGTACGTTGTCGGGCTGTCCGCCGCTGTGGTCGAGACGACTCGCTTACCTGTGCCGCGTCGCTGCTTGCTTGTGACTTCTTCTTGTCAGTGCTTGCAGCTGTCGACTTAGTAGGGGGATTGCTCCTGACTTGTTTTACAGTCATTTTGTGTGGACGGTTGCCCACATTCCCCACAATCTGCTTTTGATGAGTCTCCTCTTCTGGACACCAACGTGCACTCCCTCCTATCTGCTTAGGACGGGTCTCCTCCCCTAGACAACGACCAGTTTTCTCGGTTCCCTTAGGGTGACAGTTGTCACGGCCATCTCTTGGTTTACATACTGTAGGCAACCTGGTTGTGGCAGTACGTCTCGGGAAAGAGCTCCTTGAGGGACAGGCGGCTATCAAATGTTCAGTTGACTTGCATCTAAAACATCGTTTTGGAAGAGGGCCTTGAGGGCATTTGGCTGCCATGTGGCCTGAGAACTCACCACAATTATAGCACCTCAACCTGGTAGGCTTTCTCTGTGCCATGGGTCGCCTCCTACTTCCTTTGCATTCTTGACCGCCAATGCCGCACACATAGACTGCTTCCATGCCCTGGACAGATGGTTTGCTGTCAAATTCCACTCTCTCATTTCTCGTCAGACTCCTGAATCCCTTTCTGAAGATCTTGGTCTGATGTATGAATACATCAATACCTCCATCATCTGGCGTGATAAACCCCCATCCCCTGTGGACACTGTACCACTTGCAAACCCCTTTTCGCCTTGTCGATGCAACTGCGTTTGTTGGTACTGTCAGCTCACTGCTTTCGTTGACAACAGCCTGACTCTCGCATACAAGAACACGCACCCCCTCGTCGTGCTTTGGCTGTTCTCGTGGTTGGCCTGGTTCTTTCTCTCTTTGCACCTCCTCTTGTACTGGCAAACTGGTCTCCGACATCTGTGCTATCTGGGACTTTAGGAGGGATAACTCTGCTCTGAGTGCCTCCTCTTCATTGTGAGCTTCTACACTGGTTACCTGCACCAGTGTATCAGGCTTTTTACCTTCACATAAAACAGCATATTCCCAAGGTCCCTGACTCACGGCCTGGAAATTTCTGGTCATCTCACTGACTGGTGGTCGCTCGCTGTAGGCTTCTTCTACTATCTTGAGTAACTGCTCAGGGCTGGTCTTGGCTCCACCACGTATCCGTAATTCCCTAGATACCACTGGTGTAACGTTGTTCAAGATCACGTCTACCTTGACTTCTGCGTAAAAGGGCGCCATCTTCCACACGGCCTCTACATCTTCCACAAACTCTTGCCAGGTGGGATTTGCCTTTCCATCAAATAGCCTTACCTCTGGCACCTCCACGTATACTACCTTCACAGGCGCATTGATCGAAGCCATCTTGCAGCAAGACCGCACTGCTGGGTGTTTACACTATTATATTTGCTCGTTTGCTGTTTGCTCAGTGTCACTGTCTGCCTGATCCTGCCGACGACGCCAATTGTGATAGAGTGGGTGAGATGACGATGATGATGATGATATGATATGTGATCACTTTCTTTTCACACTCGCACCGACCCGAACAACAATAAAACTCTTGATTCTGAGGAAGGAACTGTATTTATTTTTACAACCCATTCAGTGACTAAGAGCACACTGAAGCAACATTAAACAAATAACAAAGCGAACAAAACGAAACACCAAACAAACACCCAGCTAGTGCTCGATTGCTAATGTGCTCAAGGCATTTACAGATTGAGTCTGGTGTCTAACTTCCTTTCTCTCTCGTCTGGGCGGCTTTTGCAAAATAAGCCCGTTCGCCGTCCGTTACCTCTATATATAGGCTCTAGGCTAATCACTCAACTTACTGCACGGCGCGTAGTAATTGCGCCACGCAAATAACACTCGCCTTTATTGCTCTATTAGGCATGAAAACACAAATATGGCCCACAACTATCAAATATAACACACGACTATCAAATATAACACACAGTTATAGTCTAGGCTTTATTGTGGCCTAAACTAATATATCTTTTATCTCGTTAGACTTTTCACATCCTAGCAATGCTTGCTCGCGCCGTCACGTGGGCTGACAGTCACAGGGGTTGCGCGCACATCGAAAATATACGGGCGATAAATATGCCATGAACATGAAGGGGGAAGCCGGGGTGTCTTTACGGCCCCATCACACACACACACGCACACACACACACATATATATATATATATATATATATATATATATATATATATATATATATATATATATATATATATATATATATATATATATACATAAAAGTTGCTTTGATAAATGAATGTGTTTTCAATGTTAGTAATGCCTGGCCATCATCACTTGTTAGGGGTCATGTGCCTTCTTGGCCTTACAATAGGAATGACTTGACATCTGAGTTGAAGATTCTTATTGTTATATTATCTGTCTCTTTAGATGTGGATTAATCTTCTTCTTGGTACACTATCAGACATTTGAATAAGTTTAAAGAAAGCGGTGGTCAGCCTGAGGTTGTTGGTATCTCTATAGAGTTTCTCCAGGAGTGGTACTGATGACGGCCATATGTGCTTTCTCTGTTGTTCATATGTTGGGCACTTTTTGCAGCAGATGGTCAGCTGCCATTTTATTGGTGCCACAGCTACAAGCATAGATATTTTCTGTCTTTAGCTTCTTGAATAGATGGTACCTCCGTCTGTTGTGGCCTGTGCGTGGTCTGAAGATTATCACTTGTTCACTTCTGTTAAGCTGGTAATATGCATAATTCTTCCGGGGTCTGGATGCTCTGCTTCCAATTTGTTTCCGTATCTACTTCAGACAAAAACCATTGATTCTTCATCAGTTATGCTTGTATAACAGAATCAGCCGTCCACTATTGCTGTTAGATTATTTAATAGAATTTACGTTGTCATTCTCTTTAGTTTTGAGTTGTTTTTTTTTAATATTCAAAGCAGCTACATTTTCAAAAATGATCTTCTGTTGAAATTCTGTATTTGAGAAATGATGGTTGATAGAACCAGTATTCGAGATAATTGCAAAAATTGCATCTGACGCAGCATTTATTTCCTTGCTGACGGATGAAAGCTGCGTCTGATGTCTGCGTTTCAGATTGAATCAGCTACCATCTTCGCATCAAAGGTTGGAGCAGTTTGCAACCAACGCCGTTCACCTATTCCCTTCGTGGTGCATTGTCTTTTTAGGTGATATCAAAATAGTGAACGTGGTTTTTATAAGCCAGATTTCAGTGCCCGTAGTTTCTTGCTTTATACTGGAGACAGCATTGACATTAACAAATTCAAAGTTTGTTACAATTCTACTCTTAACATTTAAAGTGGTGGTGAATTTCGCATGTTTGTCCCAACGAATTTTCTGCCGCTTTGATTTTCATTTTGTGTTAAAGTTTGAATGTCAGTTAAATATACGTTTTTTGTTTGTTTGTTCTTTTCTGAATATGGAAATGTTTGATATAGTTGTAAAGAACAAGTAATGAGGATAAATAAAGTATAAAATTGGGGACGAACACTTAGTTCAAATATACCCGTCAAGAAAAATGACATTGAGTCCTTTAAGTGTGTAATAATCGATTATCTTATTTTCTTCCTTCTTGATGTTTATTGTCATAAAAACAACTTTGAAAACAACAGGTTTATTTGTCAATTCCAAGAAAACAAAATCCTCTTACACAAGGAAGGATATAAAATGTTTAGTTGTCGTCCAGAGGACTAATAACATTTAACCGACATGCATGATGATTCCACTGAGTAGTACTCTTGGGGGTCTCTGAAGATACAGAAATATTAGAACTACTTGCACCATCAGGTATGTCTTACTACGCGATTAATATGAGGTTGTGCATGAGCCTGGCAACCTCATTATGAAGAACAAATTAGTCAAGAAACTACCAAAGCCAGAGCATATTATTTGATGCAGGCTTCTGTAAGGGGACCAGCTGTAGTTGTGGCTCAATGAGGGATGCAAAAGAAAATGATACTGTTGATGATAAAATTGCAGTACAGAGCTTATTTTTATTCCCTATGTAGTTCCCGTGTGTCTGATGAGTGTAAAGAAAGAATAAGATTATTATTCCCTCAGGCGTCTTGTGAAAGGCGATTAATATGAGATTGCTCAGCCTGCTACAAACATAACATTTCAAGAGGTTAATAGTTTTTGATATATAATTAGAAGCATATACAGGAACAAGTGGGAAGAAGAACAGCCAGGCCACCTGATAAACTGTGCATATTTCCAGGTCAGCAGAAGTGAATAAGTGGTAATCTTCAGACTCCGCACAAGCCGTCATCTGTTTAACAAACTAACGATAGGACAACCGATGAGGGTAACTGTGGCACCGATCCTGGTGAACATCTGCTAGAAAAGTTGCCCGACATACGAGTATGAGTAAAAAGAGAAAGTAAAACCATCCCCCCACCAGTACCTGTCACGATAAACACAATGAAGGTACCAATAATCACAATCTGGTCACCGCTGTCTTCAAACATATTCAAGGTTATAGGAAGAAGATTTTTTAAAATCTATAATGCCACATTTTCTTTTTTTCTGGGGAAAGGGGTCTTTAGATTTTAGCCTTCTTGTGGCGATGCGCGTAACTTTCAAGCTAGACCGAAGTCTGTTGGTTATATCCGTGACGAAATCAGTTGTGCACTTTTCATAACTTTCGTTCTCTCCAGTAGTATCACTTCATTTCCCTCACCGATTGTCCTATTATTTGGCATATTTTATGCACTTACATTTTTTGCTCTGACTACTCCCTAGACTTGTTTACGTTTCACCATGTGAATCGTAGTATTACAAGGCAAATTAGACAGGTCAGCGTATAATACTTTTATCACTTAAGTCGTCTAGCCACCATTGATAGAGATGATCTTTGTTGAACTGGCGACATTGTCTTTCTTGCCTTTATAATACACAAACGTGTCTATCATCTATTAAAGGTGGCGTTTGAGCGTCTTGTTGGTTCGGCAAATAATTTGATACAATACTGTGACCACAGGGCCAACCACCTTCAGTGATGTATTCGCCAGAATCAACCATCAAACAGCGCTCGCCATTACACAACATTTATACTGCAAAATTTGCTTTCCTTCGCAAAGCGCGTTCAGAATCAGACTGCGTATATTAAATTTGCCGATTTACCACTACGATAAAAATCGTTCACTAACTTCCCCAAAATCCCGTGCCAACATAATTCGTTCGCACTGTTCAAACTCACTTAAAACCCTCAAGGTACGTAATAATAATTAATCTCCCTTGCTAAATAAGACTATACGCCGTGAATACATCTCTGCCTAGTGTATGCAAAATTCTAAAACCATAATTTTCGACACCCACCAATCTACAGTCTAAATCCACGATCTTTTCTTAAGGGGCGTAATAAAAGGTTTACCTCCCTTTGCCCCCAAAATCAATAAATTATAATTTTATCTCCCATTTAGTAAGGTCTAATAGTCTGTCCCTACCATATGCACACTTTCTAAACCAGATTTTTCTACTCCATCTTTATTTTGATATTTTGACTTCAACCTCACTGTGACACCAGATTGGCTGTCTAAGACATCCGTCTGAGGAATGTAATTGCTTCCGCTGGACCATCTCTGTAACAATAGTACGGATAACCTGTCAGAGGAGACAGTATGGGTGGAAGGTATTAGCCAAGAAATAAGTTCCCCGATGTGTTTGTGAGTTTGTATAAATACAATCGGAAGTATTACTGCCATATTTGAAAGAGGTCACGAGTTTAAATTTTAAAATTGATATTTTAAAACACGCGGGGGATAGTAATGATTTAACACCCCGACCCATATAGTTCTAAAGAGCTTACCACTGATTTAATTTGAGAGCCGGAATAGACTTTGGCTTTCATTGGCAAGTTGGTCTACAAATACAATCTGGGACTTGAACTGAGAAAATGGAAATATAATTTAGCGAAATCGGAGACACAGATCAGACTGTATCGGAACGTCAAATTAGCAACTCCCAGGAGCCAGGGAGACAACGGACTAGTATTCCAGAATTAGAAGTGACAGATCAAAGTATTTAGGCGTCTTTATAACTTTAAAGATAACCCGCAATTTTAAATACAAAGACTGGAAACTTAACTCTGACTCCAGACCAACGCTCTGAGCGTTGCAAAATTCAACGCGCCGTGCCAGAGCAACGCTCACAGCGTGGTTTTTAGTTTATCACGAATAAACCCTAAAAATCGTCCGTTTTATGCAGTTCATATATTAAAACTCGTAGAATGACTTCCGCTACTATTTAAACAACTAATTTGACTGTAGTTAATAAGCAAATGTGCGTGTTTTGACGTTATTATCACAATTTTTGTGAAGATTTGCGTGTTTGCGTTTTTCGTTGTTATTGCTAGAGAAATATGTCACGCTTTATATTTACATTTTCTAAGTCTCCTAAGCAAATAACTGTGTCAAACTACTTTGAAACATTGCTGACATTGCTGATGATTGTTTGGTAGTCACAGTTTGTTGTCAAAATACGGAATCTGTGCAGAAAAGCTAGACATACTAGATTTAGTTGATGAGTGGGCGTAGTCATATTCTGGCCGATCAAAAAACAACAAAACTAGACCTACCGTAACATCTAATCACTAGTTCTTGGTAGAAGATGAAGTTAGAGATACTATTAAAACATTAAACAAGAGTTAAAAAGTTTTTATATGACGTTATTCTTCTTTATTTGTTTGAAAATTACGTAATGCACGATTGCATAATTTATTTTTTTCTTACAAAGGTCCACAGAAAAACTGGTGTGAATAACATTAAATGCACTAATTGTAGCCATAAACATGTTTTTTTTTACTTTGTATATGGATTAACTTGACGTTTGAAAACTGAAAAGAAAGTTTTATTGTCTACAACAGTAATTTGTCTTTGGTAAGATCGTTTTCTACAGTCAACTTTTTAGCGTTTTTCAATTTTACATGCAAAATGTTTTAAGTATACCGAACATACTTGTGTTTATACTAGCAAAGACATTATATATTACAATTCTCTATCAATTTCCCTACAGTTTGGTATATAATAAGTACATGTTCAACGGAAAATTCACAAAAAAAATTTAGACTGAAAGATGAACACGTCACTCTATAAAATTCTGCCCACAGAAAAGTCTGGCACAGCGTGCAAAATAACTCTGGAATGAAAGAGTTAAGGAATCAGAGCACCCATCATAAGAGGAATGCTAAAATTCCCCCGATCAGTGGTCGAAGCATCTAATCAAAGTTGCTGTGTCCATTCTACTGTGCCAAGAGATTGTATATCCTATTGGGCTCGTGGTTCGAAGCTACAAGACCGTGTACAATGAAGATAGTCCTTAAAACCAAACCAAACCAAAACCAGATACTAGATAACAGCAAAGGAAACTTCAAGAGAAATCCATGTATCTCTTACACGGGAAGGGCAGATCTTGAGTTAGTTATGCTAGAGTCCGTTGAGACGTCATCGGGGCGTTGAAGATTAGAGCTCACACTAGCAACACCTCGAAGAGTTGAAGAACTTCCTCTGTCAATGTGAGGATCTCTACGACCACAAATTCTACACATAGAAAAGAGCTCATGGAACAAAGTCCTGAACTTAGTGCTCATTTTGTAGAAAAACAAAATATTAACGGTTGAGTTGATCGCCTCTGACAAGAACGAAATTGAAAACGATGTATGCGCTATAGTGGCGAATTTACCTGCGAGATTAAATTCAGGTTCAATGAATACAGCAATCGACAGAAACATACCAGGGGCGGCGCATATTATGAGGACACCGGCTATTAAACCCACCATTGTCATGGTTTTTTTGTCTCTTTTTGACATCGCCTGAGATCTATCTCCATGAATGGTAGACTCATTCCGCCATTTTGACCTGCGATTGAGAGTAATTACCAGAAGACAGGTGAACAAAATTAGAGTTATAAAGGACACAATTCCCATGATGGCAAACAACATAAATACGAGCTGCTCTAAATCTATAGAAACACTTCTTGCGTTTAGTCCAATTCGAGTTTCATTTCTGGCTGGGTAGAAGTTCTCTCCAAAGTACCAAGTGACGTATTCGGGTGAGAGTGCTAGAAACATCAGAAAATATATCAAAATAATGATAAGTTTGGTTCTAAAAGGTGTCAAGATTAATTTGACTTTTAGCGGAATAGCGATGCAGAGAAATCGCTCAGCTGTAACATAGACTGTAATCCAGATTGTTATTTGGAGAAAACAAGCGTGTGGCCATCCACCTGTGAGGTACTGAATTTCTGACGGTTCAAACGGCACGTCTGCGTTTTCCATAAACGGATTTAGATTTATATTCAGCCACTCAAGCGTGACAAGACTACACAAATCAGAAACAGCAATAGCAAACATACTTATGTTGACCGTGTTACTTAGACCTTGTTTTACAAATATTATCATATTGATAATGTTAACGATGCTCCCTACAAAACAAACAGTTCCACTCAAAATAAGATGGTTTACTATTTGAAGTATTTCCAATGCTTCATAGCTTATTAGCACATACTGTTGTTTATTGTTTTCTGTGTTTTCCGCAGAGGTTTCATTAATGTCTGAGTTATTGTTGAAATTCATTATTATGTTATTTAGCTATTCTATAAAGTTTTTGATCAGTGATATTAGTGATAGTCCCTTGCTAAAATAACGACATAAATATTGACGATAACAAATTTCTAAATTTTTTTCTCGATACCAGCCAAATGGAGACACTAAACTGCTGCCTTGCACGTAGGCAGGGGATAGTCGAAGGCTAAGAAACGCAACTCGTCATATATGCATGTTGAAATCGGATGCACTGGACCACAGGTCTGACGAAACAGTGCAACGTATTTCACTGGATGATGATATTTAAAAAAAAGTAATTAGAATGTCACTAACTCCTTAGACTCCCGCCGGGCTGGGAAAGTGCCGAGCCCACCCCCTCGTAGGGTTCATCGTATGCTACTGGTGGTCACCTTCCTCTGAACTATGGACCATTTTTGGAAAAAAACTCTATTGAGATGCAAAAAAGCCTGAAGCTGACAATTGCTTTCTTTGAAAATATTCAAGCAGACGTCTGAGACTGTACGAAGAAGAAGAATATACAGACGGTACCCTGTTAGACATCCACTGATCATGGATTATTACAAAACCGTTTCAGCGTCAGTCACTTCATGGTGATGTTCTGTGTGATGAAAATGTTGATCATCAAGTTCCGCAAGACCATTCCATTGGATAATTCATTCTTGAATGTCTTCAACGATTCATTTACTTGGTAATCTTACAGCTATTAACCATCTGGGGATGTGACAGTATTGACCTTGTGGTGCTATAACCACTATCAATTATTTGATGTTCCACCGAGTTGATGCTTGAACATCTGTTGACTATTTCACGCTGCACTATTTTGTTATCAGATAATTTTAACAATTTAATGCCTAGAATGCCATCTGACAACTGTTGATCATTTAATGAGGTGACAACTATTGATCAGTTGATGCTCTTACAACAGTTGATCATTTGGTGCCCTGGAAGCTATTGACCATTTGATGTTCTGGCAACTGTTCATAATTTTGTGCTGGACCATTTGATATTCTGACAACTGTTGACCATTTGATGCTCTGACAACTGTTGACTAGTTGATGCTCTAACAACTGATGACGATTTGATGCTCTAACAACTGTTAATCATTTAATACGACCAATGATGCTCTGATAACTGTAATACATTCGATGCTCTGACAACTGTTAATCATTTGATAATGTGACAACTGTTGACTATTTGTTGTTTTTTTTTAAACAGTTGTTGGTCACTTGATACTTTGACATCTCTTCATTACTTCCTACTCTGGCATCTATTTATCACTTGATACTCTGGCATCTATTTATCACTTGATGCTCTGTCATCTATTTATCACTTGATGCTCTGTCATCTATTTATCACGTGATACTTTGTCATCTATTTATCACTTGATGCTCTGTGATCTATTTTATCACTTAATGCTCTGACATCTATTTATCACTTGATGCTCTGTCATCTATTTATCACTTGATGCTCTGTCATCTATTTATCACTCGATGCTCTGTCATCTATTTATCACTTGATGCTTTGTCATCTATTTATCACTCGATGCTTTGAAAACTATGACCCTTTCTGGCAGCAAATGACAAAATTGGTTACCCAGAAAGTCATGCTCCTAATCCACAAACGAGCTTCCGATGAAGAAGCTAAATTCACTAAGATATTGCATATAACCACACATGGCTGATTCATCTGTCTTTTTTGTGTATATGGAAGAGGGTAACAGAAGCATTAATTAAAACACTCTGTGACTTTCTTTAGCTTCTCAGCAATTTCCCACAATCTTGTGTGTGTTCTACTTTGCTTAACGAAACTTTGTTTACTCTGTGCGTAAAAGTCAGAATAATGTACGTATAAATACCTCAAGTTCATTCTACGTGTTCCAATGTGGACGGTCGATCACTTGTCAATGAATGGAGAGATAATGAGATTTTCTTCTGAAGAACAAAATTCATTAATATATCAATAAATATCACAATAATCACAAAATAATCACAATACAAACTATATGCAGTAATTGAAAAACAATCATTGTACATCTTAATCTTCTATTTTATACCGATCTGTCCCTTAAATCACATACAACCTGCACAACAATAACAACAACAACAACAACAAGAAAGACTATTCACACTTTAAGGTAAAGGTTTTTTCTTCCACAAACACCCACGGGAAAGTGCAAATACTTTCTTCTGTAAATTAGATGAAGTTTGTTTTTCCACTACAGTGATTTATCACACGCATTCTATTTTTCAGATATACAGTCAATCAATTAATATACGTACATGCATACCTAACGACATACCTACGTAACTACCTACCCACCTACCTACCTACCTACCTACCTACCTACCTACCTACCTACCTACCTACCTACCTACCTACCTACCTACCTACCTACCTGCTTGACTATCTATCTATCTATCTATCTATCTATCTATCTATCTATCTATCTATCTATCTATCTATCTATCTATCTATCTACCTACCTACCTACCTACCTACCTACCTACCTACCTACCTACCTACCTACCTACCTACCTACCTACCTACCTACCTACCTACCTACCTACCTACCTACCTACCTACCTACCTACCTACCTACCTACCTACCTACCTACCTACCTACCTACCTACCTACCTACCTACCTACCTATCTATCTATCTATCTATCTATCTATCTATCTATCTATCTATCTATCTATCTATCTATCTATCTATCTATCTATCTATCTATCTATCTATCTATCTTTGTCAACCACCTACTTACCTACTTACTTACCCACTCACCTACATGTACCTTCTTATCTACCTACCTACTTACCTACTTCTCTGGCTGCCTGTCTCTATGTATTTATGTATGTCTGTCTGCTGGTCTGTCTATCTATCTATTAGTTGTAACAATCATAGTGATCCACAGTAGAGACCCGAGGAACAATCGATGACGTATGTTTGCCATCCAGCACTTGACCTCATGGCAAAAAAGAGAATATCTAGGTATTCTAACTTGGGTTAATTTCAGCTACGTGTAGAAGATCGGACAGCGAGATCGAAATGAGAATTAACATGCCACTAAGGTGTCCTGTCGGGTTTTCGATTTTGAATAATCTGAAACGTATAAGCTAACCCGTTAGTGTGCTTTGCTTTCATGCTCTCACGGCACTACTACAGGAGCGGAACCTGGTGGCGTTACGTTCTATTCTACCTATTTTACATTCAGCCCGCTGTGGCGAAGTTATCAAATTTAACAATACCCGACTACCGACCACTGTGTTGTAGCGAAGATTTATCCAGAGAGATTTACATACCTGACATTCTCTTTAACTATCGGAGTTACAAGCTACTGTACACTGTGAACATTAGATCTCTTAAGTATTTTCCTACCTGGACTAATTGATGTGACATAAACAGAATCCTATTAACAGTAACAAAGTAAGCGTTCCCCAATAAGAGGATTAATCAGTCTTGGAGGAACTGGGGCTTATTTTGCCAAAACCCAACCCTGGATTTGTTGTGTGTACCACGGAGATATATTCCAGATGTTGTAATCAACGATTAGGTAAGCGAGACTGAAATGTGGCCACAGGGTATCTGAAGCGAGAGAAAGAAGGAGTGAATAATTCTTCTAATATAATCATTGTACTCTCTTTCTTTTTTTTATTCCTTATGTTTGCTAATACTGTTAATTTCAGGATAGATTAAATTAGAAACTCTGTTCTTTACAGTATAGTCAAATTCTATACCATAGTGCTAATCTTTTGACCTTTTGGGGGTTAATATCTTCTTCTAACGGGATCTTGTCTCAACAGAGGGAATTGCACTTATGTGTCTATTTCTTTATTATTTCTGTAACCTATGATTTTATATTTTCTATTTGAATCTGGATGTTGTGAAGTTTTTTTCTTTATGATAAATAATCTTAACATAAAACTTAATTACCTGTGTTTGTGTCATAAAATTAACCGTGATACAACGTTAAAATATCTCCAATGATACAACGTAGGGATAAAAACTAATGCGTAAGCTACTAGAATACATGATCGCCCACGCCGCGGGTCATCACCCGCCATGGAAATTAAATTGTTAGACGTTAAGGCAAAACGTTACCCTTGGAACGGGATGAGAACGAAGATCAAAAGGGAAAAAATATGACTGAACGCGTGCTTGAAACTAGCAAGGCTAAAAGACGCAATTGGTGGGGAAAGGAGGAAAAGTCACGTCCCCAAGTTGACATAAGGTAAAGAAATCGACAAAAGGGACCTTAGCTATTATACGAAACAGTCATTTCTTGGACGCTTTTGCGATAACTTAGTCCGTTTATTTGAATTCAGCGGCATACGCCTTATAGAAGATGCTAGAAATATTTCGAAAAAAACAAAATAACCTTGAAAAGTAACTTTTTCTTAATAATGATGTTAGAAATATAAAACCTAGCTGGCCGGATGGCCCATCTTGAGCAGTGAAATAATATGCTTTCATTTATACAGACGGATAGATAATAAGAAAGATATTGACAAAAGACTGTGTTGTTCATATCAGCGAGCGTCTGCATTGAAACAAAAATGTCCCTAATTTTCAAAAAACTGCAGCCTTGAGACTCAAGTGCTAAAATCTAGTTGGAATGAAAGAGACGGGATGGGATGGTGAACTGTGGCTAAAAATAACTTTAAAGGCAAAATTGTGTAGGGGAAGGCGGAGTTGGTTCAAAAAACAAGTGTGTTTTTTTTTTGAAACGCAAGTAGAGACGGACGGACCAACAGACAATAAGGCATACTTGACTGAGGTATGACTGAAATGACTTTTTGGTAGGAGGTTTGAATTTGAAAAGGAAAAAAAGGCGGTGATTGGACATAGATGAATATATTATCGGCGCTCAGACGCGCATTTTTGCCATTCGTTATAAGTTGTTCTAGTAGACACAGTGAATTATTTAGTGGTGTAATTCCCAGAAGCTAATTGAAATATTTAGAGGGACGCCATACTAAAGCCAGCAGCTCAGCTGAGTTTTGCTAGCAATTAACTGTGTTCTATATTCATAATTCTGGTAAGACTGAAAGTATTTCTTTGTATATTTTAATATGTGTTTAATGTTTCGAGTGATTTGATACTGCCATATCAAAATCTATCCCTTACAACAAGTAAGGATTCGCTCTAGACCCCCGCCCCAGTTCAGGGTCTAGAGGCAAATAAAATACATAAACTCCAGCAAGGATTATGAAAGACAGATCAGGTGTTGAGATCAGTGGAACATATCACCTATCCTATTCTATGGCAGGAAGCTAATGAACATATTTCAGAATATGTAGTCTGGGAGAACTTATCCTATGTAAAACCAAATTGGTAAGATGTGTTGTTTGGTCAAAGAGATCTGACCCGTCTATGTGGTGCTGTTGTTGTGTGTGGTGTTGTGTCCAGAAATGGTTTAGAGGATGGAATTCTGACACATGACCAATACTTTATTGCAGAGCTGTGAGTTTTTATTTGGCACCAATGTGGTGTCAAATGAGGTGTTGAACATTACAAGAGTGGACCCGTGCAGTTTATATTTTGGCAGAGCAGCCTGATATTGCCCCCAAGCACGGAGAGGTGGGGCCACCTGATTCCAGCACCAGATTACTCATTCAAGATACGTGAGCGTCTGGACTGCTGAATACTCACCAACTTAATTTCTAACACACCAATTATAATATCAATAAATGGACAATGTGTAGTCGCCATAGACAGGGAGTGATGAGGCCACCCCAACAGCACATCCATTAAACTTTCTCCCAGAAAAACTACAATCATAAACAGTAGTAATATTAACTAGTATTGTAACATACATATGTACACTCCTTTCATTTATTATGCCATATATTCATGCATTTCATTAATAATTGCAAAACCTTTCATATGTTCTGACCAAAATAAAACCTTGGTTCAGAACAAATAAACTAAAGAAAATTCATTATCAAAAATTTTACACAGCTTGAGTTAGTTCAATGTGTCATAACATTTTATTAATATTATTAGAATTGTTAAATATCTGTGTGTGTGTATGTAAACTACCACAACACATTACATATCATACCCTAGAATTTTAACGAAGCCACATTCATTAGAAAAAAAAGATAGGTGTGAGGTCGTAGTGGTAGCAAGAAGGGCCTTCTGAAAATTCACAGCTACATTTATCTCAGAAGCCTTCACAGCTGACCTCATGCATCACACTTAGTAATATCACCATCATACAATACCATCAAATACCACTACATATATTGGGGTCTCTTGTCCCGGGATAATTAGCCTATCAATAATATTAGGATCTCCTGGGGAGAGAAATAAATTAGGGGAACACATTATAAAAATTAAAAGTGTCCCTGAAAATAAAAGTTGGTGAATCTTCACAGCCAGTGGTAGTTAATTGATTAATTAATTAATTAGAATTATTTTAGACTAGAGTAATTAGAATTACTTTAGTGGTTGAAATTTTACTTTGCTCATTGCTATGTTGTTTAAAAAGTATGGCGGAGCTAGCCAAATTCAGATCAGCTGCTGTGCTAACGGCAAAGGATATGGGAATGGATGGTCAGGTTTTAATTCAATATGTAACGGCTGAATGTGATAAGTATATTGAACGGGAAGAAAGAAGATTAGAAAAAGAGGCTGAAAGAAAATTAGAGGCTGAGACTAAGAGGCTGCAGATTGAGGCAGAAGAAAACGACAGCAAAGGGAGGCAGAAGAAAAAAGAGTGACTGCCGAAAGGGAGGCAGAAGATAGAAGGTTGCAAAGGGAGCACGAATTACGACTAAGGGAGCTGGAGCTACAAGGCCAGGCTCCTGAAAATGGTGCCAGCCCTTTTGCCTCAGATGCTACGCCCAGTCTGGGAGCCTCAACATCAGCTATGGGGTTTCATTTAGACCATTTTGTTGAAAAAGACGATGACATAGAGGGGTACCTAGGACGTTTTGAGTTATTAGCTACTACATATGGGTTAGAGAGAGAGAGAGGTGGAGTTTAAAGTTATCACAGGGACTGAGAGGTACTTCTTACGAAGTCTTCGCAAAAATGAACAGAGAAGACCAGAACAATTATGACATGTTAAAGCAGGCTTTGTTATTGAGGTACGAAAAAAATGGTGAATTTTATCGTAAGAAATTTAGAAATGCCAAACTGTTGTCTGGGGAGACATACCACCAATTCTCTGCCAGACTGGAAACCTATTTGGAGAAATGGACTGCTCTGGGGAAGACCCAAGATCTTAAAGAAATGATCATGATTGAGCAATTGAGAGAGTCCATGGCTCCAGACATGAGAAAATTTCTCATGGAACAAGGTGCAGAGAAGTTGGGGGAGGTTTTAAATGTCGCTGAGAGGTATCAGGCAGCCCAGGCAGAGGTAAGTGGTGCTAAAAAGAAGCACATAGACAATTTTAAAGCTCCACAGCAATTTAATAAATTTGATAATAGAGAGCAGGGAAATAAAGGTAGGACAAACTTTGAACGGCCAAGAAATGACTATCGAGACAGAAACTCACAGTTCAATGACCAAAAATCCAATGAAAGAAAACCGTTTAACCAAGGAAAAAGATGGTGTAAATGGTGCAAGAAAGATAACCATAACACCGAATTTTGTAGAAGGAAACCTTCAAACATTGCTGCAATGAAGTCGGGGACGCAAAGATTAAAGGTTAATCCTAAGGGACAGCAGGAACCTTATCACCCCCCAGTTTGTGAGGATGTTATTTGTAATGGGGTCACCATAAGGTGCCTTTATGATACAGGTTTGGATTATGATTCAGTTGTGAAGTCTAGCCTAGTGGACCCAAGTCAGTATACCACAGAAACAGTGGAAATACAAGGGGCGACTAAGGACATACCACTCATGACACTTCCCATCGCAAGGATAACGGTGAAAACTCGCTATGTGGAAGGAGAAATCAGAGCAGCAGTGATAGATGAACCAATCTACCCTCTGATATTGGGGTGTAGATACGTCTTCTTGGGGAATCCCGAGAGACCTGTGATCATGGCGATAGTGCAGACCAGGTCACAGAAGAAGGAGGAAGAAGGTGAACCTATAAATGCTCATCCAGAGGAGATGAGGAAGGCGCAGGCTGAGGATAGGACACTCAAGCCATGTTTTAAAAAATTGCCCAAATGCTACACACCTCCGAGCAAGGGGGAATATTTTATGAAGAACAAACTATTATACAGGAAGGCCGGAACTGGAACAAATGGTCACAACCAGCTGGTTCTTCCCACTTCATATAGGAATAAAGTGATGGAACTCGGGCATGCGATTCCCTTCAGTGGTCACATGGGGATCAGCGCCACAGGACAGCGTATAGCTTGTCATTACTTCTGGCCAGGGATAACGGAGGATATAAAAAGATATGTCAAATCCTGCCCAGAATGTCAAAGGGTAGCTCCAAAGCACTGGACTGCTCCTGCAACTCTAGGGGAAATGCCCATAGTGGGAACACCTTTTGAGAGGGTTGCAGTGGATATTGTAGGACCTCTCACTCGGACCAAGAGGAGGAACAGTTACATCCTTACTCTGGTGGACACTTGTTCTATGTGGGGAGAGGCGGTAGCCCTGCCATCAATTGATTCAAAACATGTAGCAGAGGCACTACTTACAATATTTACCCGATTAGGATTCCCGCATCAAATCTTGACGGATAATGGCTCTCAGTTCAAAGGGAAACTAACGGAAGAAGTTTTTAAGCTATTTCAAGCCAGACACTTTCATTGTAGTCCGTACCATCCGCAAGGGAACGGCCAGGTAGAGAGGTTCAACGGGACTCTCATTTCTATCCTGAGAAAGCTGGCA
Organism: Oreohelix idahoensis; assembly: GCA_024509875.1. NCBI lineage: Eukaryota > Metazoa > Mollusca > Gastropoda > Stylommatophora > Oreohelicidae > Oreohelix > Oreohelix idahoensis. Next base: position 45,757 of record JAMPIV010011009.1, read on the forward strand.
CACGAAAAACCGGATCTGTGGGATCAATTCCTGCCCGCCGCATTGTTTGCGTATCGGGAGGTACCACATAGTTCAACCGGGATGGCTCCCGCAACTCTGCTATTTGGGAGGCCAATAAAAGGTCCATTAGAAGCGCTATTAAGGACCTGGACAGATGAGAAGGCGGAAGAGACTGTTACCTCATCTTATCAATACGTGAACGAACTGACCACTCGTTTGAAAGCTGGATGGAAACTGGCAAATGATAATTTGAAACAAGCCAGGAAGAAACATGCAGCATATTTTAATAGGAAGGCAAAGGACAGAGAACTAGCTGTGGGAGAGAAGGTGCTGCTTCTACTACCCGGTAGCCAGAATAAATTACAAATTGGATGGCAAGGTCCATATACGGTTCTAGAGAAGGTGTCTAGAACAAACTATAAAATTGACAAAAAGGGGAAGGAGAAAGTTTATCATGTAAACCTGTTAAAGAAGTATCTGGACAGACCACTCCAGGAAATTCATCCGAATTTGCTAAAGAAAAGGCAAGGCAGTTTGCAAATAAAAATATATGTCTGCGACAACTTTGTCCAGGTGACAAAGCTCTCGTTCTACTTCCTTCAAGGGAGAACAGACTTCTAATTGCATGGAAAGGTCCATATGCAATAGTCTCCAAAATTTCTGATGTCGACTATGTTGTCGATATTGATGGAAAGCATAAAACTTTCCACATAAATATGCTCACGGAATTTCATGAAAGACCAGACTATTTGCAGCCTATTTTCCAGGCAACGGACAATTCTCAAGCACCTCATGGTCAGTACTCATCTCTGTCAGTTATACAGGATGAGGAAACTACTTTTTCTGATGTCAATCTTCCTCTTCCTATGGTCCCACTTTATTCTACGGAATCTTGGAAAAACGTGACCGTTTCTCCAAATCTTTCCGCTGAGGAACATCGACAAGTTTCTTCGATGTTGCAAACATTTCAGGATGTTCTTACAGACATCCCGGGACACACACATGTCATTGAACATGACATTGTGCTAACTGATCATAATCCTATCAGAGTCAGACCTTATCCAATACCTATCCATTTCCAGTCTCAAGTCGAAAAAGAATTGGATGAAATGATACGTTTGGAAATCATTGAACCATCCACTTCAGCATACTCTTCGTCTATGGTTATTGTTCGAAAGAAGGATAATAACATTCGCATTTGCGTAGATTATCGCAAATTGAACCAAGTTACGAAGTTCGATGCTGAACCTATGCCTTCATTAGAAGAGCTACTCAATAAACTTTCTAATTCTAGATTCTTTACCAAACTAGATTTGTCTAAAGGTTATTGGCAAGTCCTCTAACTGAACGTGCCAAACCTTTTACAGCTTTTTCTACACCTAGGGGTTTATTCCAATGGAATTTCATGCCTTTTGGTCTTATGAACGCCCCTGCTACATTCGTACGCATGATGCGGCGAATTCTCGCATATCGTACAGATGTCATAGCATACCTAGATGATATCTGTCTATTCAGTGATTCCTGGGAAGATCACTATTTGGGTTTATACGAATTACTGTCTACTCTTCGCGAGTATAACTTGACTGCAAAACCCTCTAAAGCCTTTATAGGATTTAGTGAGATTTCTTTCCTAGGTCATCGTGTTGGTCATGGTCTTTTAAAGACAGAGGACCACAATGTTTCAAAAATACTTAACATTTCGGTCCCTAAGACGAAGAAACAAGTAAGGAGTCTATTAGGTTTGATCCAATTCTACGGACGATTCATTCCGAATCTGTCCTCCATTATGGCACCGCTTTCTACTTTATTGAAGAAAGGGTCGCCTAATCTGATCCGCTGGTCTAAAGAATGTCAATCCTCATTGGACCAGGTTAAAGCCCTATTTTCATCTCCACCTATTCTTAGGTTACCTACTATTGAGAAGACTTTTGTTCTTCGAAGTGACGCCTCGTCAACTGGGATTGGGGCAGCACTAATGCAGGAGTATTCTGATACTCTGCATCCGGTGATGTATATCTCTAGGAAATTAAATGCTGCAGAAAAGAATTACTCGGTTTTAGACCGTGAGTTATTGGCTATGGTATGGTCTATTCTGAAGTTACAAAGATTTCTTCTAGGCGCACATTTCATTGTGGAAACCGACCAGAAAGCGCTTACTACTATTCAGAGCAAAAACTTGAAGAGCTCGAGGTCCACTCGTTATGCCATAGCTCTTCAACCATTTCATTTCTCGGTTCGAGCTATCCGTGGTTCGGATAATGTAATGGCGGACATTCTGTCCAGATGCCCACACGATTCCACATGATTCTTCTGTCATATATATATTCCTGATATACAGTCCAATGTTATAATGACATGTTAGTAGATTTTTTTTTTCTCACTTTTTTTAGGGGAATTTATAACATTGTACCATGTAATTATCTAAGAAGGCTTAGTTAGTGATATACGGGCCAAAAGGTCACTCGGCCACATTTAAATAAATTATTTTCAGGATTGTATTAAGAGATTTACCAGTTGTCTTTAAGATTTGTGTTATTGATATTTTCGCAGCACATCATTGAAGTCTGCGAGATTATGTCCATTGTGGAACTTTGAGGATATCAAGTCCTGTCCTAGATTGGGAGCGGATGATGTCCACATCTTCTTCTATTGAATGTTTTATGTCAACGAAGATCAACACATGTATTACTTATTAATTACTGTTGCTTTATATAATGTAATAATATAGTGCGGTATATTAGTAAATTACACCGCTATTTGCAACACATTGTATGATATCATAATAATATATTTAATTTCATATATTGGTATGAGAGTAATTTGACTTTAATTATGATGTTGCCATCATTGTGGCGTGTGTTGGTGGCACCTTCCTGGAATATATAAGCGTATACTTAGATAAATTTTTTCTCTAAGGATCTGAGATATGATCTCAGTGTCGCTCCATGCGTTGAGCTAATTTGTTAGGTATATATCCGCGCATCATACGTGCGTTAGGAGCCTAGATTTTTCCGGCTCCAGGATTTAAAAAAAAAATGTTTCATTTTTTTTTCCCGGGAGGGTGCGGTAATGTTACGCACGGATCATTATTATTTTTCGTTTGTATAAACATTTTTCGTATGTATGATCATTTTTTGACTGAAATGTATTATATATTTTACAGTCAAAGGGACAGAACCCGAGATATTGATACTGCTATTTTTTATGAGTTTACCTCCTCTTGTATAGAGACACGTTCGGTCTATAATTTCTTGAACGAAGCGTGACCATATCTCCTTATTTGGTAGTATCAGTCAACTATGGTAGATGTCTGAAACCTGTCTTAACGCTTCTGTTCATGACCATAAAAGGCGCGACTGTGTAAGACTTTTATCTCGAATGTTCTTAGAATCGTCTTATTGTGAACGGCGACTCAGATATTGTTGTTCTGCGCATGTCTCGACTTGGAGAGTTCGTTTGTGGTTCCGCCCAGCTCGGGGAGTTTAGAAATGGTCTGAGTAGCGAGCAGACGCGACCTGCGTCTTGTGATTTTCTGAGGGAAATACATTGTCTTTGTGAGTTAGTTAGCTAACTAGACTATTTCCCAGTATTATTCAAGCCTGCCTGGAGGCATATGTTCATGGTTGATTTTCCGAAATAAGGTAATTCCTCTTGTATCGAACTTTATGCTATCATCTAGAGGTTCGTCATTTTGTCGCCTTTTTGCTCGCCTGTGTGATTCAAAATGGAGAGGTACTTTGACTAGGATTAAGTCACCGGTATCTTTATACCTGAACTAGTTATATATACATGGGTCGCTCTAGACCAACAAGACTATTGTCTGTGTTCCAGGATTCGTTATATCAGAGATCACGTCCAAGTCAGATGGTTAGACTTAGGAAGGTTATAAAGGTCGAGCTGACCTGTAATCCATGTATGCTATTCACGTGCAGACAGTAAACGGACTTATTGTATACATCTGATCTGCTAGCATCAGGAAGGGAATATTTATTATTGTCTATGAACATTGTTGAGCTGCAGCTGACACTGTTGCAGAAGTTATATATATATATTATTTATACAGCTTCACGAACCAGAACTTTAGGATATCGAACATACAGAAGCTATCTGTTTACAATACAACTATTGAGTATTGAATCCTAGATGACTATCGGCTAATATGATTTGAATGCTGAACTCGTTGAACTATGTTGATGTCATAAATATCATGACTGTTTTTGTGGCGTGCAATAAATGGTAAAAATTATACAACGAAGTTACCATTTCTATGACTCTACACATCATGTTGCCTGTGTTGTACCCTGTGAACTACTCTACTGCAACATACACAGCAACATTATAAACCAGATAAGACACCCACATCTTGCACTTTAATACCTGGTGTCGATAGGGGTGGTAATTTGACGTCATCCTAAATCCACCCTTATCAACCCCCTTACTGACCTTAGCTATGGCAACTCAAATGCAAAAGGAACCACTCACCTCACATGCATACCCATTACATCCTTGTGAAACAGCAGCACAGGTAAAAGTCAGTAAGCACCTGACTAAAAACCAGAGGGAGAGAGTTCAACAGGTTCTGGAGGAACATACAGATGTATTAACAGATAAACCAGGCCATACAAATTTGCTACAGTATGACATGAAACTGGTAGACTCAAACCCAATCTGTATGAGAGCCTATTCTATTCCGTTCGCGAAGGAGAAGGCATTGAAGGAAGAAATAGATTATTTGTTGAAGGAGGGGATTATTTCACACAGTGAATCATCTTTTAGCTCTAGTGTCGTTTTGTTGAGAAAACCGTCTGGGGAACACAGACTGTGCATAGATTACAGGAAACTGAATGCTGTCACAGAAGGACAAGTGGATCCATTACCAGACACAAAACAGTTATTTGCCAGACTGAACAAGGCAAAATACTTTTCAAAGGTGGATCTTAGTAAAGGCTATTACCAGATCCCAGTGAAGCCTGAAGTGAGACCTTATTTGGCTTTTAGCACTTCGGATGGACATTATGAATTCAACATGCTACCATTCGGACTGAAAAATGCTCCGAGTGTATTTTCAAGGATGATGCGCAAATTGTTGGATCCCCTGAATAACCCATGTATCACGAATTTCATGGATGATATTCTCGTCGCCACAGAGACATTTGAAGAACACATTGAAGCTCTAGAAATGTTATTTAATAGGCTTAGGGAGGCGAACTTAACTGCTAGGCCAACAAAATGTTGTATTGGATGCAAAGAGTTGGAATTCTTGGGACACACTGTATATCAGGGTAGCATGACCCCTGATCCCAAGAACTTGGAAAAACTGCAGAGAGCACCTAGACCACAAACAAAAAAGGACGTGCGATCATTCGTGTCGTTATGCGGATTTTATCAAAAATATATCAAAGATTTTAACTCTATTTGTGCTCCTCTGACTGATCTGACTCGCAAGGGACTTCCAGATAAAATTATTTGGACTGCGCAAAGTGAATTAGCGTTCCAAGACTTAAAGGAAAAACTCACTAGCAAGCCTATTCTCAAACTGCCTGATTTGACACAGGACTTTGTCTTAAGAACCGATGCAAGTAATGTAGGACTCGGAGCGGCTTTGTTGCAAAGATCATCTTCACCTGATGGGGAACTGAAACCAGTCGCTTATGCAAGCCGCAAATTGAATAAGGCGGAACAAGGATACTCCACAAGCGAAAAAGAATGTTTAGCGTTAATCTGGGCAATAAAGAAGTTTCAAATCTATCTGTATGGTAGGACTTTTGTGGTCGAGACGGATCATCAGCCTCTCGTATTCTTATCTCAGGCTAAGCATGAAAACGCAAGATTGCTGAGGTGGTCTTTATTGCTTCAACCTTATCAGTTTAGTATCCAATATATCCCAGGCAAATTGAATGTCGGCACCCCTGTGATCAAAATTAGAGTAATGGCAGGCGTGAGGAGAGATTTTATCTATGTGTATCACTGGTTTTAGAACTTGCCGTAGGCATGTTTTCAAGTGGGGAGATGTGTCATAAAATTAACCGTGATACAACGTTAAAATATCTCCAATGATACAACGTAGGGATAAAAACTAATGCGTAAGCTACTAGAATACATGATCGCCCACGCCGCGGGTCATCACCCGCCATGGAAATTAAATTGTTAGACGTTACGGCAAAACGTTACCCTTGGAACGGGATGAGAACGAAGATCAAAAGGGAAAAAATATGACTGAACGCGTGCTTGAAACTAGCAAGGCTAAAAGACGCAATTGGTGGGGAAAGGAGGAAAAGTCACGTCCCCAAGTTGACATAAGGTAAAGAAATCGACAAAAGGGACCTTAGCTATTATACGAAACAGTCATTTCTTGGACGCTTTTGCGATAACTTAGTCCGTTTATTTGAATTCAGCGGCATACGCCTTATAGAAGATGCTAGAAATATTTCGAAAAAACAAAATAACCTTGAAAAGTAACTTTTTCTTAATAATGATGTTAGGAATATAAAACCTAGCTGGCCGGATGGCCCATCTTGAGCAGTGAAATAATATGCTTTCATTTATACAGACGGATAGATAATAAGAAAGATATTGACAAAAGACTGTGTTGTTCATATCAGCGAGCGTCTGCATTGAAACAAAAATGTCCCTAATTTTCAAAAAACTGCAGCCTTGAGACTCAAGTGCTAAAATCTAGTTGGAATGAAAGAGGCGGGATGGGATGGTGAACTGTGGCTAAAAATAACTTTAAAGGCAAAATTGTGTAGGGGAAGGCGGAGTTGGTTAAAAAAACAAGTGTGTTTTTTTTTGTGAAACGCAAGTAGAGACGGACGGACCAACAGACAATAAGGCATACTTGACTGAGGTATGACTGAAATGACTTTTTGGTAGGAGGTTTGAATTTGAAAAGGAAAAAAGGCGGTGATTGGACATAGATGAATATATTATCGGCGCTCAGACGCGCATTTTTGCCATTCGTTATAAGTTGTCCTAGTAGACACAGTGAATTATTTAGTGGTGTAATTCCCAGAAGCTAATTGAAATATTTAGAGGGACGCCATACTAAAGCCAGCAGCTCAGCTGAGTTTTGCTAGCAATTAACTGTGTTCTATATTCATAATTCTGGTAAGACTGAAAGTATTTCTTTGTATATTTTAATATGTATTTAATGTTTCGAGTGATTTGATACTGCCATATCAAAATCTATCCCTTACAACAAGTAAGGATTCGCTCTAGACCCCCCGCCCCAGTTCAGGGTCTAGAGGCAAATAAAATACATAAACTCCAGCAAGGATTATGAAAGACAGATCAGGTGTTGAGATCAGTGGAACATATCACCTATCCTATTCTATGGCAGGAAGCTAATGAACATATTTCAGAATATGTAGTCTGGGAGAACTTTATCCTATGTAAAACCAAATTGGTAAGATGTGTTGTTTGGTCAAAGAGATCTGACCCGTCTATGTGGTGTTGTTGTTGTGTGTGGTGTTGTGTCCAGAAATGGTTTAGAGGATGGAATTCTGACACATGACCAATACTTTATTGCAGAGCTGTGAGTTTTTATTTGGCACCAATGTGGTGTCAAATGAGGTGTTGAACATTACAAGAGTGGACCCGTGCAGTTTATATTTTGGCAGAGCAGCCTGATATTGCCCCCAAACACGGAGAGGTGGGGCCACCTGATTCCAGCACCAGATTACTCATTCAAGATACGTGAGCGTCTGGACTGCTGAATACTCACCAACTTAATTTCTAACACACCAATTATAATATCAATAAATGGACAATGTGTAGTCGCCATAGACAGGGAGTGATGAGGCCACCCCAACAGCACATCCATTAAACTTTCTCCCAGAAAAACTACAATCATAAACAGTAGTAATATTAACTAGTATTGTAACATACATATGTACACTCCTTTCATTTATTATGCCATATATTCATGCATTTCATTAATAATTGCAAAACCTTTCATATGTTCTGACCAAAATAAAACCTTGGTTCAGAACAAATAAACTAAAGAAAATTCATTATCAAAAATTTTACACAGCTTGAGTTAGTTCAATGTGTTATAACATTTTATTAATATTATTAGAATTGTTAAATATCTGTGTGTGTGTATGTAAACTACCACAACACATTACATATCATACCCTAGAATTTTAACGAAGCCACATTCATTAGAAAAAAAAAGATAGGTGTGAGGTCGTAGTGGTAGCAAGAAGGGCCTTCTGAAAATTCACAGCTACATTTATCTCAGGAGCCTTCACAGCTGACCTCATGCATCACACTTAGTAATATCACCATCATACAATACCATCAAATACCACTACAGTTTGTCAGCTCGGCCCAATATCCCTACTCCATTAATATAGTTTCACGTTTGTGCGTCAAGTTTTCGTCACTTATCTGTGTGAGCATATGTGAGTGGTTATAGCATATATGTTAATATATACAGAAAGGTAAACTCTCTGATAAACAGATTTCAGTCGTAGCGAAAGGCTGGACTAGAGTATCTTCTCAATCCAGGGACATACTCTACCTTTTCACCATTTCACTCGTGAAATCTATTTCTTTACCTTATCTCTCACTGAGTTACCACCTTTTCCAATTCTATTGAGACGGGACCAGAATCTATCTTAATCACCTATCCAAAATCTACGACAACAAACAATATGGATAAGTCAAATATAGAATATAAATTTACTGAACCTATTGATTGCATTACAAGGCAGTCCTTGGTCTGGTATCCCCAGGGAAAGAGAGGCTGACGCAGACCAAAAACACATATAGAAGAGAACTAGAAACAGAACTGAAAATGTTGAGGAAAGCTTGGAAAGAACTTGAGCTGATGGCAGGTGACAGGAAGACTTGGCATGTGTTTGTTGAAGGCCTATGCTCCTTGGGGAGCTAAATGGAATTAATTGATTGAATTTACACAGTTGGCCTTACGTTCATTGTTCTTTAAATCGCCTAGTGCCTAGGGTTTAGTATTTCTTTCATTTTAGTGAGAGTCAAAATGCAAAATATGTCAACTCGAAACTGTAACGATATCGGACATCCAGGTAACTCCAGCACTGATCGATCAAAGACATTTTATTTAACGTTAGACAGGTTGCCAACACAATTGAAATACTTCGATTTTCATTTTCATATGGATACAATATATTGTCCTTTTCCATACATTCAGATATTGTTTTAAATACATCTTGTGGCCTGATAAATCCTTCCTTTTTATCGGTCTCCAACAGGCATCTTGAGATCCCAGCAAAACAATTTCTATAAATTGAGGAACAACATCGTTTATTATGGTGTTCCTTTGTTATCGGTCTCCAATATTGATCTTGTCGTACCAGCAAAATACAGTCTCTATAAATTGAGGAACGTCACCGTTTATTACGTTGTCCCTTTGCGCTCCTTGCGGAACATGGAGGCACCACTGCAGCTAGTCTTCTTACAGGAAGGCTGCACCAACTAGTCACTTGCTCCTGCAGCAGTGGTTTCTGGGTCTATTTGTTTTACATGATGAAGTTACTAGCCCCATCCACATCCTCGTATTAGTTACCTGAAGGTGAAATTGTGCTATTCTTTCTCGTCTCTTCCGAAACCCCCGGGAACTTCACCGGAACAATTGAGGAATATACTATGCAATAAATCGGTGGCACTCGGCACAATAAAGGGGTTTGTAAATGTTTAAATGGAACAAATGTTAGTTCTTGGAAGCGAGTCCAGGATTTGCAGAAAAAATACAACAATTCTTAGAAGCATAGACGATGTAGTTTCTCGGAAGAATTATAAGAAATCCAAGGAAGACAAAGATAACTAATGAAACGAAGAGCTACGGAGCAAGGACTTTAGTATCATAATAAAAAGAAAACTAAACAACCTTCACTGGCCACATAACAAATAAAAAGAAAACTAAACAACCTTCACTGGCCACATAACAAATAAAAAGAAAACTAAACAACCTTCACTGGTCACATAACAAATAAAAAGAAAACTAAACAACCTTCACTGGTCACATAACAAATAAAAAGAAAACTAAACAACCTTCACTGGTCACATAACAAATAAAAAGAAAACTAAACAACCTTCACTGGTCACATAACAAATAAAAAGAAAACTAAACAACCTTCACTGGTCACATAACAAATAAAAAGAAAACTAAACAACCTTCACTGGTCACATAACAAATAAAAAGAAAACTAAACAACCTTCACTGGTCACATAACAAATAAAAAGAAAACTAAACAACCTTCACTGGCCACATAACAAATAAAAACAGATAAACAATGGCACCACCTGAACAATGCAGTGAACGAGAAACACAGGAAGGTAGAGAGAAAACACGTGATTCACTTGAAGATATTCAATAGGAAGAGATTAACAATAGAACTAGTAGAGAGCATAAATTAGGCTCTGTGCAGGGACATGATCGCATACATCTCGAATCATGGCACAAAACTAAACTTTACGAGATCACACAAACCTTACGCAAACATTATTTCGATGCCAGGTCTAGATACCTGGACAACAATAAGAAGGAATTCACCAGGCGTATAATACTATGTATGAAAGAAAATCAGCTAAAACAAAACATGAAATACTAATCAGAAAGGATGAAAAAATAATCATCGATATCATTGGAACACCAACGGTGGCAAAAAATACAATTGTAGACAACTAGTAATCATGATTTCTGAGTCAGAGCCATTACAAGTAAGTACAGTTAAACTGGAAGCTACTAACAATATAAGACGCAGTATTTGAAGAATTGATGGCACAGGATCGGATACAAGTGTTGCTACAAATTCTGAATCATTTCTGGGTATAAAAATTAGATGAAATTAAAAACAAAATAAAAAAACGGAACAAAACTCAAGGCTTCAACATCAGCTGCAACACTATGAGATCAAGAATACAGAGGCAACATGTGGAGTTTGTACATACAACAGCAGTCATGATGCTGCTATGATCAGCTAGCTGATCATTAGACCTTCTTCACATACATGCCAACAGAGTTAAGCTCAGAATTTGTGTATCTGGGAAGCATCTTCATTGAAAAATAGATGGCTTGACAGAGAAATTGAAGCAAAATATCAAAAACTCACTGTCACTACTTATCAAGCAACCGAATATCAGAATGGGAACTAAACGAAAATTAATAAATAGTATTTTGTTATTGAGCTAACTATTGGCAGAGTGGTTAGAGCGCTGGTTTCTCGCCACTAAGGTGCAGGGTCGAATCACTGTACCGACATGCTCCAGTCTACCCAGCTGTAAATGGGTACCTGACTTTGAGTTAGGGAAGGAAGAGGCAGCGAGGAAGGGAACTGGTCACCCCACTCTCGATGCTTGACTTAGTACGGTGAAGTCTCTAACATTTCACTCACCTACGGCAATATCCTGCTGTGCGACAACCTGAACCTTTTATATTCTTATTAACTGTTTGCTATCAGTATCACAGATGGCCCCTGTCCGAGGCACTGGAGACCACAGTCACAGATGGCCCCTGTCCGAGGCACTGGAGACCACAGTCACAGATGGCCCCTGTCCGAGGCACTGGAGACCACAGTCACATCGTGCCATATGAATCTCTCAGGGAGAGTCATTAATGTTACCAAAAGAGATAGAATGAGAAATAATGACAGAAAAATGTATAGAAAACGCATCATGCAACAAATTTATAGAGCGATAGAAAAATAAAGTGGTTTGGGCATGTCTTGAAAATAGGGCTCACTCAGTTACTACTACTCACATAAAACATTAGAAAATCTGTTTTTTGTAGCATGGTGAAGGCCACGAGAAAGATGAAGGGACAATATTGCAGAAATTCTACAAAAGCACGGGCTGACATCAGCCAGTGCGAAACACGTGGCTTACGAACGAAAACTTGAGCTTCGCACGACGCTTCAAGGCAATAATGGACCGAAAAAAAATTAAGTAAATATCGGCATGATATTTTGGTTTAAAAAAACCTGTTTCTAAGAAAAGTGAAACACCTATTGGAATACCACAAGGTAGGAAGCGATCATTCACAATAATGCCACGTTTTTTGGTTCACCAATCAAAATATATCGCGTGGCGAGTAACTAATAAATCGTTATGGCTTCTATTAATTATAGCTTTATTGTAGATATTCTAATGTGATTAGTCAGTTCATCAGTGAATCACGTTCTAAAATTTCGTCTCTTTTGAATACAAAACAAAGATCAAACGCTTCCATTTGTCGTGTCTTCTTGTCACATTGTCATCTATTTGTATGCAAAATACACATACTTCGTGTTTCTCTGGATGTTAGTAATTCTATTTATTCTTGGCCTTCCTTCCCGTTGTCCTCATTTTTTGTGGGTTCCGTTTACATTGTTGACAAGGTACTATTTAACTACTACTTCTGATGATCAGATTTATTCCTATTGTATCACTCTGTTTAAAGTTTCCAATCATCTTAAGTCATCATTTTGTAAGGTTACATTCATATTCAGTTTACTTTAGTTTCTAATTCTGTTAAACAAATATGAACTCATCTTCGAGGGCTGACACCAGTTTGATACGTCAAAAGTAAGCACTAAATCTGACAATATGATTTAATCACTAATTATTACCTTACACTCTCCATAAATATTATTCGTGCTAAACCATCGTTAGGTACAGTTTAAATTCTTCTACACTATTATCTTCAATATCTGAAATATCACAAAGAACAAATGAACCACTAGGAAGGCATGCGGAAATTTATATTGTGAGCTTGGCTCTAAAGAGATAAACAAATGAATTTTTCAGCACAGCTGATGAATTAATCACTAGGGCGTTCATCCGTCTTGCGAAATAGTAATATTGGCAATGGAAGTCACGAACTGTGTAAATAGATTTTAGAGTTGAAAGTCTCTAAAAGAAAACAGTTAGAGGGCAAATTATGTTCCGTGTCACTGAACTTTGAGAACTTCAATCAGAACAATTAATGCTGGCGGGGAATGAAGTTGTAATTCAGTAAAATATTAAATACACGAATACATTTTCCCCCGTGTAGCTCCAGTAGGTCTCCAAGTAGACGAATAAAATAATAAGCCGCTGCTGTCTCAGATACATTGTAAGATGTGGTTAATATGATGGTGTGTGTGCGACTGGTAATCTCTTATAAAATACATTGCTACAGAAACCATAATTAAAAGAACACACCAAAGATATGGTGCAGGTTTCCTGTAAAGAGACTAGCTACAACTGAGGTTCTGTGCTTCATTGGAAGCGAAAAAGGAAATGATTTTAAAAATTAACAAACAAGATAATCTTCGTGATACCGGTACTACAATAAAATATACAAGGCATGGCGGGATAAATTCGCAATACACATTACACTAAAATATACAAGTTAATGGGACACGATAATACAAGAGATACGAAAGTAAAATCTGCTTGAGTAAGTAAAATCTTCAAAATAAGGTAACTTAAATCTACAGTACTGATAGAATTATATTTACAAGAACAGATGCATTGAAAGTAACAAGAAGAATTGCAGTAAAATCTATTACAAGATTAACGTGTTTGAAAGCCACACGATCAACATCATTAAAATTGACAAGAGTAAAGATATTAAAATGAAAAAGAGCTTTAAAATCTACAAAACAAGGGCATTAAATCCTACAAGAGTAAAAACATTCACATCTACAAAGATTAAGGGTATTAAAATTTACAAGAGTAAAAGCATTCAAATCTACAAAGATTAAGGGCATTAAAATCTACAAGACCACTGGCATTAAAATCTACAAGAGTGAAAACTTTTGAATCTACAAGATCAAGGGCATTAAAATCTACAAAATCAGGGGCATTAAACCTTACACGATTAAAAGCGTCAAAATCAAGAAGGACCAAAGGCATTAATATCTTTAAGACCAGAGGCATTAAAATGTACATGAGCAAGGGCGTTAAATCTACAAGGCACGGAAGATCAAAGTATACATGACACAAGACACCAACATTTACCAATCTTGTGAAAATGTAATCAACAAGTCGCAGGGCGCTAGTTTCAAAGACACAGACATTAACACTAAGTGACATATGACAAAACGCAGGGCAATAAAATTATGTGACAATATGACAAAATTGAGAACATAAAAATTATGTGACAATATGGCTGACAAGACAGATGAGATTAAAATGATAAGACAATATGACAAGATAGATGACATTAAAATTACGTGACACATGACAAGACACAAGACATTATAATTACGTGACATGTGACAAGGCATATGCCCATAACAATAAGTGGCATCAGTTAGGACACACTGTTGTAAAATTACGTGACATTTGTGTAGACGCATGGCATTAAATTCACATGCCATTTGACAAGCCTGTAGCGTAGTCCTGAACCAATATCTAAGGGCAATTAACGAGAGCCTACCTTGCCTACCTATATCGAAATATGTGAACAAATGTTTCGACCAATCGCTGCACGAGCTGAAAACCGGTCTCAGGAACCGTAGGCTGCAAGATTGCTAGATGGAATTTGTGTTAACGGTAACATGTATTTGTGACTTCAGGTCAAAAGATAAGGTATGTCCCTCGGAACAGTGAGCACAGTGAGATAATAGGGATCATAAACTTTCAGTTGATACATGAATTTAAGTTATAGAAGCATGGACACAGGAGTTATGAGTGATTACATGCAGTAATAACTTAGAGCGAAGGCTGTTTTCCCCGGTTTCAACTGTGATTGCAAACGCTACAAGGGAGGCAGAAAAAGGACAGCTTGTTAAAATGGTAGCGCCCAATTGGCCGGTTTAAACAACACCTGGATGGAAGGAATTGGTTGGGAAACACCGGAAGAATAAATTATCGAAGTTTTGTAAGATCGACAGATCGGGCAGAAAGTGGTGGTTTTACAGAAATTTTTGTAAACATAAGCTGACCCAGCCAGCCAATGGAATCACTTGTCTTCCGTTCGCCCGCTACCTGTAATAAAAAGGGGAAACAAATCTGGGAGATTTACACAATATACCCCAATTATAACCAACTTTCAGGTTGAACAGGGTATTACAGCAACATAGTAGACAAAAACAACAACAACAACAACAACAACGGGAGATTTCTCTTGAACCACCAGAAACAAATTAGTCAGAGGACAGAAATCAGATTCTACCACAGCTCTTTCGCCATTTTCCAGTGAAAGCAGACTGCATGGGTTTATTAAAAGCCTGTTTAATCTGAGATTGTAGGTCAGAGGTATCCTGTCACTCATCTTGTTAGCAGAGAAGAACATTGGTGTTGTACCTAGCGGTGTATGATTTGAACAAGCACCCTGTACCTACATCAGTTTGAAGAGTGGGGACCCTCAGTGTTGGGCTTCTCCATCTTATATTCCTGCTTCAAGGAAAAGGCGGAAGCAAAGAAGTTAAGTCCTATTAGACAAGACTTAGTCGCAGAGCATTGGCGTACCACACCCGGTTATATTTGTAGTGATGAAAACAGTGATGATTAAATTAGTCTGGAAACAATATGATGATGATGATATAATCCCTTTAGCTGTGAGCAGGTAGCTCTTGACAGCCCATTGCCTCTCTGACAAAGGTGCAAGTCTTCCTCAGTTGTTGTGATGATGTGTAGAGTGTATTGTGGATGGTTGGGTGCGATGGGAGTAGCTGGCGTCGCAGGTCTGTTAGTCTTGGGC
This sequence comes from Oreohelix idahoensis, assembly GCA_024509875.1. Taxonomy (NCBI): domain Eukaryota; kingdom Metazoa; phylum Mollusca; class Gastropoda; order Stylommatophora; family Oreohelicidae; genus Oreohelix; species Oreohelix idahoensis. The sequence continues at coordinate 61,406 of JAMPIV010011009.1, forward strand.
ACTGTAACAGTAGGTGTTCAACCGATTCCTCATGGTGGTGGCAATGCCTACAGTTTGGTTCACGTAGTGGGTCTATTCTATTTAAATGATTATTGGCCTGTTCTCAGCTGGAAAATTAGACTCTGATCTCTTCTTTTCAGTTGTTTAACTGGATCTTGAGGGTTTGGTTTAGCTTGATGTTTGAAGAATAGCCGCCCTGCCTGGGAGGAAGCCCATTGGTTTAGCCATTCTTGCCTATAATTATTTCTCAGGATCTGTTGGCAGGTTTGCAGTGTGGTACTTGATGGGAACTGGGGCAGTGCTGCTCCTCTTTTGGATAGTTTGTCGGCCCCCTCATTTCCTGGGACTCCGACATGCCCTGGGATCCACTGGAGTGTAACTTCGAAGCCATAGGAAGTGAACAGTTGGTCAATAAATCTACAGATGTTATTAATATTAGGAGACATTTTGCTTTCTAGGGCTTGGAGTGCTGATTTTGAGTCTGAGAATATAACAATATCCTCAGGTGGAGTGATGCCACTTTCAAAGTCTGAGATTATCCGGTACAATGCTTTTTCTAGTGCTGTTATTTCTGCATCATAGCTGAAACAAATTTCTCCGCAAGGGCCAAAGATGCGAGGATGGTCTTCTGGGTGCTGGTTGGGGTATTTTATCACTGTGCCATATCCAGCATTGATGGTAGCTTTAAATGCTGATCCATCTGTGTAGACATGGATGATGTCTTGTGGATATGAATCTATAGTTTCTAAAGCGATGGTTTTCAGTAGTGGTCCTAGAGTGTTCTTGTCTGCTGAGGGGTCAGAGAGTTCAGTTCTTACTATGGGAGTAGTTGCCTGCCAACAAGGTGGTTCATCACTGACAGTTACCATTGGCTTTCTAACTGCTGGTAGGTGGTGTTTGATGCTAGCTTCTTTTGCATTTTTAAGAAAAGATGTCTTTTGTATTCTGTGTTTTTGGTGCCACTGCTCTATCATTTTCCTATTCTCCTCCTTTGTGTCCATTCTCAGATACCTTTCGTATGGTTTCACTGCTGAACGTTCTCTTCTTAGGTTTAAGAGTTCAATATTGGTGTTGATTTCGCATGCATCTGTCGGCGTTGTCTTCATGGCACCACTTATAAACCGTAGAGCGTGATTTTGGACTTTGTCTAGCTTTTGTAAGAGGCTTTTACTTGCAATAGTTTGGAGGGGGAGCGAGTAGTCAATTACTGGGCGCACATATCCAGTATAGAGTTGGCGCAATGAGTGCTGGTCTGCTCCCCACCCACAGGAGGAAAGGTGCTTGATGAGCCTGAGTCTTGTGGATGATTTCTCAATCAGCTTGTCTATGTGGGGTCTCATGGTAAGTCTACGGTCGAGCTCGACTCCAAGATATCTCGGGCATTCTTCATATGCTAATTTCTCTCCATTCATCCAGACCTCTATGTTGTTCTCGTTAACTCTCTTGTTTAGACTGAACAGGCCATACACAGTTTTCTCTACATTGATTTCAAGTTTCCAGAACTGGCAGTATGCAGAGATGGTTGTCAGGTTTTTGTTCATATTTTTGGTGATGGTTTGGAGGTATTTTCCTTTTGTCCAGATGACTAGGTCATCAGCAAATAGTGCTTTTTGGCAGGTGATGACATCTGGAAGGTCATTTATAAATATAAGAAACAGTGTACAACTTAGTGCTGATCCCTGAGGCAGTCCTTCCTCCAGGGTTCTTTGTTTTGATGTTGTTCCACTGAATGTTGTTTGGATTGTTCTGTTGTGGAAGAAACCTTTTAACCAGTTGTACATTCGCCCGTATATTCCCATTCTTCGCATTTTGAAGAGGAGGCCTATCCTCCAGACTCGATCATAGGCTTGTCTAAGATCAATAAATGTTGCGAGCACATTTTTTTTGTCTTGGAAGGCATCACCTATCTCTTGGGTGAATCGTATCAACTGATCCATTGTCTGTTTGTTTCTTCTAAAACCTGATTGATTGGTGTTAAAGATCTTATTGCTTTCTAGCCACCAATATAGCCTTTCATTTATCATCCTTTCAGTGATCTTGCCTAGGTTTGATGTCAAGGAGATCGGTCGATAGCTTGTTACTTCATTGGATGGTTTGTCCTTCTTAAGGACTGGGATGATATTGGCTTTTCTCCAGTCTGTTGGTAACTTGCCTTCTCTCCAGGTCTTGTTAATGAGGTCAAGTATGGTGGAGAGTTCATAATTTGAGAGGTTTGAGATAATCTCGTTAGTGAGCCGATCAGGTCCAGCAGCTTTTCCTTTCTTGCATTTTTTTAGGGCCCTCTTGAGTTCTGAAAGAGTGAAGTTCTTTTCAAAGACCTCACAGCTAACTGTTGGTTGTTTCTCCATCATTTTGGTGAGTGATCTGATAGCATTGTCAAGTCTCTTGCGTGGTTGTTTTTTGTTTACGTTAGCAAAGTGCTTATTGAAGGCTTCTGCTTTCTGTGCATCCCTTGTTAGCGGTGGTTCAGTGCTTGTAATGATGGGTTCAGGGTTTTTCTTTCTTTTAATTCCTGAGAGATTTGATGTGAGGCACCATGCTTTCTTTCCGTCTTTCCGCAAGTTTAACTCTCCACATTTCTTAACCCATGTTTCTCTTTTTGCTTTTTTGCTCAGACGTTTAACTTTTGCAGTTAAGCGGTTATAATTTGCTTTGTTGGCGGGGGTTGGGTGTTTCTCAGCTTGCCGTCTTGCTTTTTTCCTCTCGTTTACAGCAGCCTCCAGTTCTGTACTCCAGTAAGGTTTAAACTTTCTCCTACATCCTCGTGGAATGGCTTCTTAAGCAGACTGCAGTAGTGATTTTGCTATATACCTTGTCTATGTCTAGCGTCATGTCGATGGCCTCGAATCGTTGTCGTACTTGTCTCCTGAAGAAATGCCAGTCTGCCTTTTTGTAGTTCCATGGGGGTGATGTTAAGCAATTTCTTTTTATTTCCCTGGTGTTTGTGATCTCAAGAAGGATGGGTCTGTGGTCACTTCCGATGTCGTCGAGCACTCTAACTGAGCAATGTGGGTGGATATTCGCTGTTACTAGGGTGAGATCTGGTCTGCTTTTTGTTCCACTGGCGCAGTGGAGCAATGTCGGTGGGGTGTGAGCATTCTGCAGTAGGATGAGTGTGGTAGTGTTAGTGAGTTCTTCTATAGCTATTCCTGTTGGGTTCCTGTCTGTGTAGCCCCACAGAGGTGAATGACCATTCATGTCACCAGCAATGATCATTCTCCTCAAGTCCGTGGTCTGGAAAGGCTTCAGAGCAAGGTGTATTTTTTGGCGGGTTGTAAATGTTAATGATTTTCAATGGCTTTCCACCACTCCAGACTATCACTTCCTGTAGATCTGTTTCGTCATTGGTTTCAAGAGCGGAAACCTCAGCCTGTGTATCATTCCGGATAAGTGTCACTAATCCTTGACATTTTATACACTTGCACTGGTACACTGTATAGCCTGTGATATGGAAGGAGGTGTCTTTTGGTAGCATTGCTTCTTGGATAACTGCAACATGGATATTTAGGTCCAGTAGAAGCTTGGTTAGTTCTAGTATTTTGTTTCGGATTCCTGATATGTTGAGTTGGAGGATGCGTAGTGAGTCTGTGTTATATATATTACTGGTAGTATACTTTTCACTACCCTCCCCAGGTACCGAAGGGCAGCGCGGGCCTTGATAACCGAGGCGACACCCGAGCTCGTATAGAGTCTGTTGTCTTAGAGGCATGTTCATGATTTCAGGGGGGGGGGGAGGGTATGGATGCATTTTTCAGTATCCCCGAAGGGAGGCAGTCCAGTGTATCAGTATCCCAGGATCGTCACGTCCTGCCAGAAAGATAGCATATACATCTGGGTCAGCTAATTCATCATTCTTCAGTCAGCTTTGCCAACCCTTCTGCAGTGATGGTATATCTGGCGTTCCCCGCCACCTAGGAGGCTGTCACAGAGGGACAAAGGTGCAATGTCCACTGGCCTGCATCTCTTCGTCATCAATGGGGATTATTGGATAGGAGACAAACAGCGAAGAATGAGGCAAGAAAGCATTTAACCCACGAAGTGGGGGTGGATTGGTGCAGACCAGAGCTTGTACCACTCGCCGGTGGGTTCTGCATCTACACCTATAGGGTTCCACCAACTCCACAGCCCTTTTGTCTGGCCCCTCACCAAGGACCTGTCCGGCTTGGGTGACCCTGCCAGGAGTAAAACTCCCGCCGGCATAGCTCCCGGGATCATTGAGGCACTCAAGCTCTCCAACCATCGGCAAGGTAGGCTTAGGTGTGGAGAGTGGAAACAACATAGACTTTAGTCAGAGTGACAGTTTTCAAAAGCTACTTAACAAAGAAATATTGTGAATTCAAGTGTTCTCAGTAACATTGAAGTTATTGTGACAGTTTTCAATATTTACCAAACAATATAGACTTTAGTCAGAGTGACAGTTTTCAAAAGCTACATAAAATAGAAATATTGTGAAGTCAAGTGATATCAGTAACAGTGAAGTCATTGTGACAGATGTCAATATCTACCCCCCTAATACTGAAGATAAATTCTAGTACCATCATGAACATTGGTTCCAGAGGATTAGTTGAACTAAGACTATTTTCATAACAAGGGAGCCTTAGCAACAAGGAAAAGACTATTTTTAGTGATTGACTTTTATTTGGTGTAGATACATGCAACATCATCAGTGTGTTTTTTATTTTTAGGGTTTGTGTTTACACAAACAAAACTAAACAGATGACTGTACATAAATAAAATTAAGAAATTGTAGTGCACTGTTTTGATTACTTTATGTCAGCTTTGAATTCCTTTTACTTTGAATTTAATTAATTCCCCTAGACACTATAACAGCCCATAAGTATAATTCTGAGAGTGGCACCATAGAAGTCTGGTACTGAATATTACTATCTCGGCCAGAAATTCTTTACAGCCTGACTTTATACCTATGAACTCTATACACCATTGCTCTTTTCTGAGAATGGGGTATTTCTTTTAAGACCAGACTCTTCTCTGGCAACTATCCTAGTATCACCTGATACATCTTGTTGTCTTATTCTTCATAAATTAAGGAACCTCTCGCGACACTGGGACGCTCGTCTGGGATTGTTCCTGTATATTCTGAGCCTGCTGTTACCTTTTAGTGCTGTCAAGTGGGACATTTTTGATAGTAAATTTTTGGTAGGGCAGGTTAAGAAATAGATTTTTGAGTACCATTGAGTACAAATTAAGGTGTGGTACACGTGACGCGAAATCAGTCGTTAATTAATTAATTAGGAAATTAATTTGATTAAGTGACTAATTATATTGGCAAAAATTTTTTTTACTTTGTATTGGTTGCAACTAAATTACAACATTGCCAGCGCAGATTTAGTGAAGTTCAGGTCAGCAACACTGCAAATGGGGAAAGAGCTTGGGATGACGATGATGTTCTGATCCAGTATGTTACGACTGAATGCGATAAATTCACAGAAAGAGAAGATAAGCAGTTAGCACGGCAAGCGGAAGCTGAGAAAGAGAATAAGAAACTGCAATTGGAGGCTGAGGAAAGAAGGGTTCAAGCAGAGAGAGAGGCTGAGGAAAGAAGGGTTCAAGCAGAGAGATAGTCTGAGGAAAGAAGGGTTCAAACAGAGAGAGACCATGAGCTAAGATTAAAAGAGCTTGAACTTCAGGCAACTGCCAACCACAATGGTAGTAGTTCACCTCATTTGGACAACAGCTCCAGCCAGAGCCCCTCAAATGGAGCCATGTATTTTCATCTGGATACATTTGTGGACAAAGTTGACGCAATCGAGGCTTATCTAGACAGATATGAGAGATTAGCGACTACTTATGGTTTAGAAAAGGAAAAGTGGAGTCTGAGGTTATTGCAAGGTTTGCGGGGAATTGCGTACGATGTCTTTTTGAAATTGCCAAAAAAAGGATCAGGAAGAATACGAAGCACTGAAGCAGGCATTGCTTGTTCGATATGAACAAAATGCTGAAGCATATAGACGGCGCTTCCGAATGGCAAAGCTTCAACCAGGAGAGACGTATCAGCAGTTCTCAGAAAGATTAGAAACTTACCTACTGAGGTGGTGTAAGTTAGGAAACTTAACCACAGATTTTGAGGGGCTAAAGGAAATGATGTTGATTGAACAACTATTGGATTCCATAACCCCAGAAACTAAGAAGTTCCTAATTGAGAACAAAATAGACAGGTTGGCTGACATAATCACATATGCGGAAAGCCACCACATGGCTCAATCCCTGACTCAAGGGAGTAAAAGGAAATAGGAGGGAGTTAAGCAACCCCAAACTCATAATAAGTTTGATCAAAAGGACAATGCAACCAAATACAGGCCAGGATATGATAATAAGGATAGGAACCCACAATTTCAGGATAGGAAACCTTACAAAAAGGAAGAAAAGTGGTGTAAAATACGTAAAATGAACAACCACCATACAACGGAATGTGGTAGGAAAGTCCCTCCATATCACGCTGCATGCATGATAACAGTGGGAAAGGGAAGGAAGGAACCGACATCGAGTCCGGTAGATCTCCATCATCACCCATCTGTGAAGAAGTAATATGTAACGGCACTAAGGTAAAGTGTCTGTATGATTCCGGATTGGAATATGACTCAGTTGTGAGTGCGTCTCTAGTGCACCCTGAGCAGTATACCACAGACAAAGTGGAGATACAAGGGGCATTAAAGGATACAGCCACCATAACACTTTCCATAGCCAGAATCAATGTGAAAACTCGCTATGTGGGAGGAGTGATCAGTGCAGCAGTGTGTGATAATCCTAATTACCCGCTGGTGTTAGGAAGGAGATATGTTTTCCTAGGGAAACCAATAAAACCTGTGATAATGGCAACACTCCAGGTCAGGTCAACCCCTGGGAAGGAGGAGGGAACACCACTCAATATTCATCCGATAGAGATGAGAAAGGCCCAGGCTAAAGACAAAACATTAAAACCTTGCTTTGGCAAGTTGCCAAAAAGCCATAACCCCCCCAAAGAAAGGACAGTTTTTTTGAATGATGGATTGCTTTACAGGAAAGCTGGGACAGGACCCAATGGGCATAGCCAGTTAGTACTGCCATCTATTTACAGGGACAAGGTTATGGAATTAGCACATGTTGATTCCGACGGTGGACATAAGAAGATTGGTACCACCTGTCAACGGACCTCAGTGCAACATTATTGGCTAGGTGTTGCAGAAGACATATTTCAGTATGTGACCATCTGTGCACAATGTAGCAAGGTGACATCCCCAAGTTGGGAAAATCATCAGGACCTAGAAAAGCAGTGTGGTGACCCTAGTCCTGAAAATAAAAAGGTAGACATAGTCGATAGGATAGCACCATCTCACAAAGGGTCTATCAGACAACCAGTTACCATGGCAGCTCTCCTTATTGTACAGGGAGGGGATACAACACGTCCCATACCGACAAGATTTACTAAATCATTTAGTTCGAAACACCAGGTACTGGATCAAAATAGGAGTGTGGTTAGTCGACCACTAGTTGGAGGGACAGACAGTGATATCAAAATAAGAATACAAAAAGCAAGAGGAGCTTTCATTACATTGGGAAATATATGGAGATCAAGAGAAATCGGATCCAACACGAAAATAAGAATCTTCAACTCAAATGTGAAGTCAGTCATATTGTATGGCTCTGAGACATGGAGAACAACAAAGACAACTACCAAAAAGCTACAGACTTTCATAAATGGGTGCTTGCGTAGAATAGAGGGATTAAAATGGTATGACAATGTTACCAACTTGGAACTGATGACAAGAACTAGACAAGTGCCAGTAAAACAAGAGATGAGACGAAGACGATGGAGATGGATAGGACACACACTGAGGAAACCTGTTGATAGCATTACAAGGCAGTCCTTGTTCTGGAACCCCCAGGGCAAGAGAAGCAGAGGTAGACCAAGAAGCACATGGAGAAGAGAGCTGGAAACAGAGGTGAAAATGATAAGGAGAACGTGGAAAGAACTTGAGATGATGGCATGTGACAGGAGGACTTGTCATGTGTTTGTTGAAGGCCTTTGCTCCTTTGGGAGTGGATGGTTATGAATGAATCAAACTATAATTTAAGTAAAACAAATATGTTAAAGTTACCTGGCAAAATTCGAACTAGATTTAACTGTTCAACAAGGTCTACTAGACAGGTTTAAAAGTGTTTCTTAAATAATAATATTATAAAATTTAAAAAAAAGAAAGGAGACAGCAAAGATATACATAACTTAAGATTAAAGCAGTGAAACTAAGGATAAACATTAAAGTTCATACAAAACCAAGCAAATAATAAAAAAGAGTAGTAGCAAATTAAAAGACAATACCACCGATAACCAGGGCACAGTCCGGAGAAGGAAAAGCGTGGGCCAGGGCACAGTCCGGAGAAGGAAAAGCGTGGGCCAGGACACATGCAAAGGACAAAACACCAAACCCGACAGAAAAGAACAGGACCACGAGCCCTGAAGTCAGAGACACAGAAATAAAGGACAGGATAGAGACAATAAGGGAAAAACTGGAAAGAGGCTCAGAAATAAAAAAAAACTACAGTAAGCAGAAACAACAAAGGTGAAGACTCAGGAACGAGGACAGCTAACAAAAAGATAGGACTCAGGGAAGATGAAAATTGGGACTACCAGAAAAACACAACCAAAACAAGTCGGGAAACCAGAGGAGAAAACAAAGAAGACTCCAACCGAAAGTAAAAACCAAAAAGAGTTAAAATTACACAAATAGCTGGAACAGAAGCCACGCTTAGATCTCTCCCGGACGACACAATTCTGGTCATCCTGGAAGAAGTAATCGAAAAAACATCAATTGCCAAAATACAAAAACAAAAAAGTGGAGTAATGCTAACATTAAATGAAACAGAAAAAACAAAAACTTTACTACAAGAACTGCAGGAAAAATCAAAATTGATCAAACTGGCCCACAACATCAAAGTACAAATATAAATTTCAAAAGAAACCAGAAGATGTGTGGTAAAAGGTATAAACCCAACCCTGTCAGGTGAGGAAGTTTTAAACAACCTGGCCAAGCAGAACCCAGATTTAAAGCTGGTACACGTGGAACGAATAACAGTGACAGGGAGTGTAGTAACCCCAGTGGTAGTAATAACGACAGAAGGGAGGCGAACCCACCCCCAAGACAGTACTATTTGGGAAAGCTAGAAAGAACACAGAAGCTTACATTCCTCCAGTATTGCAGTGCTCCAACTGCATGAAATTTGGCCATGGCCAAAACAGCTGCAAAGGCAAGACAGTTTGCAGTTACTCTGCCGGTATGCACACCACTGCACAGTGTAAAAAGGCAAAGCCTGATGCTGATTACAAAAAGGCGAATGTTAACAGAAAGTGTAGCAACTGCAAGGGAAACCACAGTGCTAGGTTTCAGGGCTGTCCAGTGTACCAGCATACCTAACAAGCACTAAAAGAATCGATTATAACAAGTACACCATTCAAAATAGTGATCCAAGGTATGAAAGAAAAAGCCACCAACACAGACACTAAAGTTGCAGCAGAAATAAAATCTGTAAAAGAAGAGATTAGGATAATTAAAACTCAACTGTCAAAAGAAAAAGAGCAGGATGTTATTAACAAAACAAAGAACCAGTCAGACAGTTCGACTACATCATTGGAAAATGTGAGTGCGCTGAAAATTACAGAGGAAGTGCTCGACGAAATGAAAGCCTTAAAGCACCAAATTACCCAGGATGTAGTTAAATTGTCAGCACTGAAAGAAGAAAATTAAATGATACTAGTTAAATTATCTAAACTGAAAGAGGCAAATGAAATTTAACTAAAAAGGATAGAAAATCAGAGACAGGAGATTAACATAGACAGAGAAGCGATAGAAAAGGAAAGTGGCAAACAAAAGCAAGAAGCTAAATGGAAAGAATGGGTAACAAAAACCATCAAGCACATAGAGAGAGTTTTGATAGAGAAAAGAACAGAAGAATCGTCACAAATCCAAGTATTGAAAAAAGTCTTTAATTACATAAAAGAATCACCACGAAGCCTCAAGCAACTGATAGGACCAAGACAAACTAAGAGCAAACTGATAGTTCAACACAAAACAAAAGGGATACTAGTTAATATAAACAATGGATAAGAAAGGATGTAGAATTGTTCAGTGGAATTGTAGGGGTATCAAAAAGAATTTTGCACCCCTACTAGCAGAGACAGGAGGAACTAACACTATATATGCTCTTCAAGAGACACTTTTAAACCCAAATAGTAGATATAGTTGTAAGGGCTTTAAGACACTTAGGCACGATAGGAAAGAATGAAGAGGAGGGGGTGTCGCAGTCTTAGTTAACCAAACATTTAAAATTATAGACTGGGAAGTATTTGATACAACCAACATAGAAGGTATCCAGGTCACTATAGCAGCTGAACCAAACAATCTAACAATCTTAAATGTATACGCTAAAAATGGTACAATTAAAGATACAGAAATACTCGCCATAAGCACCAGACTAGGCCCCAAAACAGTCATAGTAGGCGATTTCAATTCCCATCATTATGCTTGGGGTGGACAACATGTAGACAAAGCAGGAAAGCGCCTACTTGACTTTATAGAAAACAATGACCTGCTAATACTAAATGATGGAACTACAACTAGAATTTATCCACATGCTAACGGGGCAGACTCAGCAATAGACATAAGTATAGCAACTAACAACCTAGCGAATGTAAATTGGGAAGTGTTACAAGACACAAACTCAGATCATCTGCCCATTGTAATAACCATGCATGAAAACGTCATTCCAAACCCAGGACCAGAGAAACCGACTTTCAACTATAAAAAAGCAAACTGCGAAGCCTTCCAATCAGAGCTGGAGGTGATGGAATATAAAGACATGGAATCAGATGATACTGACTTGTGGGCAGAAACACTGACCAATGAAATTCTTAAAATAGCAACAAAATATATACCAAATAAAAACATGCCACAGCACCTAAAACCAATAAATAAAATTAATATGAAAAGAAAAACTCAGTGGAATAAAGAACCAGTTGCCTGGTGGAATAAAAGCTGTGCAGAAATTCATGAGAGAAGAAAAATGGCCTTACAAAAATATAGAAGTAACAGAACAGAAGAAAACTATGATGAGTATAAACGTATTAGGAATGACTCTAACAGAATAATATTTAAAGCCAAAGAAACTAACTGGAAGGAGTTTTGTCAATCACTTAAAACCTAGCACTCAAATTAAAGAAGTATGGAAACAAATTAAGGCAATCAAAGGGAACAATAAGAAAACAATAATGCCAACAATCAAACTACCAAAGAGAGCAGAAACAGATAAAGAGAAAGTTAATGCCATTGCTGAGTATTTCTATAAAGTCAGTGCAAAAGGTAGTCTAGGACAGGAAGAAAATGAGAGAAGAGAAAGACTTAGGATACAGTTTTTAAAGGAAGTATCAGACCAGATAGATGAAACAAACTATTTAGATGCTGATATAACAGAGGAAGAAGTAACTAGTGCAGTAAAAAAGAGATCTAATACTGCCTCAGGGCATGATTTACTTAGTTATGAAATCCTTAAGAAAGTACCCCAAAAAACTATAAACATAATAACTTCCCTTTATGACAAAATCTGGAGCTTAGGAAAGATACCAAAAGCATGGAAAGTAGCTATGATAGTACCCATCCTAAAACCCAATAAGGAAGCCCGATGTAAGTTCATATAGACCTATTGCCTTAACATCACAACTAGGCAAAATACTGGAAACTGTTGTTAACAAAAGAGTTAAATTGTACCTGGGAAAAAATCGGTTATATTGCCCAACCCAGTCATGGTTTAGAGAAGACAGAAGTACAGTAGACCAGCTTGTAAGATTAGAACACGATGTAAAGCTAGGGTTCAAGAGGAAAGAGAAAATAGTGGCAGTCTTTTTTGGATGTCGCTAGAGCATATGATGAATACTGGAGAGATGGAGCTCTTTACAAAATGAAAAAGATTGGCATTACTGGTAAAACCTATAGGTATCTAGAAAACGTTTTACAGGACAGGTATTTTGCTGTACAGGTGAACAATGATAAGTCAGAAATATATGAACAACAGAATGGGATTCCTCAGGGATCAGCGATTTAACCTTCAATTTTCACTTTAACTGTAAATGATTTAGCAGATGAATTTAACGACATTAAGAATGCAGTATCACAATTTGCAGATGACTGCCATTTGGCGATCTGGAAAAAACTTGGACCATGTTTACCAAAAACTTCAAAAACAAATAGACAGAGTTTCAGAGTGGATGAAAAGTTGGGGCTTCCAAATTAATGTAAACAAAACAGTAGGTATGATATTCAGCAAAGGAAATTAAAAAAAAAAAATAAAATCAATATAACTATTAAAGGACAGAAAATATGTACCTCAACAACTAGATTTTTGGGCATAACTTTAGATAAACAACTAAATTGGAATAAAAATATAGACAATGTAGTATAAAGCTGTAGGGGACCCCTAAATATACTAAGGATAGTAAAAGGTAATGGATTGGGAGCCATAATAAAATTATGCTTATGTTCTACAAGTCTTTCATCAGGGGGAAACTAGGTTATGCCAGCATAGTCTATGACTCAGCTGCAGCTTCTAACAAAGCAAAACTAGACAGAATTCAAAATGCAGCCATGAGAACCATTACAGGTGCATTTATATCAATACCAGTAAAGCACTAGATGTAGCTCTTTGCTTACCGCCCCTTGATCTAAGACGGAAAGAACTAAGATTAAATTATTTACTAAGAGTAAAGTAGCCCAAGAAGTGACCCACCCAGCACATAAAGCATTTGTCAAAAACCAACCAAGTGTATGGGACGTCCCTTTAAATAAAGACAGATATCCAACAGGGTGAACTATAGAAGATCTAACACAGTTCAAAGAACTGTCAAACACAATTAATAATAGTAATAAATATAGAAGCGCAATACCACCCTGGGAACTAAAAACACCAATCATAGACTACTCGCTTACTGAAAAGATCAAACAAAACATAGAAGATAAGGAAGCCAAAACGATAAGTAGAAAGTTCATAAATCAACTTACAAAACAAAGTCTGGCCGTCTACACTGATGTATCCAAGGGTGATAGTGGGCAACTAGGTGCAGGAGTAGTAATACCACAGTGGGGAATTAAGAAGAGCTACAGTGTAACCGAAGGGGCTTCGATTTTTACCACAGAGATGGTAGCAATTCTAAAAAGTTTAGAAATAATCGAAGATAACCCACTAGAAGCTGTTACGATATTTACAGATTCACTTTCATCACTACAAGCACAAGAACACCCAGGTAAATGTAGCTGGCTAGACATAAAGGAAGAAATTCTTGCAATTAATACATCACTAGGGAACAGAGGATGTAGTGTGAGGCTAGTGTGGGTTCCAGCACACATAGATATAGCTGGTAACGAGTTGGCAGACCAGAACGCAAAGAATGGAAGAATAAGTAAAAACAATATAAGAGCAGGACTGGGAAGGTCGGAGATGAAGAGCCAAGTGAAGCTAACTATAAACGAGGAATGGAAGACAACATGGAAGAACAGTTGAAAAGGCAGACACGCGTTCAAACTGCTGAAAGAACCAACAAGGACGTGCCAGGTCAGAGAAGAATTAAAGATACCATCGAACAAAAATCTGTGGCGTCTCTGTCTCGGTGCAGCATACTTTATGATAGAGGAACCACACTGCCAAGAATGTCAGGAAGAGAATGACATAGACCACTACCTGATCCACTGTAAAAAGTACGAACAACAAAGGCTTGAATTAAAAACTTACTATAGAAATCACAATATAGACATGACAGGTGATAAGGTTTTAAGTATAGATGCCCCAGGAGAAGCACACTCAATACTTAAAAGATATATACATAAAAGAAAAGAAAACATATAAGGTTAGTACTTCAGAAAAGACATTCAACCAACTAGAAATTAAGCAACAAGAACTAAATCATAAAAAACAACAGAAAAATTAGCAAACTTACTAACTACTCATAGGACAAGGAAAGACAACGAGGTTTAAAAAAAACAAAAAAAAAAAAAAAACAACAACTCAAAAAGAACAAATACTAATACAAATTAAAACCAAGTGTAAAGGACAATAGTTATCTATAAACAATACAAAAGAGAAAATAAAATGACAAATACCAATATACATTAAAACCAGCAACTGCAAAAGACAATAGTTATTTAAATTTAATACAAAATTAGTAAATAAAATGACACTAAATACCCCAATAATAAACAATTTTCATGTTGAACAGGGTAGACCAAGATGGAACGAGAAGAGGCAATAACGGGCAGCTGTTAAGTGTCCGCTCTCCACCCATCACCTCTTAAAAAAAACAACAACGAAGAATTTCACTCTCGCCGACAAATTTAAACGACAGAACACAGTAACAGCATACTGCCACGAAGCCACCTTCGCCATCTGCATGTGTGAGCAGACTGTTTGGCCTTTAAAGCCCTGTGTATCTGAGATTGAGGGTAAGAGAAATAATTAAGAATATGTATATATATTATATACTTGTGTTTAGTGGAAGTGTTTATTTGTGTAGAATCTCATTGTGCAATTCCTGGAAGGAAAACCGCCTTGTGCTAAATAAATTATGTTTCGGAATTAAATCAAAGGAAGGTTGGAAAGAAAGCTATTAGTTTTCAGAAGCGTTTAAAGCCTTTTCTGATTGCTGGACCGGACAATACCATCAGGAATAAGGAAAGAATGAAAGTAATTGATTTCATGTATTGTTTGAGTATACACTTAACACTTACCATAAGGCCTGTGCGTTCCTAGTGAAGTCAATCATGGACATATTGGGAAAGTGACTTTTATGAATTATATATTATTTTATTGCATAAATCTATTTGTCACTGACTTGATCTGTCTTTACTGATTTACCATCAACTACTCTGAACTTCCTCACTAATGTCCTATCTGTGTAGGAAGATTCTAGAGCCAGATGCTATGAAGGATATATTGTGTTTCAGGTCATATTGTATCCTGTCAATCACCTTGTCAGCATTGAAGATAACGTGTTCTACTGTATCGGCGTAAGAAGTGTTCAAGCACCAAGTATTGACATCAGATGTGAGAGTGGAAACCCTCAGCTTTGGGTGTTCCATTCCTTACTGCTTCATTAACACAGAAGGCAGAGGCATTTAAGATAAGTCCTTTAAGACACGGCTGCCTAGCTAAGAATGACGTACCACATCACAGTATAAAGTTATGATGTATTTTATTAAATGGTGAATCCATGTATGCACAGTGACTATAGATACAAGTCCCAGAGACAGTTTAAAGATATATATACCTTGATTTTTTTTTCAAGTACTAACATGGACACTGAATCCAGAGTGAATTAATTAAAGTGAATATGAACATTCATCCAACTAGTGACCAAGATCCAACAAGACAGAGACATTAATATCAGTAATTAATTATCAAGTTGGTGTATTATATTATTTGTAACATATACAACAGCATCATCATATTGTTTTATTCCCATCACCATTTTTGAGTTTCCAAAGCAATACAACAACACAAAACCAGATTAATGTAAATAATTAAAACTAAGAAATGTTACTGCACTATTTTGAGTACTTTATTCAAGTTTGAGTTCAAGTTACTTTGAATTTTAATAATTATCCCTAGATACTTTAACAGCCCATAGGTTGTTGGTCTTAGGAGAGGGGCACCATAGATTACTGTACTGCATATTACCATCTCGTTCAGTAACCTTTACAGCCCGACCTATGAACTCTATACATCATTACTCTTTTCTGAGAATGGGGTATTACTTATAAGACCAGTCTCTTATCTGGCAACTATCCTGGTATCATCTGATACACCTTTTTGTCCATCAACATCATCAATATTATCTAACCTCTCGAGACACTGATGAAAATGAAGATCTTGAGAGAATTTTAAAACGTTTTAATTTGATTCTAACTGCATGTCCTTTTAAAAATACTTTTATTTAATATGATATGGGCGTTATTTGGATGTTTCAAATCTTTGAGCCCTTGTTTCACTAGGTTTCACATGACCTGGGTAGCTGAAACTTTGCACACGATCCTCTATCATGGCTCATCTTCTTCATCTTGGGGTATATGTAGGACCAGGGCCTCGATATTCCACCTACATTAATGGATGTTGATGCGTACCCACAGTTTCTCATATCCAGGGTGCAGTAGTCGCCGTGGAAACTATAGTCTTGCTCTGACATTAAGCTTCTGGCGTATGACCTCTCCTGCACAAACTTATCCATAGCAACATCTTCACTCAGTGACCCTGTTCTCATAGAGCTTGCTATGGGGCGACCAAGTGTCTGGCTATATAACAGGATTCGGGAGTACTTTGGGACCCCTTAAGGTGCTGGCGCAATACTCACCGGCGAGTGGATCATGCTCTGGCCAGCACCAACCTAAACCTCTGGAATTAGTTAAATTCCGGGTAGATAAAGCTCGTAAGCTTTGGAAGGCAGTTCACCGATAAGGAAAACTCTGATTTTAATCCACCTGCTTTCTATCAGGTAGGCTGGGCACAGTCAAGGGCTAAGGAAGGCGACTCGACAGAAATGCCTGTTGAAATCGGATGCACTGGGCTACATGCTTAACAAAACAGTGCAACGTCTATTAAAATTTGAAGGAATCTCGAGTGACTTGACCCATGCCTGCCATAAAAAAAAAAAAAAAAAATAAAAAAAAAAACTAAAGCCGAAAAAGTCACAATATTTACAAGAGTACAGCCGTTAAATGATCACTGAACTTGGTGACGTACACAAAATTGTAAACATAATCGAAGAACTCATCAATTTTTAGTGCATCTTAAAATGATATTACGTATCCTAAATCTTTTTTCCCAGACCGTGTTTCCCTTCCGTTATTCCCTAAGGTTCTCTGTTTTCACTTATGTGATGCACATTTATATGTTTTTTTTTAAAAACTCAACTTCTATTACCTGTGGGTCGGAAGTGGGTGCAGGAGGTCTCATGGCGGCCTCAGTGTATGATCTACTGAAACTGTTGGGGTTGAGGGGACAGTCAAGAACATTGGCACTCAAGAGGCTCAGCGAACCTGCAGAAAAGGCACAAGACAACAGGAGGCTGACACTTGGGAGTCATGACCCAAGTGGACCCGCCCCCCTCAGAGTGTAAAGGAGATTAAGGGGCCGAAACACTTGATCGATGTGGGGACTACTTCTGATGATCAGATTGCCACCTGTTGTATCGCTCTGTATAGAGTTTCCTATCCTGTAGTTCGCTTGGTCTTGTATCTTTCACCGACCCTGAATTGATTTTTATTGTCTTCGTGTGCTATCCATTCGCTCGACAAGCACTAACCATTATCCCAGTGTTTGACTTATCGGTTCTCATTATTGATTCGCAATCTTCGAAGCGATATAAAATGTATTTCTCTTTTCAGATCTCGCTATCACAACTCATATGCCT
Organism: Oreohelix idahoensis; assembly: GCA_024509875.1. NCBI lineage: Eukaryota > Metazoa > Mollusca > Gastropoda > Stylommatophora > Oreohelicidae > Oreohelix > Oreohelix idahoensis. The sequence goes on from JAMPIV010011009.1 coordinate 78,846, forward strand.
TGAATAATTTCACATAGAAGGCATTCTGGCTGTTATGAAAATATTTATCGGGGAAAAATAACTTCGATTTCAAAGGAATATTCTAATTTATAAAACAGCATCGCCATCATCATAATTATTATCATCATCATCATCATATTTATTTTTTTGTTCAGTATTTGTATGTGGTAATTAATTTATTTTCCGCCTCTCTGCTGTATCCTTCATTATTTGCTCATAATCTTTCAATATTCCTGTCGCCAGCTGTTCTTATGTTCTGTGAGGAAAAAACCACGGGTAGGACTAATACTGTCTCATGCATGTCGTATGAGGCAAGTAATATGAAGTTGTGCACGGATCTGACAACCTCATAATTGTAAAACTAACGGCTAAGGAAACTTCAGCAACAAGAGCAGTTGAATGCTTTGATAAAAACTTCTGCAGCGGTGGTTCTACGCTCAGTAGGGAGCAAAATAAACCCTAGTTAATGATGGTTTCGCTATGTCTCTTTTTTGTTTGTGACTGTTGCTGATGAAGGCTTATCCCGAAATGTCCCGTGTTTCTAGTGCACTTTGCACCAAGAAAACTCCACTACAGTGTGTTGTTCTTTTCAAACTTTATATAATACACCAAAGTTACTAACAGATTAAAGTCTGGTTTTCACGGCTGATTTCAGTATATCAAGTGCACGAAGCTGACTTCCGTGGATATAAAAATTATGCCCTTTAGTCAAATCCATCAAATTTCGTGAGACAATGCTCAGCCTAAACGTTCTCTGATATTTCCCTTGAGGACTATTTGAATATGGAATGTCTAAATGGGACACTTAATGGAAATAATTCCAATCCAGTAAGTATAACACTATAGCTAAGTCAAGCTGTGCTAAAAACTGAAACTAGGTCATCATCAAGAGTTCACTCACTAGTGTCTCGTAAATGTTAGATCCCGAGGTATTAATACAGCTAATGGCTGTTTCAGAGTTTTGTTTTCGGACAATTAACGCCGAAGAACTGATATTTAAAAAGCCAGATATCGTTTCTGTTTGTTGACTATTTTTTATCTGAATCGATTTCATTACACTCCGGGCAAACCTTAGGTGCGCAGTCTTCCTCAGCAAATGTCGAAGAGTATGAATGTTAATTACCAACGGGCTGATCACCCGTTTGCCAGTCACTTCGATTACGGAAACAACAGCAAATGGATTGATTTGCCGTTGCCCTAAAGACGTCAATAGGCGTGATGGGAAACAATGGCAAAGAAAACCTATCTGCTGTTGCCCTAAGACGCCACTAGGCGTAATGGCCACTGACTGCTTTGACGGTCGGTGGCTAAGGACGGAAGAAGAAGAAGAAATGAATGTTAATTGTTCCTGTTGTGCGTTGGTTGTATAAACGCCGAATGCATCCTATCATATGTCCATCTCTGCTGGTCTTTCGTTTGATGCCAAATTCCAGCAATCTTAGCCTCGCTCATTCATCGATTGCAGTGTCATTCTCTAATAGGCGATCGTTAATAGTCCTTAATATCTCTCTCCCTTATCCATATCAAATGCGCTTTCTATGGCTGCTCTTGAAACAAGATATTATGAACAAAACGCATTCATCACAATGTTTATTTGCAGTCATTGTTTTTCTGCGAGTGTAAGACAAATGAGTAAACATTATGAGAGGTCACTGCAATTTTTATGCACTGGACCTCTTCGCCTGTGTAATTAGCAGTGTCCATCAATGAACTTCGAACTCCCACGGTGGCGGAACCAGTGTCCCTGAGTATTGAAACAAGTTGGTGGTTCACAAAACCCTTATCAAATACCACTGATCCTGTGTGCGGTGTCTTATTACATTATTAGGAATGTTAATATGTGGTAACCGACTGATTACTCTGGCCAAGACAGTTGCTAGGGTTTGACATAGAGACCATCGCACACAATCTACATAAACTGCAGTGGCAAAGTCACTAAGGCGAAGTGGCACAAATACAATATATTTAATATAACTTGAGAAGCTGCTCCACATGCATTTTTAAACAAGCCCATATATATGATGGCATTACATATGCAGTCTTGAAAAGTCTCTGTACCGTAGTAGCTCAAAACACTGTCCTTTTATCGACTTCAAAGTTTTATTCAGATCTCGGCTTCCCCCCCCCCCTTCTTTGTTGCGTTGCGGGATCTTATATTATTATTATTGAATGTTATTATGTGGTAACCGACTGGTTACTCTGGCCAAGACAGTTGCTAGGGTTACACAAGAGACCACCGCACACAATCCACATAAAATGCCGTGGCAAAGTCACTTAGGCGAAGTGGCACAAATACAATATATTTAATATTACTTGAGACGCTGCTCCAGATGCATTTATAAACAAGCCCATATATATATTATGGCATTACATATGCAGTCTTGAAAAGTCTCTGTACCGTAGTAGTTCAAAACACTGTCCTTTGATCGACTTCAAAGTTTTATTAATTCAAACTCACTGGCGATGCAGAATTTACTCTCCCTTGTAAAATATAGCTATGTACATCTCACAGAAGTATATTGATGCACTAGTGATAGTACATAATAGGGATATGAAACATTGTTATATACATTTCATGAGCTCAGAGACACACGTCCACTCGCCATAAGCCACACACATCGAAGACACTGCAGACGATCTCTGACGTTTGCTCATCCAAACCTTCACGCCCGCCAAACTCCACCTCGAGGCAATGACGTCACTTTCTGTGTTACCCAGGACTACGTACAATAAACAAACGAGAAGCCTTGTCGAACCATCTAATGATATCGACACAAATGTTATGAATTTTACTCATAATATTAGCCCCCCGCAAAAAAATGGAAACAAAGTTTTCATTTTTTCCGTGGTGTGAGTATAACATCACCAGCGTGAAACATGGTATCATCAAATTTCACTGTAAGTACGAAATAGTATAGCACCCAGCATTCTGCTATAGAGTAGGCCATTAAACAATCAAAGTGTGGACAGTGGTAAAAACCAAAGCCAAAGACTACCGAGGACAAAAATAGTTTTAACAGCAATGTGAGGTGACCATAACTAAAAGTACCCAACATATTAAAAACTGATAGTAGCAATACATGCACTCAAATACCTCACACCGTCTAATAACACCTATCTGTGAAGTCCAGTATCAGTAGTCAATTACTTTCTTATTAATCAACAGCAAGAATGCAAAGCATTAATGTAAATAGATATGCAACAGCGTAGTTAGGTGACATGAGGCAGACAATCATATTAATAAAGTGAATGAATGCAACATCATACGCTAAAAAAAAAAAAAGTTAAAGTTATTTGTAACTCGAAAGTACTTGTCAGAACCATAGCTTTGTGGTGTTAAAAGAAAAAAACAATGTTATTAGTCCTCAGAATCTCTCCCTTATCCATAACCAATGCGCTTTCTATGGCTGCTCTTGAAACAAGATATTATGAACAAAACGCGTTCATCACGATGTTTATTTGCAGTCATTGTTTTTCTGCGAGTAGAAGACAAATGAGTAAACATTATGAGAGGTCACTGCAATTTTTATTTGACAATACACCGGGAAATGGTAGCGATTATGAGAATAAATGTTTCAAAAGTTTTTAAAAAACTGCACATTAAAAAAAAAAACGTTTTCCTGCAATTGATAAACCTGTACATATATCTAGGTAGCAATGTAGTAAAAGTTGGATATATAATCACACATACACAGAAAGAGGAAATAGGGACATGCATGAATAGGATAAAGGATACATGGAAAGGTCTGAAAGAATGGTTGTCACGGCACAGGTCAAGAAGGGTTGGCACGAGTTTGATGATGTCTTATGCTCATCGGGGAGCTGAAAGGTACTGACAATGATTCACTTCTAACTGACAATACAATTAAAAATGACACGGGCATGCATATCTTTCAATACGACATTCAAGAACTATTTGTGTAACATTTTATCAATGTTAGTTCGTAGGATCCAATGTGTTACAAAGGCGCGAATGGTTAACATACCAATTTAATTTATAGTTGTGCACGCCACAGACAAATTTGTTGACTTATCATCAGAGTTTTTCTGGTGAAACCATGCTCGTAAACAAGGTGACGCCCCTTGCAGTTCCCTGGGGGGAGGGGGTGGTCTTTAAAGAGACAAAGACATAATAGAACTACTCCGCCCTCAGGTAGCTGGTAACTAATATGATGTTTTGCTTGAAGCTGTCAGTATCATCATGTCAAACTAATTGCTACAGAAACCACAGCTACAATAACATGTGAATACTTTGTGCAATTTTCTTGCATGAGGACCAGCTACAGTGGTGGCTCATTGCTCTGTAGTGTTACGGGTTGCCTCCCCTTGGCTCAGCAGTAGTGGTTCAACAGTGGCCAAAGCTAGAGTATCTAATGTGGGTCTTCAAAAGTGTCTACCTTCGCACAAGATCACTCTTAGCAGAGTTGTAGATAGAAGGATAACGATGCTTCTACCTCGAGGGAGTTCAGTTCCACAAGATATTCAGATAACAAGAACAATGCCGAATGAGTCCCAGCAATGTTAACTTTAGTATCTGCCGTCAACTTTTGTAAGGGATTGTCTATTAATTAGCTCGTTCAAGCTCCCAACTGAATTACTCAGTGTAATTCTTCTTATTATTTTATAGCTCTGTTTAAATGTATTTAAGAAATTGCCTGAGACATACGGGTGCAGTAGATTCAAAATGATTAAAGGAACGTTAAATTTGTATATACACAAATAACAAATTTAATAATGAATTTTGGTTAACTGTTTAAAAATGAATAATTCTTATAAAAAAAATTAATCGTCACAGGGTGATGTTATGGATTCGCGAAAAAGGGACAGTTCACTTGGCAGCTTTTAAGTTTGTACTTAGCTGCCAATAGTTTGATGGTTTCTGCTCCCGCTGATTTTTGGTTCTTTGCAGACAGATGACTTGTTCACTCTCGTCACTGGTCAAGTCTGAAAGTTGTGACACGTTCCAAGAAGTATCAGGGAGTAATCACAAAGCTGGTCCAGCGTCTCTAAGACCCGTCTGATGATGGTGTCTAGCGTCGACTTCAGGCCAATTATACCCTCACTTGTTCCAGAGATATTACCCTCAATTGGTACCACCGACCCAAAATCTCTTTTGGGAATACAGACTGGTTTCTGGCTCAAAGAAATAATTAAGGCAACTTGTTTAAGATGCCTCTTCCACGTGTTCTGGGGTATTACTTTACAATAAGTTCCAACTCTGACCTCGTGTTCAGATTCCTATTATTCCGGTTTTCCGTGTTAATAAAGGTAGAGTTTTTCTGGGATATAAGTCTTCAAGATGCTCAAACAAGGTCCGGTTCGATAAATGGAATTATGATCCTATTAGACAATCTTTGAAGGACCGATGACTAGAATAGAACCAGGCCAGGAGGAAGACAGCCGATAGGATAGTCTGGCGCTCTCTCTTCCAAACCTATACACCTCACGGTAGAAGGCGAACGACTAAATAAAGTAAGTAAGTAATGTCATCGTAACAATTCTGCCCGAAAGCTATTACAACATTCCGTCTTTCTGGTGCTTGTCTGTAATATGTCCGCAGACGGATAATCTATCGCCCCGTACTTGTGCAAACACCGATCCTCGTTTGACCATCTGGGCTGTGACTCCTCACGACAGTAATTAGAAGGTCGCACTAGCCATTTCAGTGATAAGCGAGCGAGCTTAGTCATTTCCGTGTGAATCCGGCGCCCAATGTCTGGTACACTAGAATTTTACCAACATGACTATCGATCAAGATTGCATTATCCGTCTACTCTTTCAGCAGGGATGAATAGGTAAACAGAGAAGACGAATCATTACAGGAAGAAGTGCAAACAATGACTCGAAGTTATCAATTACCTGTTGGAAGTTTGGGAACTAAAATGCGTCAACAGCTGCATAATGCACGTAATTCAGTACGCACAACAAAGGTAGCTAAATACTGCCGGAGATGTGGCATGTAGTAAGCGCAAAGAAAAACGACGATAATGAATGAAAGAGAATGACGCTTTTATGGTGTTACGTGAATATTGGATAATCTCTTTAAGCTTTCTTAAAACGGCTGACTGTGATTTTACGATAAGTAATTTGTACGCTGTGAAGTGTACCAACACTGAGCAAAGGAAATCAGTAAGAATATTATATTTATGCGAACAAGAGGATGTGGGGAGTTACCACCGCCCTGTTTTAACAACTATTTTAACACCACATATGACGCAGAAGTCATTGGGTAAACCATCCTGGAACTTCAGGAAAGCAGACTGAGACCGCTCCGGTAGAGAAACTGACGCTGGGTTCAGTCAAATCATTAGAACTAATAATATTAATACAACATACAATAACATATGTACCACAATCCTAACAGCTGTCAAAAAGTGCATTCCAAGGGGGAAGCATAAGAAGTATAAACCTTACCGGACGTCTGAACTAGCTGAAGCAGTCAAAGAGAGGAGAGAGGCTAGAAAGAAGGCTGAAAAATACCCTACCACCCTAAATAAAACAGAGTACATCAGGTGGATAGCAAAAGTAAGGTATGTCACCGAGAAGAATAAGCGGGAAGAAAATTGAAACAAACTAGATCTAAAAAGAGAAGGGAACAAAGTTTGGAGACTCCTCAGTAATTTTGAGGGAAGCAAGAAAAAGACAAACTCTACACCTGTGATGGATGGAAGTGGTGATGATGTAACATCAAGCAGCAAGAAAGCCGATCAACAATTTTTATGCCAGTGTAAATAAAGCACAACAGAGAAAGAAACTAGAGGAAGTGCTCCTAAAGAACATATCCATGCGTAACATAGATCAGACCAATATGGCTGCGTTCGATGACCAATATGTGAAATCAGTGATAGACTAAAACCTTCCACTCCAGACCATTGTGAGTACTAATACCATCTCATCTCTGGACCGTGTGCAGAACCAAGCTCTCAGGTTAATTTGTGGAGGGATGAGATCAACACCCACAGCCGTATGTGAGATAGATGCCAATATAGAGCCTCTGGATATCAGGCGTAAAAGAGCACTGACTGAAGGCGTAGAGAGATACAGGAGACAAGAGAAAGACTACCCAAACAAAGTACTTATTGACACTTGGAAACAAACAAGAAGACTGAAACAACTATCTCTCGCAAGAGAGAGAATTGGAAAACAAATACTTTGGACCACCCCTTTGGAAAACAACTGTCAAAACACAACTGATAGATCAAACGGCCAACAAGGAAACACTACTCACTTGAAACACTACGTCTTGAAGACGTGTGCCTTGGAGACCATAAACTACCCAACATCAGTAATCCAGGCCTACACAGATGGTTCACCTTTCACGACCACCTCTTTTGCAGGATATGGCGTCTGTATATGGTATTAGATGGATCCTCTTATGAGTTCTGTGACTCATGTGATAAAAATTGTACAAATTACGATGCGGAGGCTGAGGCCATCAAGACAGCCATTGAATTACTACACCAACAGTTCGACCTTATGGAACGAAAGCCACAAGATAGTGATTTTCAGTGACCCCATGTCTGTTCTGGATGCACTTAAACAGACTCCATATGAAAATAAAGACTTTTTTCTTATAGGAAGAGCGGTTCACAACTTGATCACAGCCTACTCCATCAGTGTAACCCTACAGTGGATCCCTGGATACAGTGATCTAACTGGAAATGAGACAGCTGATAGACTAGCAAAAACAGGAGCCTCTAAACAACAAAAGGACAGACCCTGCAGCATGAGAACAGTCAAACAGATTCTCAGAAACAACACAAGAGAAATCTGGCTGAACAGATGGGCAAACGGGCCGACTGGCCGATATGACCTGCCCAAAAGACAACGACAACATAAACAGACTCAGAAGGAGAAATCAAAGTCTTATCTTTCAGTTCCGAACAGGACACGCTAGAGTCAATAGCCATCTAAACCATATCAACCCTCAGCACCTACCCATGTGTAGACACTGCTCTCATCCCTATGAAACAACCAGACACCTCCTCATGGAGTGTCCATCACTCACAAATGCCAGGAAAAAACTTTTACAGACACCTCTGACAGTCACCAACTCACTATATGGAACATTAAAACAACTGCAGAAAACCTGCACTTTTTTAAGAATGGCATTGGGCTGCCAAGAGTAGACATGCTCAGCAGCTATGGGATATCGACAACAACAACAACAATACGAAGAAGCAACCTACCAAAATATGGAGGGGATAATTTATCATTTGTTCTTTCTGCTGCATGTCCTGTTGAAATAATTATTTCTCTAGCGGTCATTTCATTTTTTCCAGTCAATTTCAACTTCATTGGATCTTTGTAGTTATGGCAAGATGGATTTTGGAAAGAAAATACAAAGTAGTTCCCAGAAATGGTGAAGATAACTGGTGAACCAGGGGAGGTAGAGCACAAGACAAGTCAGGTAAACTTGAGGATAGCTATAGAAGAGAACTGATAGGTAAGTCACCTTCTCTCTAGACCTGCCTTATGCTCACGATAAGTCGTACTTAACTTGCTTGACACATTATAGTAGTTGATTTCCTTCGGTGGATAAAACATCTGGACATTAAAGACGGTATGTTTATGCCAGGAACAGTGTTGGCCCAGAGTGAAAAAGGTTCACATACTCCAAACTTGTGAAACGTTTTCAACACTAGTTGAATATGCACAATATGACCAGGGTATGGTATCTGTGGATTATAACCAAGACGTCCCTCTGACGCTGACTGGTGACTGATGATCAGACACCTCATTTCGACAACACTGCTTTGAGGCGGTAGTTAAGTCAGTCAAAAGGGGGTACATCGTACAACCATACAATACATTTAAGAATTTTGACATCAATTAAATACATTTTCCAAACCCAGTCATGATTAGTTGTCTTTGGCTTAACGTTATCCCAATGTTAGCATTCTTCTTCTTCTTCTGCGTTCGGTTTGTAGTCATGCTAAATCTGCAGGCCTGTCGACAGGTCGAAGTCCACAGTCTTTTCCAGGTCGGCGCGGAAGCCCCATAGCTTCTGCTGGAGCTCATCACCTTTTGGCCAGGTCGCAAGTCGCAATTTATCATGGGTTGGACAGTTCTGGAGAATGTGTTCTGGAGTCTGGGTATCAGTTCCACATGGGCATTCATTCGTGTGGGATATCTTGAGGCGATAGAGATGTCCAAGTAATCTGCAGTGACCAGTTCTCAGGCGGAAAATTGTCGTCTGTTGGTATCTGTTTAGATGGTGGATTGGGTCATCTCTGCTGTATATATCCCCTTCCTCCTTCCACTGACTTTTGTACTTGTTGTGGATGATGGTTTTTGCTTCCCGATAGGGCAATGGGTGGCTGTATTGTTCCATTTTACTGCCACTTCTTGATAGACCATCTGCTTTCTCATTACTAGCGATTCCACAATGGGCAGGTAACCACTGAAGGGCAATGGTTGATGACCTTTGGATGATGTTAAGCTCAGATCTGATCTCATTCATCATGTTATCATTTCTGGTGTTTTGTATTGATTCAAGTAATGATCTGCAGTCAGTGAAGATTACTATCTTAGCTTGTGGCTGCTGTTCAGGTCTGGTGAGGATCTTCAGGGCTTGCAGTAGTGCCATAGCTTCTGCCCTAAAATTGGAGGAGATCTTTCCAGTTGGGAAGGCCTTTCGGATGATCTTTCCATTTAGGAATCTTATAAAAATGCCTCCTCCACCGTTCTTTACTGCCCCCTCAGCAGATCCATCTGTGTATGCATGTGTCCACTCCTTCGGGTTGTACTTTTCTTCAATCATTTCTTGAGTCAAAGTTTTTAGTTGTTGAGGGGTCAGGTGGCCTTTCTTTTTTATTTCAGGGACTTCTGTGATGATAGATATATTTCCATGGCAGTCGTCTGGCTCCTCGTAATCAATTAACATTTCAATCTCAGTAGATCGATTTGGGAGGAGGTCTTCATGGCATCGATGCAGATGTTTGGAGATGTTTAGGAAGCTGGTTCTTTTCAGCCTGTTCTTTGTCACACTATGGAGTTTGGCATGCATTGGATGACTTGGCATTCGTAGAAGCTTCTCACTGTGAGTGAATACCTTTTCCTCACGTCTGTCATCAAGAGAGCGGATGTTGGTGTATCGCTCCATTGCCTGGATTGGAGAAGTCTTCATCCCTCCAGTGATTAGTCTAAGGCCTGAATTTTGCACTTTCCCTAGACATTCTGTGTTTGTTTTAGATGCTGTGGCCCAGGCTGACATGCCATATTCAAGTACAGGTCTGACTGTGCCTGTATAGACTTTTTTAAGTATGTTGGTATTTGCCCCCCAACTTGTGCCAGCCAGTTTCTTCATAATAGAGAGCTTTCTTATTGCTCTCTGTTCTACTGCTTTTATGTGCGGCTTCCAGGTGAGTCTCTTATCCAACTTGACTCCTAGGTATGTTGGGTTTTCCTCGATTGGAAGTTCACTTCCATTTAGCTGCAGTTTGATCGTTTCTCGGCGATTTGACAGAGAGAAGCAGGTTGCTACTGTCTTGGAGAGGTTTATCTGTACTCCCCAATCTGATGCCCATTTACCGATGGTATTTAGCGCTGCTTGCATCCTGAACTTCGCAGTAGGCAAATGTTCAGCAGCACACCAGGCAGCAAAATCGTCAGCATGAAGAGCCCTGGAGATATGCCCGGACAGTTTCTCTGCAATATCATTTATATATATGATAAAAAGTGTGGGGGAGATAACTCCTCCTTGTGGCACACCCTGTTGTAGAGTGACGCGATGGCTCAGTTTCCCGTCAAGTTTTACTCTTGCTGTGCGGTATCGAAGAAAGTCCCGTATCCAGTTGAACATTCTCCCTTCAATTTTGCTGTTGAGCATCTTAAGGAGGAGTCCTTCTTTCCATACCTTATCAAAGGCTTTTGTCAAGTCTACAAAAACCGCCAGTACTTTCTTTTTCTCCTGAAAGGCATTTTCTACTTCCTGGGCTAGATATACTAGTTGGTCTTCGGTGCTGCGATTTTTCCTAAATGCTGACTGTGTGTTATCAAGCAGATGGTTTTTTTTCCAGATGTTTCAGTAATCTTGAGTTCACCATTCTTTCCATTACCTTACCCAGACAGCTCAGTAGGCTAACTGGTCGGTAGCTGGACTTGCTTGTTTTCTCCTTTTGTTTCTTTCTGATGGGAACAATGATTGCTTCTCGCCATCGATCTGGAAATTTTCCAGTACTCCATGATTGATTGAAGATTAGGAGGAGCTTGTGCCTGGCTACAGGTCCAAGGTTCTTGATCATATCATTTGTGATGCCATCTTTTCCTGGAGCTTTTCTGTTCTTTAGTTTTGTTATGGCAGCACTGAGTTCTCTCATAGTAAGGGGTGACTTCATGCAGATATCTGGGTTTTGGTGCTTCAGTTTTTCTTTTACTTCCTTACGTACTTCTTGGATCCGTGCATGTGAAAGTGATGTGGTGCTTTCTTCCTTGTAGAAATCTGCCAGGATGTTTGCTGCGATCTTTCCTGTGTGGTATTTTTCATTTTCCTTGATGACAGTCTTACAGTAGCTGGTTGTTGTTTCTTCATTTAGCACTCTTGTCAGATTCCATAGCTTGCTTGAGTCCTTTTCCATGTTGAGACTGCTGGTCTTCTGGTGCCAGCTCCTTTGGATTTCAGCTTTCTTTTGTTCATTGAAAGCTTGTTTTATGCTGTTGTGCCTCTGTGTGTTCTCTGATGTGGGATTTTGCTCCATAGTTTCCCGTGCTTTATTTAATTCACTATGGAGTTTTCCCAGGTTGTCACTCCAGTATGGTTTGTAGTCTCGTCGTTTACCTCGTAGAATTGACTTCTTTGCTGCTTGGATGATTGCCTCACTGATGATGGAGATGTTTTTATTGATGTTATTTGAGTGGGCAATGTTCTGACAGAAATTGTCAGCTTGTTCTTTAAAACATCCCCAGTTTGCTTTTTTTGAAATTCCAGCTAGGAGACATATTGATTTCTCCTGCACTTCTTATCTCAGATATCTGTAATGTGACTGGTACATGGTCACTTCCCCCAAGTTGAGTATTTACTGTTCTGGTGGTGAGTCGATGTATGTCATCTGTAGCCATAGCAAGATCTGGTGTGCTCGTTGTTTTCCATACTCTGGAATAGAAGGTGGGCTTATCCTCTGGTTGGTTTATTAGAATTAGTTTATTCTCTAACATCCAATCTTCCACCTTTTCTCCTCTTGGATCTGTTGCGTCATAGCCCCAGCTGGGTGAGTGGCTATTGAAGTCACCCATAATGAGGTGTCTCGATGCTGCAAGCTTCACTTTGTGTAGCTTCAGAGTTGTGGTTGGAGGGCTGTAGCAGTTTGTGATCATTAAGTCTCCACTGGGCAGCAGTATTTCGACTGTTATGTATTCAAGTTCGTCCTCACCAGATCTGTGTGTCTCTACTGCTGGGATTGAGGTTTTAAGCAGTGTAAGGATTCCTCCCTTAGTTCTTTTTGCCCTGTTTTGGCGGAAGGATTGGTATCCACGTATAAAGAATCGTTGAGTATCTTTTAGGTGAGTTTCTTGGATGCAGATTATATCAATGTTATTTTCCCTGAGGAATTCTTGTAACTCCGGTTTCTTGTTCCTCACTCCTTCTGCATTCCATTGAGCCACTGTAAGATAGTGGGTTGGTTGGTCAGTTGCTCTACTTTGCCTTCCCCCGACCATTTGGTTGGCAAAGGCACCGGTTGCTTGGGTGGGCCCTTTCGAAGCTAGGGGCCCGGCTCCGCTCCTCCCCGGTTGTAGCTGATAGGAGCGACGCCATGACGTAAGTCGAGATTGTCGCATGACTCCATACCGCAAAAGCGTGTGTGTCCTAATTTTTCCCGGTGTCTGCGCCGTAGCTGACACACTCCGTCTTCGGCAGGCCGGGTTGTGTTTGTTGTTCAGGGTTGTCTCCCATAGCCTTTCCATCTCCCGGTGGTAGCTGCAAGGCAGCAGGTTGGTTTGTTTACCGAGGTTTACCTTCCCCGTGGCTAAAGCTTATAGCGGCTCTTACTCGCTTGATGCACCCGTCATAGGGCATATGGGGGATTTCAGTGGGGGTATCAGTGCCACCTGTTACCCCTCCCCGTCCTGCTGGGAGGACATCGCCGTTTGGTCCGCGACTGCTTATTCGTCCAGCAATGCTGACTTAGTTCGCAGCTGACACACCATATCTGGAGGTCGTTCCACTATCCGCCACCCATGGATGCGCCTGGTTGGGGTCGGTCACCCCTTTGCCAGGCCAATGTTAGCAAAATTGTTTCCCTTACAATATATCGACAAAATATTCCGAAATAAAAGACAAGAAAGACACAGAGAAGAGAGCAGCACCACAAAAGCAAAATCCTAAAAAGGACTATAATTTTATTGCGAGAGTTGGTCAGTCATAACAAGGACTTCTAGATGAGAGAATGCTGACCAGGACTGAAGTTATAAAGTCGTGGAAATCATCTTCCTTCGGGCACAAGGTGAGATATAGACATGAGGATTTATGTTACTGTGATAGGGTGGGTGAGATGATGATGATGATGTTGTGATATTTGATCACTCTCTTGCACACTCGCAACCGACCCGATTCAACAATAAAACTCTGATTCTTAAGGCAGGGGCTGCATTTATTTCTACAACCCTATCAGTGACCAAGAGCACACTGAAACAAACATTAAACAAATAAACCAACAAACCAAACACCAAACAAACACCCAACAGTGCTCGATTGCTAATCTGAAGAAGCAAAACAAAGCAACGAATAGTTAAAATCATAGTTAAATAATGATACTCTCACCTGCCAAACGTGTCCTTCCACGCCACCTGACACCCTCAACTATCACACACGCACACACTCATGCGTGTCGTCCAATGCGATTAGTAAGGTGTTGTGCATGAGGCTGGCAATCTCACCGTGTAACATCGGTTGCTACCGAAACCACTACTGCAAGAGCACACACCCAACTATCACACACACACACACACTCATGCACGTCGTCTAGCGATACTAGTATGGTGTTGTGCATGAGGCTGGCAATCTCATCGTGTAATATAGGTTGCTACCGAAACCACTACTTCAAGAGCATCTGAATGCTTCATGCGGAGGCAAACCACACTGGTGGCCCCATGCTCCCTTAGGAGCGGAGAAGAGACATATATATCTCCAAGTGAGCCCACGTGCTCTCACAAACCATTCTTCACATAACAATAATTAAATCATAACAAAATGGACATAGAATAATATTCAACTATATGTACAACAAATACTCTCCTTAATGAGAATAAACCACCACCTCGCAACTGATCCATCTCAATATTCATCACTGCCCTCTGAACATGTCGTAAGTGACGCCTGGCCCCAAGCGTGTCATATATGACCACTGATGAGCCTGGGAATCTCATCACATGAAACACATCGTTACCGAAACAACCACTGCAATAGCATAAAAATGCTTCTTGTCGGCTTGTGATGGACACCAGCCGCATTGGTGTTTCCATGCTCCACAAGGAGCAAACAGAGAAACACCTGACTCAACGTGCCTTACGCACCAAGAAGTGCCTCACGCTCTCCAGAAATCTAAATACATATTCTCACCTCACTCAAAGTAACCCACTAAAGATATACAGTAGAATAATCAATAATCGTCTTTCTTCTTCTTCTTTGATCCTTAGCCGCCGACCGTCAAAGCAGTCAGTGGCCATCACGCCTAGTGGCGTCTTGTAGGGCAACAACAAATTGATTCCACTTTGCTCGGTCGGTGGCCATCCTTCGTACAGTGCCCCAACTCTGGTTCATTCTTTGCATCTCAGCCTCCACACTCCTCCGCCAGGTTGTTTTTGGTCGGCCTCTCTTTCGTTTTCCTTCAGGGGTCCAAAGCATAGCTGTTCTTGTGATGGCATCGGGGTCTCTTCTGAGGACATGACCAACCCAGCTCCAGCGACTGCCAGCTATGATGGTGTGCATGTCCTCTTGCTTGCTACGAGTAAGCAGATCTTGGTTAGTGATGGTATTTGGCTAAAAGATTCGGTGAATTTTTCTTAGGAATCAATAATCGTGACATACACTTAATTACTGTCGCATCAAAGAATAAAATACAATTATTCTTAACTTAACACTAGAACTAAAGTCATTACATAAAGGAAATTTACCACGAAAACTCTCTCTTCTATTACTGGGGAAAATTACATTTAACCTACTTTCACCCAGGTGTCAATTCACACGATATAAAACTGCGTAACATAGCGTGTTACATTCAGACTCCTTGGAGCCTTCTTTATTCACAGCATGATGACGCGCCGCCTTTCATGAACACGTGGCTGCCATCTTGATAACAGTTAATATCATCTAAATTCAAGTAATAGATCGCTTCTCTGTCCAGTTCCATGTATGAAATACTCTCCTACTAAATTTGCCCGGTCTGATGGATGAAATAGTTGCTACTAAAACTCTCACATCTGTGATTTGGACTTACACTATTAAAATCAATCCACGCATATTATTTTCACTCATTTATATTTCAAGATGGCGGCGTGGTAGGCCGCACTTTTTGTGTTGTGCATTTCAGGTCGTCGTTTTGGAGTCTGCATCTGTGGTAGCAGCCCTCATTAATGCTGCATGAGTTTGTAGTGTGTTTGGCTCATTTTCTGGATTGTGTTGATAAGTATTTTAAAGATGAAAACATCAAGTTTGCCTGTCATGTGAGTTCGCTGTTTGTGTTTACCGAGTCAACAAGATGGCGGTTTTTTGTGATGTGTAAACCGGACAGTGTTTCAAAACATTACAGATTTATTGAGGGCTATTGTTACTGCTCCAGGTACATTTTTGTATGTACCTGCAAGGATACTTGGAGAGGAGATGGGCACCGCCAAGCAAACCTCTTGCCCACTGAAATGTTATGATGGAAAGTCAACTCAGTAATAATTTGCCGGATCGGCCGATGCCCGGATTAACAACGACCGCGCTCTCATTGCCCCTTGAGAGTGATAAGTCAACGAATGGGGTACAAACACCTGTTTTGAAACTTCCAAGAGAAAATTTTGTTGTTGGAACTTGGAATGTACGCACGCTATATGCGTGTGGAAAAGTCAAAGAACTAACACATGAACTTGTTAGATACTCGTGGGACATCCTGGGCCTAGCAGAAGTCAGATGGACAGGATTAGGTGAATCAATAACGGATGATGGTCACAAAATTTGGTTTAGTGGAGATGAGTCTAAACATCAGCATGGAGTAGGTTTTATCGTACATAAAGATAGATTGAACTCTGTCATCAGCTGCACCCCAATAAATAGCAGGCTTATCACCATTCGTATTGCAGCACATCCAAAGAACATCTCCATCATACAGGTATATGCCCCCACTACTGACTATGAGGATGAGGCAATTGATACATTTTATGACAATTTGGATGAAGCAATTAAGAAAATTCCAAAGAAAGATCTTCTCATTGTTCTAGGTGATTGGAATGCTAAAATAGGGCCAGATGCATACGGTCACTGGGCTGGCACAGTGGGGAAATTTGGGACTGGAGAAACCAACGATCGAGGACTAAGGCTACTAGAATTTGCCAGCAACTATAAACTAACCCTTGCAAATACACTATTTCCTCATAAGTTATCAAGAAGAACAACGTGGCATGCCCCAAAAACTGAGATACATAACCAAATTGATTTTATTCTTGTATCCAAAAGATTCAAGTCCAGCATTAATAAAGCCAAGACTAGGACTTTTCCTGGCGCCGACATTGGTAGTGATCACGACATGGTATTGATGACGCTCAAGCTTAAACTCAAAAAGAACTATAATCAAAACAGATGTTCTCAGTTAAGATTCAATTTAGACAAATTGAAAGATCCAGAAATCGCGGGAATCTTTGAGGCAACTGTTGGAGGAAAATTCGCAGCTCTCAACTTTTTGGAGGATGATATCAACTCAATCACAGAGAACATGAAAGACGTGCTCATTGAATCAGCAACAGAAATACTTGGTAAAAGAAAGAAAATAAACAAACCATGGGTTACAGATGACATTCTGAAGTTATGTGATACACGACGGGAAATGAAAAAGGTTAAGAAAGAGGTTCCTGAAGCAGCATGGCAATACAGTATGGTGAATAAAAATATTAGAAAGAAAATGAAACAGGCCAAAGAAAAATGGGTAGCTGATCAATGTGAGTCCATTAATACGGGGCTAATAAAAGGTAACAGCAAGGCAGTTTTTGACACATTAAGAAGACTATCAAAACCCCAACAGCCCAGGGTAACTGTCATAGAAGATAGCAATGGGGCTCTGCTCAATGAAAAAACAGCTGTAATGAGAAGGTGGACAGAATATTGTAAAGAATTATATAACTGTAAACTTGACACTGACTTAGGCATATTAAACAACATTAAGTGCGAAAACAGAGAACTCGGAAATGCAGCAATACTACGGGAAGAAGTGGAAGAGGCTATATGTTCGATGAAAGGAGGGAAGTCACCGGGTGTGGATAATATACCAGCAGAGCTCTTGAAATATGGAGGACCAGATATAGTAAAAATCATGACAACAATTTGCCAGAAGATATGGAGTACAAAAAAATGGCCAAAAGAATGGACGCAGTCATTAGTAATACCGCTTCCAAAGAAAGGAAATCTAAAAATGTGCAAGAACTACAGAACCATTAGCCTTATTAGTCATCCAAGTAAGGTGATGTTAAGGATACTTTTGAACAGAATAAAACAGAAATCAGAAGAAATCTTGTCAGAGGAACAGGCTGGCTTTAGACCAAAAAGAAGTACCTCAGAACAAATCTTCAATATTAGATTACTGATCGAAAAACATCTCCAGCATCAACATGATTTATACCATAACTTCATCGATTTCACAAAAGCCTTCGATCGAGTCTGGCATGAAGGTTTATGGCAAATAATGAGAAAATTCAATTTTGATACCAACATCATAGATATCATTGAAGCACTATACAAGGACGCAAGCAGTGCTGTTTTTGCAAGCAATGACATTGGAGAATTTTTCAAAACAACTGTAGGAGTTCGCCAGGGATGTATCCTGTCACCAGTGCTCTTTAACATTTATCTAGAACATATTATGCAGGAGGCTCTCTACGATTATAAATCAACCATATCGATTGGAGGCCGACCTCTGTGTAATCTACGTTTTGCTGATGATATTGATCTGATAGCTGGAACAGAATCAGAACTTCAAGACCTTACCTCTAGACTGGAGAAAGTAACAAGAACATAAGGGATGGAAATTAATATAGAAAAAAGCAAGATATTGGTGAATAGCCATAAGAAAGATGTTCCGACCAACATTACGTTAAATGGGCAAACGTTAGAAGAAGTTAACACCTTTAAATATCTCGGGTCCACTATATGTAGTGATGGAAGATCAAATAAAGAAATCAAGACAAGACTTGAGATGGCCTCAGCTGCCATGACAAGGTTGAATGTGATCTGGAAAAGTAACATCAGTTTTCCTGTGAAGATCAAATTATACAAATCACTTGTATTATCTATTCTCTTGTATGGGTGTGAGGGCTGGACACTCACTGCAGATACGGAGCGAAGGATTCAGGCTTTCGAGCATAAATGTTATAGAAGAATTTTGCGCATTTGCTATAAAGAGCACAAAACAAATGTCTATGTTAGAGAGAAGATAAACACCTATGCAGGCCATCAAGAACCACTTTTGTCAATAGTGAAACGTCGAAAGCTTGCCTGGTTTGGGCATGTAACTCGTCATGACTCCCTTTCGAAAACGATCCTCCAGGGAACAGTCGAAGGTAAACGGAGAAGAGGAAGGCAAAGAAAATCCTGGGCTGATAACATCAAAGAATGGGCAGGACACGGTTTCTCCACACTTGTACGCATTGCTGAGAATAGAGAGCAGTGGAGGACCCTGTCTACTGATGCTTCCACCATGGCACCCCTACGACCCATGACGGGTTATGGGTTGAGATGAGATGATGATATTTCAAGACTAAATTATAAAGTTCTGGAAACACATCAATCTATTTATTTCATTAACTATTAAAACAGACATGCTCAATATAATTCTAAAGCTACAGGGAAATAATGGTAATTTCACGAGGAAATATGCTAATCTGCTTTTAAACGAAACTCACGTGTCATGTCTCTGTTCTACCCACACAGCTCGCCTCGTATCTTCATTTTCTCTTGGCGACTCTTGCAAAATAGGCCCGTTCGCCGGCCGCTATCTCTTTATATAGGCTCTAGGCTAATCACTCAACTTAATACGCCACGCAAATAACACACGCGATTATTGCTCTATGTGGTAAAGCGGGATGTTATAAATATTTATAGAGGACTTAGTGTACTGACTGAGATCAGCTGTGAAGGTATCTGTATCTAATAGGTGTAGTGTTTTACAGATAACCTTACTTGCTGCCACATATTTATACCTCAGTCAGAATTATTCTGGAATATTGTGATGACTACGTTGAATGTCTAGGGTATGTATATGATGAAGTGTAAGTCACAACAACAACAGACAGATAAACAATTTAATTTATTCCACCACACATGACAACACTGTGACACTCACATACATATAACACTCTATGAGAATATCTTAAAGGAGTCACTGATAACTTTTCAAATATCAATATGTATTCAGTGCTGTCATTAATGTATATGTGTCCTGATTCAAATACAAAGTGAACCAGGAGTCACAATCAATTTTAATTACAAGTTATATGTACAGAATTTATCAATATGAATCTTGTAGTGACATATTTTATTAATATTATCCTATGTGTGTCAGTTGTGTAGTAGTAATATGAGGAATACTGGTTTTGTTTTGTTTTTTCAAGCTCTGTTGGTATTTGCCATCATGACTTCAATAGTTTGTTTCTGTTGGAACTAGTATTGGAGATGTTCTCAGTTCCTGGCATTAAAACTATTAATTTCCCCTCTTAATTTTATTTTACAATGTCATTTTAAGATGGGGAACATAATGTTGAGCTCAGCTGGCCACATCAGCTTATCTTTCGTGATGGCGGCAGGAAAAGACTCCTCTGCTCGATTTCTCCCCTGTATTCTGGAGACACCTCACTGTTAGCTATATGGACCAAGGAGTATGCTGTCCGACTCTGGATTCAGCAAAGCTCTGACCAAGTGCTGCTCAATAACTTTAAGACCACGGTCCCTGAAACAAGAAGGTTGTACCTCCTACTTCAGAACTAATTTATACTCTATTTCTACACTGATCACAATACAAAACAAACACTGAGTTCAGAGCGTTAGGCCAATTGTCAGCTTCATCTGAAATACTTTACACCAGTATATTCCTCCTTAATTGTCACTACGCCTCTGCAATTCCAGCATTATTTCTTTCTAGTCAATAATCTAGGTGTCAGTGTACTGTTTGGCAATTCCATGTAGTTTCACTTTCCTCCGACACCTTCTGTTCAGGCTGGAGCACTATAGGCTTTACTTCATGTTCGCTACTGAACCACACATATATACAGACATAATTATCAATTTACATTCAATTTTCATTTAAAAAGATATCAAATAGTTCAAACCTACCACAATTCATGGAAATAATACACAGTGACGTTGAATGGCAATGAATATAGCACAACTCCGATCTGCCGATGTCCCAGGCTTTTAGTTAGAAAAATATGCACTGGTGCTCAACGCACGGATTCTGTAGTAAGTTTATTACAAGATGTGGCATGGAACAGACGCTCTGAATTGAGTATATTCGCAGCTCTAACCAATCATGCCATGTTTACCCAATCGTTTGAAAAAAAGTACTTCTACTCCCGTTTCCCCTGACAACGAAAGATAGTATTTATAGTCCGACTAATCGTGTTTAGCATTACATATGTTGCGCTCCAATCAAATAGGAGTTAACATGGAGACTCATTTCCCGTACAATGGTGGGGTGAAATTCTGCCACTGAGCGATTCTGATTCTAGTGTTGTCTGACACCCTCACTATTTTTTTTTGGCTATAATTTGGTAATTCCTAGACTATTTGCGTAACGTTTTACATATACTTTGTCAGCAAGACCTAAGGAACCCAAATATACAAATTTAAAAGAGCTAAGTGGCTGCGTTCAAAATATGCAATTTCTTCTACCTCCTGTTTACTTCGAAGATGTGCTGTCTGGGTACTGTAATGTTTTCAAACGTAAACCAGTATAATGTCATGTTTCCCAATAAGAATTTTGTAAGTTTTAAAACCTAACTCTCGGATGGGTAGTGTTTTTTATTCGCTGTCTATCTGAAAAAAAATTAGTGCTAGTGGCCTTACACGCGTGATGGTAGTAATTGTGTATCGCGCGACTGTGGTAGTATTGCCTGTGTCCTTGCTTTCTGCCTCTCCCTTCTCTCTATCCTTTAGTCCATCTGTCTTTTGTTTTTGGTAACATAGTGTAGAAAAAGACATGAATGGAATTTTAAATCTAGGTCAACTTGCGTATTTCAAGGTTTTTCTTAGAAATGGAGTACACTTTTTAGTGTGTTTGGGAAACGCGTGTATGTTGCAGAAGGCTTTTACTATCAGAGTCTTTCTTCTTCTTCCATCCTTAGCCACCAACCGGCAAAGCAGTATGTGGCCAGTACGCCTAGTGGCGTCTTAGGGCAACAACAAATTGATCAATCTATCGCTGTTTCCACCACGCCTAGTGGCGTCTTTGTGGAACAGAAACAGACCAAACAATCTATCGTTGTTTCCGTAATCAGATTGGTTGGCAAGCAGGTGATCAGCCCACTGTGCGAAGTTTTTACGGGATGGGGTAAACAGCCCCATGCCCAACCCTCCTTAGTCGCTTTTTACGACATGCGTGGTAGGGTGCAGTGTTACTATTCTTTGCTCCCCTTTCGGGCCCCGGCAACACACGGGTGACTATCAGCGTGAAACGTTACAATTAGCAGACGCAGGAGAACACAAGGGGGATTTCGAGTACAGTCATTGTGACAGCACTGTTCTTTACCATTCTTCTTTCCTTTTATTAAATTTATTTGTTAGGCTTTATATCTACGTGTTAATTTATATATGGGGATTAGAATATTTCACGACATCTCCCCTCTTAAAACAGACATCTTATGTCAGTCCTTTATTCTATATACACATAGATAAATGTAAGTCAACTTGACTTTACTCTGCTGTTGTGCTATCATGGTTTTATGTAGTTGGGTCCATTCAGAGTAAGCACTACTCATGAAATCTGCCTCAGACCTCTACAACCAATAATATATTTCGGTTATGTTACTGAACAGCCGCAAGTGTGACTGCTTGTCTTAATGCTGCTTCACAACCCGTATTCACCATTTCTCTTCTCTGAGTCTGCGCAATGACATGTCCAGAGAACATTAGATTTTCCTCAAAATGTACGTTATGAGGAGATAACATATACCTGGTGATAGCAGAGTTTTCGTAGTGGATCCCATAATCTTCTTATTAGCCTGTATGAAACATTCGGAATATCCTCAATCAAAGAGGCAACTCAGGGATTCATTACGTTCCTCCGAATTGTTTACATCCAACAATTTTGTCTGATCTCGGGTTTTACTGGAATCTGATAGTATCCTTTACTCAGATCCACTTTTGAGAAATATTTAGCTTTATTTAACCTGGCAAACAGCTGATTTGTATCCGGCAATGGATCCACCTGTCCTTCTGTAATAGCATTCAGTCTCCTGTAATCTATACAGAGTCTATGTTCTCCAGAGGGCTTCCTTAAGAGTACAACACCGGAACTATACGAAGATTCACTGTGTGAAATAATTCCTTCCTTCAACAAATAGTCTATCTCTTCCTTCAAAGCTTTCTCCTTAGCAAAAGGAATCGAATATGGTTTCATACAGACAGGTGTGGGGTCTATCAGTTTCATATCATATTCCAATAAGTTTGTATGCCCTGGTCGGTCTGTTAACACCTCTGCATGATTATTTAGAACCTGTTGCACTCTCTCTTTCTGAGTTTTTGTTAAATGTGTACTGATTTTCACCTGTGCTGCTGTCTCACAGGGGTGTAATGGATATTCAAATGATGAAAGTGGTTCCTTTTTCATCTCCATGGCGATGGACAAGGTCAACAAGTGTGTCTCTTCCTGATGTTCTCTTTCCAAATATTTCTTCAGGAGATTCACATGATAGATTTTTTCTTTCCCCTTCTTATCTATCTTATAATTTGTTCTAGACACCTTCTCTAGAACTGTATATGGCCCTTGCCATCCAATTTGTAACTTATTCTGACTCCCGGGCAAAAGAAGCAGTACCTTTTCTCCCACAGCCAAATTTCTGTCTTTCGCCTTCCTGTTATAATAGGCAGCATGTTTCTTCCTGGCTTGTTTCAAATTTTCATTGGCAAGTTTCCAGCCAGTTTTTAAACGAGTGGTCAGCTCATTCACATATTGGTATGAAGATGTAATATTTTCCTCTGCCTTTTCATCAGTCCACGTTCTTAACAGCGTTACATATGGACCTTTAATTGTGTGGACCTATTTGTCCATGCACCGGTATGGTCTCTTCCACTCGAAGCTCTATAGTGATGATTTTTCCTCCCAGAATTATCATTCACAAAACGACCGCTACCAATTTTTCTTTTGGGGCTTTCTCCCCACTTAAAATTCTTGATGAGAGATTTCCTCTCTACATCTTCTTCCTCCAGTTTGTTTAAGTCCGATTGAGGGATTTTCGGCTTATCCTGGGGTAAGACATCTTTTTGCACTCTCCGCATAGTGGCCATTGTAAAACAGTTAAGTGAAGCTTGTCCGTGAAAAGGGGCTTCCCATTCCATTTGGTCCACTTTATCAAATCTATTTTTCTTTTATTATCAGGCCTAATTTTGCCCCGTGGCGTGTCCAGGTCCTGATCAATGTTCCCACTTGTGGGTGTTCCCTCATGTGCTATGCTACACCTTTCTACAAAATTCTCAATGTCCCATCTTGCCTTGGGCCAATAATAATTGTGAGCCACCTTTTGAATGATGGTACCTATTTTCTCATGGTCCCCATCTGGTTTCACATGTAGGCTCCTTATTAAGTCTGCCCTATATCTTTTAGGAAGTACCAGCTGTCCCTGACCTTTGGATCTAGCTCCAGTCTTCCTATACATCAACTTGTTTTTCATGTAAAAATCTCCCTTGCCTGGAGTTGTATGACAAGTTGACAATTTTCTGAAACAAGGCTTGAGTGTTTTATCCCCAGCCTGTGCCTTCCTCATCTCTTCTGGAGTGGTATCCAACATAATATCCTCCTCCTGTCTTGAGGTCGACCTGACCTGAAGGGTGGCCATATACACAGGTTTCCTTCTGCAACGGTCAGTGTCATGATTGTCCATCTGACAATTTTTACACCACCTTTTCCCTTGGTTGAAAGATTTTCTTTCATCATATTTCCTTTCATCGAATTGTGGGATTTTATTTTTATTGTCATACCGTGGCCTATCAAATTGGTGCTTACCTTTGTTTTGATCTCTAGGATCAAATTTATTAAAGTTCTGTGGTGCCCTAAAATTATCCACCTGTTTCTTTTTATTACCTGTTACCTCTGCTTGAGCTGCTTGATACCTTTCAGCAACATTTAGCAACTCACCCAGCCTCTCTGCACCTTGTTCCATGAGAAACTTTCTCAGGTCTGGAGCCATGGACTCTCTTAATTGTTCTATAAGGACCATTTCCTTAAGATCTTGGGTTTTCCCCAGAGAAGTCCATTTCTCCAAGTATGTCTCTATTCGTGCAGAGAACTGGTGATAGGTTTCACCTGACAGTAGTTTAGCATTCCTAAATTTTTTCCTATAAAATTCTGCATTCTTTTCATATCTTAACAAAAGAGCCTGCTTTAGCATGTCATAATTTTCCTGATCACCTCTGCTCATTTTGGCAAAAACTTCATAAGCTGCCCCACGAAGTCCTTGAGATAACTTTAAGCTCCACCTTTCTCTCTCTAACCCATATGTGGTAGCCAATAGTTCATATCTATTTAGATAGCTCTCTATATCATCGTCTTTCTCAACAAAATGATCTAAATGAAAATTCATAGCTGAGGTTGAGGCTCCTTGGCTAGCAGTGGCATCAGAGGCAAAGGGACTGGCACCATTTTCAGGAGCATGGCCTTGAAACTCAAACTCCCTTAGTCGTAACTCGTGCTCCCTTTGTAATCTTTTATCTTCTGCTTCCCTTTCTGCAGCTAATCGCTTGTCTTCCCTTTCTGCAGCTAATTTCTTCTCTTCCCTTTCTGCAGCTAATCGCTTGTCTTCCCTTTCTGCAGCTAATTTCTTCTCTTCCCTTTCTGCAGCTAATTTTCTTTCCTCGGCTTCCAATGCTTTAGCCTCTTTGTCAGCCTCAATCTGCAACCTCTTAATTTCCTTTTCAGCCTCTAACTTTCTTTCGGCCTCTTTTTCTAATCTTCTTTCTTCTCGTTCAATATATTTGTCACATTCAGCAGTGACATAAGTAATCATAATTTGCCCGTCCATTCCTAACTCTTTCGCAGTCTGTACAGCAGCAGATCGAAATTTTGCCAGGTCGGCCATTGTCTAACAGATAAATGTCTAAAATATTTAACTAAACAATTTTATCTATGACTAATTAACTCAGGACAACACAGGCACTGTGAGCTCAACCTTATTTATTTTCACCCAAGGATACCTTTTAATTCTTATTATTCCCTGAGGTGAACTACCCCCATATTTTAAATAGGGAAAGATTCAAAATCCCGAGAGCGAGACCCCAATATATGTGGTAAAGTGGGATGTTATAAATATTTATAGGGGACTTAGTGTACTGACTGAGATCAGCTGTGAAGGTATCTGTATCTAATAGGTGTAGTGTTTTACAGATAACCTTACTTGCTGCCACATATTTATACCTCAGTCAGAATTATTCTGGAATATTGTGATGACTACGTTGAATGTCTAGGGTATGTATATGATGAAGTGTAAGTCACAACAACAACAGACAGATAAACAATTTAATTTATTCCACCACACTTGACAACACTGTGACACTCACATACATATAACACTCTATGAGAATATCTTAAAGGAGTCACTGATAACTTTTCAAATATCAATATGTATTCAGTGCTGTCATTAATGTATATGTGTCCTGATTCAAATACAAAGTGAACCAGGAATCACAATCAATTTTAATTACAAGTTATATGTACAGAATTTATCAATATGAATCTTGTAGTGACATATTTTATTAATATTATCCTATGTGTGTCAGTTGTGTAGTAGTAATATGAGGAATACTGGTTTTGTTTTGTTTTTTCAAGCTCTGTTGGTATTTGTCATCATGACTTCAATAGTTTGTTTCTGTTGGAACTAGTATTGGAGATGTTCTCAGTTCCTGGCATTAAAACAATTAATTTCCCCTCTTAATTTTATTTTACAATGTCATTTTAAGATGGGGAACATAATGTTGAGCTCAGCTGGCCACATCAGCTTATCTTTCGTGATGGCGGCAGGAAAAGACTCCTCTGCTCGATTTCTCCCCTGTATTCTGGAGACACCTCACTGTTAGCTATATGGACCAAGGAGTATGCTGTCCGACTCTGGATTCAGCAAAGCTCTGACCAAGTGCTGCTCAATAACTTTAAGACCACGGTCCCTGAAACAAGAAGGTTGTACCTCCTACTTCAGAACTAATTTATACTCTATTTCTACACTGATCACAATACAAAACAAACACTGAGTTCAGAGCGTTAGGCCAACTGTCAGCTTCATCTGAAATACTTTACACCAGTATATTCCTCCTTAATTGTCACTACGCCTCTGCAATTCCAGCATTATTTCTTTCTAGTCAATAATCTAGGTGTCAGTGTACTGTTTGGCAATTCCATGTAGTTTCACTTTCCTCCGACACCTTCTGTTCAGGCTGGAGCACTATAGGCTTTACTTCATGTTCGCTACTGAACCACACATATATACAGACATAATTATCAATTTACATTCAATTTTCATTTAAAAAGATATCAAATAGTTCAAACCTACCACAATTCATGGAAATAATACACAGTGACGTTGAATGGCAATGAATATAGCACAACTCCGATCTGCCGATGTCCCAGGCTTTTAGTTAGAAAAATATGCACTGGTGCTCAACGCACTGATTCTGTAGTAAGTTTATTACAAGATGTGGCATGGAACAGACGCTCTGAATTGAGTATATTCGCAGCTCTAACCAATCATGCCATGTTTACCCAATCGTTTGAAAAAAAGTACTTCTACTCCCGTTTCCCCTGACAACGAAAGATAGTATTTATAGTCCGACTAATCGTGTTTAGCCTTACATTTGTTGCGCTCCAATCAAATAGGAGTTAACATGGAGACTCATTTCCCGTACAATGGTGGGGTGAAATTCTGCCACTGAGCGATTCTGATTCTAGTGTTGTCTGACACCCTCACTATTTTATTTTGGCTATAATTTGGTAATTCCTAGACTATTTGCGTAACGTTTTACATATACTTTGTCAGCAAGACCTAAGGAACCCAAATATACAAATTTAAAAGAGCTAAGTGGCTGCGTTCAAAATATGCAATTTCTTCTACCTCCTGTTTACTTCGAAGATGTGCTGTCTGGGTACTGTAATGTTTTCAAACGTAAACCAGTATAATGTCATGTTTCCCAATAAGAAATTTGTAAGTTTTAAAACCTAACTCTCGGATCGGTAGTGTTTTTTATTCGCTGTCTATCTGAAAAAAAATTAGTGCTAATGGCCTTACACGCGTGATGGTAGTAATTGTGTATCGCGCGACTGTGGTAGTATTGCCTGTGTCCTTGCTTTCTGCCTCTCCCTTCTCTCTATCCTTTAGTCCATCTGTCTTTTGTTTTTGGTAACATAGTGTAGAAAAAGACATGAATGGAATTTTAAATCTAGGTCAACTTGCGTATTTCAAGGTTTTTCTTAGAAATGGAGTACACTTTTTAGTGTGTTTGGGAAACGCGTGTATGTTGCAGAAGGCTTTTACTATCAGCGTGAAACGTTACAATTAGCAGACGCAGGAGAACACAAGGGGGATTTCGAGTACAGTCATTGTGACAGCACTGTTCTTTACCATTCTTCTTTCCTTTTATTAAATTTATTTGTTAGGCTTTATATTTACGTGTTAATTTATATATGGGGATTAGAATATTTCACGACACTCTATTAGGCACGAAAACACAGATATGGCCCACAACTATCAAATATAACACACGACTATCAAATATAACACCCCGCAACTAATTCTTAGGCTTTATTATGGCCTAGTCATCAATCTTCTTCTTTGTCAGACTTTTCACATCCCAGCATGCTGTGCGCACATCGAAAATATATGGGCGATAAATATGCCCTGAACATGAAGGGGGAAGCTGGGGTGTTGTTACGGTATTTTATAGACGCCGTCTGCTAGAGCGTGCAGTTTTGGGGATTGCAGCATTTAATATAATGTAAAGTATTATTAGGCTATTGAACGCTATACACACGATCGAATTATGACGTGTGAGCGTTGGTAGGTCACGCACCGTGACCAAGAGACGGGACCCTTTCTTGTATGACAGTCGAACTGAAGAGACGTGTCCTTGTATTCTTATAGTATCAGGCATGGAGTGCCACACAGTTATATTGTATTTAAGTATGGACATGGGTCAGTCCACTGTTATTATGAAAAGAGATAAAATGTTTACAGGTTAGTAATGGACTAAACCTAAGTCAGGATGAATTAAGAGTCCTTATTAATTATATTTTGCCAGACGCATAATCTCACTGTCGGTCGTTGGTTTTCACCAACCGCGCGTACATATAGTTATGACGTTCTGTCTACAGTAATTCATGCTCTTTGACAAGGACTGATTTGCAGATAAATTATATAGGAAGTACGAACTGAACTTAATATGTATTTTCTTCATGATGACCATGTGTGAACTGTTTATGTATGGAATCGATGTATTAAATTGTGTGGACTCAAGGAACGACTTATCAAGTCTATGAATGTTGGGAATTGAAATATTATGATGTTGACAAATGTTCATCCCACCTTCGCGTAACTTACTACCAACAGCACGATACCATAATTGACTAAGAAAAAACAAGGGATAAATTGAAGCAATATAAAACATGGCCAGATCTTAGCAAGTGTTAACAGAAGAAGCCAGCCTGCAGCAATTGCTGCAACAACCTTTACGTCTCAACAACTGGTGGGCCATTGCTTGGGGATCGAAAGAAAAAAAAAAACATTTTTCGCAAATTTTCACGGACTGTTTACGATTGTAAGAAAATCACGTGATT
Source organism: Oreohelix idahoensis (assembly GCA_024509875.1). NCBI lineage: Eukaryota > Metazoa > Mollusca > Gastropoda > Stylommatophora > Oreohelicidae > Oreohelix > Oreohelix idahoensis. Next base: position 108,059 of record JAMPIV010011009.1, read on the forward strand.
TCATAAATATGACGTTACACGCGTAACTACGAAGGTTCAATCTGACGTCACAACATCGTGCGTACATGCTAACGCTCAAAGGACAAAGTCAGCGCATTCCAGCTTTGATGAAGAATACAAGATCTCAATAGACCAAAAGATGGAAAAGTCGTTATCTGCCAACGAGGAGCAAGCAGTTCTAGACCCTGGTCTAGTCCGTTGGTGAAGATCGCATCGGACGACGTGTTAAAAGATAAGTCTAGTTTGTGACTGTTGTCATTGAGATAACACAGTGCTGAGTCCATGTCGCTTCCACTTCATAGGCATGTCTAAATATTTTCATATATATATATATATGTATTATTTATGTGCCACCGTATGTGTTGTTACTTATTCGTGGGTTGGTAGGGCGGCGGATTAAAACCAATTCTATGGCTCCCTGGATGCCCGAATTGATTTTAATTGTTTCTTAGGGCTTTAATTAATTGCATATAGCGAAGAACCCATCGATGGCTTTCCGATGATTTGTTCGTTCGTACCTGTCATTAATTGACCTTATCTGTTAGCTGTGCAGTGTTGTAAATTAATGGTGTATTGGATCATATTCAGTTTTATTTTATTCAGTTTTGTATCATGCTTGTAACCTATCTCGTCATTCCTGACCTGACTATCTTTTATTTATGAATATGTGTATTTTAAAGTTTGTCTATGAGTCCTGTGACGTCATTACTTTTTGCATTCATTTTTTTCATGTGTTCTGTCCTAGATTGAGTTCAATCTCGCCTTAGGTCAATCCTTGACCTTCCTTCCTTCGTATGGTACTTCCGCTTGTTCTGCTTAGTTTATAAATTCATTTTTATTCGTGAAAAGTCACTTTGGTATTGTCCTGCTGTGTTGTAATCCTTGGTTGATGAATTGTTTTGTTTGTCTTCATCTCATACATTATTCATATAATACTAATATTATCATTTGTTTAATAATAATCTTGTAATTGAATTTAATTAAATTTTAACAAAATTTGGTGATGACTCGAGGACTTTGCATCAATTTGCAGTAGTGCTTCAACACGCTAGCAATGCACTTTGGATATGATGACTAGGGCATAATAATATAATAGATATTGATAATTAATTATAAATTTATGGTCTGCCTTGAATATGACAGACATATATGTTCATTAGTACATTTTCCCAGTACTATATTCTGACTTAGCACATATCATTGATTGAATAACTTAATTATATTGGGACAATACCCATAATTACTAAATACTAATATTAAGTGCATGATATCATTTCAGCATCTTAAATAAATAAATATCATAACAATTTATGATATATATTAGTGGATACATATAATATTTTTATAAAATATTATAGTTATTGGTGGAACTTACAAATAAAAGTTCAATAATATTATAATTATTTAGAGTGACTATTCATACGTTGAATAAGTACAATAATTACTTAGATTCTATTGTTGACTATTATAGATCTGTAATTTCTTACAATATTAACGTCAAGATGCTTACATTAGACCATTTTGTTAAATTTGGAAAAGATTATGGTTACAAAGCACAGGAACTTCGTCACTTTGCAGAAGCTGAACTTGCTAAATATAAAGCAGAATTATCGGAACAGGAGGAAAAAGAAGAAAGAAGGAAAGCAGACCGTGAAATGAAAGAAATAGAAAAAGAAAATAGACAAAGAGAAATTGCTAGACAGGAAAGGGAAGAACGAAGGCGGGAAATGGAACAAGAGATGGAATTAACACGTCTTAAAATGGAAGCAGCTAGATTACAGGCACAAGGTGCTGCTGCAACCCAGAATGATAACGCACAAAATGGGTCGTCATCCAACCAAAACAAACATTTTTACAACTTTATATTACCCCATTTTAAATTAAATTTTGACGATTTATCATCATTTTTATCAAGATTTGAACAGACATGCAAAACAAATCACTTGCCTAAGGATACATGGGTACTTAAGTTAAATGAATTTTTAGATGGGGAACCATTGACGGCATCTCTGAATGCTGACCCAACAATTACGATGCTATTAAAACCTTACTTTTACGAAGGTTTCATTTGGACGAAGAGAATTGTAGGTTAAAATATCCTACCTGAATCTCTTAAAGACTTTGCAGGGTTTATTGCGAACATTCGCAATACATTTAATAGAAGGCTTGAACTGGCAGATGTCAACAAATCATATGACAAATTAGTTGATTTGTTGCTACGGGATAAGGTATTATCCTCTGTCAGCCCACCGTTCTTCGCATATTTGCAAGAACGAAAGCCAGCTACCATTGACGAGTTAGAAAAAATTTCATTGAACTATTGCAATGCGCATCCGAATGCGAACATTTCTAACTCTTTGATAAGGGAACCTCTACCTGTGGCTTCCAATATGGCATACTATAGCAATAACAAACCAAGAGCTCACAGTGTAGACAGAAGTAGGTTCAAGGGAAATTATAATGTTAATTTTCACAAAGGACATAATAATAATAATTTCAACAATAAAAATGATTTGAACAGAGGTAGATCAAGGAATAGGAATTATTCACCTCAGTCAAGTTACAACCACAGTCAACATAACACTAATTATAATAGATCAAATAACCACAATAATAACAGCAATTGGAATGGTAATAATCATAGCTCGAGACATCAAGATAACAGTTATAATATGGGACAACGGGATAATTCAAATGATTATTCTCGTCATCGGTCTCAGTCACGTAGACCATCACAGTTTGATCACAATGCAGGGGCGGCACTCACGGATGGTACGACCCCTAGTGTTTCTGATAATAATAATCAGTCACAATCTTCGTCTTCATGTTGTGCTGTTAACTTTAATGTGGCAAATAGTTGCCAAGATTGTAATGCTATTTTTCAGAAGGCCAAAGAAACTGTGCTGAATTGTGGACACCTTCATACAGCAGTTGGTCTTTCAGCGAACGATGGCACAGGCACCCTGATGTTCAATAGAGGATTAGTAAATGGTACTGTGGTCTCAGTTTTAAGAGATTCTGGATCAACAACTATTGGAGTTCGGCAGTCTTTGGTACATCCTAGCTGTTCAACAGGGGACTATGTCCGTTGTATGACCTTCGGGGGTACTATTGAGTACTACCCCACTGCCATAGTATATGTTAGCACACCATTTTTTACAGATAATGTCAAGGTGTGCATGTTACAGAATCCATCAGCTGATCTGACAGTAGGACGCATCCACGGAAGTAAGGATTGCACTCTTAAAGAAATTAATGAATTGGAGAAAAAAAATTTGCAATCTTTTAGCAACGCTAACGCTGTTGTTGCGATGGCTACACTTCGTGCCAAGAAAATGAATACATGTGGCACAGCAGTTTCCAACTTCACTCTGAGTACTATCCCGGAAACTGATGAGAATGATAGATCTATTGTACAACATACTAAGGATACTCCATGTAATAAGACCAGTTCAGCACAACCCAACAAAATGAAAAGATCATTTCGAGGGAGATATACTTTTCCTCGTCAGGACACTACTGCCAATTCTGAAGAAGAATATTGGCGACAGGATCAGATATAACTGATCCAAAGAAAATTGTTGATGATGTCGACATTAAAAAGAAGAGTACTAAGAAGAATGAGATGGTGAAAAATAATGTTGGAGTTAATAATAACGGAAAGATACCTAATAAAATTAATACCAGCACATTTAAACAAAAGAATGTAGGTCGTTCTTGTGATCCTTCTACGACTACACGTGCTACAAATACATTATTACAGGGTAAGGGTCCTTATACTCAGGCCCAACATACTATTCCAGTCTATGGAAAGAATAATACTTATATGAGGGACATACATGGCAAGGTACCTCAATTAACTCATGTTGCACATCAATCTTTTTCCCTTGTTAGTGACAATGGTCCTACTTATATTGGGAAGGGTACATATTCTCGTACCGTATTAGTGAGCAATCTGCCACAAAGTACTACATGGCAGACACTTGGCAATTTTTTTCAATACACGACAGACGTTAGGTTCGTGCGTCTGTTACCACCTTCCAATAACAGGTATAGTGAAGCTCTGGTTACACTTCGTAACAACAGAGATGCTCGAAAGGTTATCGAGCTTGACAATGGTGTTTATTTTCACCACCATTCTTTGAGATTGAAATTAGTACCTGATTCTGCGTCACGCATATAACAGGTTACGGTAACACTGTTCGTCACAACTTTGATGACTCAGCACTAGTCAGTCATCATTTCTTTTCTTTATTGGTTATTTGTTCTTATATGACTTAGATCTTGTAGGCTTGTCTATTAGGTGACACTTGTGTTGTCTTATCTACGATAACACTTCGTATTTCTGTCTTATTTGTTTTACCATGCCTACAAGAGACAGTAAGTTGTTTAAATGTTTCAACTATGCTCAGCCCCATACAGCATATGTTTATTTGTCATCTATCACGGCTGTCTTGTCATCTTTGTTAAAAAAAAAGACAGGCCAGTGAAGGTGACATGGACTGGTGAGTTTAATAGAATATTTCGGTAAATAATTGATATATTTTGACTCCCACCTATTTTGAGACTACCTGATCCTTCCAAAAAGTTTATCCTCCTTATAGATGCGAGTAATTACGGAATTGGCGCATGTTTGCTCCAATATCATGACGACGTCCTCCATCCCACACTCTACGTCTCACGGAAACTTAAGCCACCAGAAGTCAAGTACTCCACCGTCGACAGGGAGTTATTATCTGTCATCTGGGCGATCACAAAGCTCGAGAAATTTTTATTAGGAGCACCCTTTGTGGTCCAGACGGATCAGAAGGCCGTGGCATCACTACGTCGTGCTAATCACAAGAGCCCGAAGCTGACAAGATATGCCATTCTCCTTCAGCCTTTTGATTTCTCCATCGAATATATTACAGGATCAGAGAACATCTTGGCAGATACTCTCTCTAGAAACCCTTCTGATGTCAGTTCATAAAAAAAATAATACTATTCACAGAAACTTACCCAAGAGACTTAGTACTATCGTTGCATTTTCGACATAGAAATGAACCATTGACTACAAACCAAGTATCTGCTTACTATATACATACGTTATACGAAATGAACTAAATCAAGAGACAATGTATTCGTATTTACGCCGGGACTTTGGTTAGTGTCCGTTCCGGATGAAACTAGTTGAGACAATGTCAGAAATAATACTTGATGACATTTCGAACTAATTGCAGTTTGTGATAGGAATTCTTGGACGTTAAGAATATCTATATTTATTCTGAATCAGAACAATTTTTCTAATGGGAATTCACAAGGATCAATACAACGGATGGATCGTCATGTCCAATGTTAATTAATTTTAACTTAGTAGTTAAAGTAATGGAAATTAAAATGAAAAGTGAGAAAAAGATAAAAAAATGAAATATGAAAAAAAATGAAAGAAAGAAAAGAATCTCACACAATTCTAAGTAATGTTCTTAGATATAATATTCTTAGAATTACATAATCATATTGCATATTTAATAATTATGTTGACACATTAGATACTAGTTTATTATTTAGTTAGTTAAGTTAGATAGGTATTACCCACTTAACACAGATAATTAATATCAAACACACATAATTAAGTTAAATTTATACATTATTTTCTTTATCTACTTTATTGATCTTTTGGTTTTTTCTCTCTCTTGTCTTTTCTCATAACATCGTCTTTCATTTTCTTGCGTTAGATTTTTAATAACTTGATTATTAATACACACTTAGTATAATTAATTAGTTTAATTTTAATTAGTTAGATTAGTCTTGACGTGACATTTCATTTCGATAGACTTTAAAATTAATTCAGTAATATATATATCAACATTACACATTTTCTTTTAGTTAATATAACATTTGTGTATAACAATTCTGTATAACATGACCGTTAGTAGATTATATGACTGTTAGTTAGTCCACATGACCACGACACTGTTCTAGACAGAACATCGTAGGCCATATGTCGCATTTTTGTTCAATTTTTATGATTATTCATTCAGATAGGTTATGAAAAAAAAATCTATCGATTCCCCCCCCCCCCCCCCGGTGGACAGGGAATTGTTGCGGTATTTTATAGACGCCGTCTGCTAGAGCGTGCAGTTGTGGGGATTGCAGCATTTAATATAATGTAAAGTATTATTAGGCTATTGAACGCTATACACACGATCGAATTATGACGTGTGAGCGTTGGTAGGTCATGCACCGTGACCAAGAGACGGGACCCTTTCTTGTATGACCGTCGAACTGAAGAGACGTGTCCTTGTATTCTTATAGTGTCAGGCATGGAGTGCCACACAGTTATATTGTATTTAAGTATGGACATGGGTCAGTCCACTGTTATTATGAAAAGAGATAAAATGTTTACAGGTTAGTAATGGACTAAACCTAAGTCAGGATGAATTAACAGTCCTTATTAATTATATTTTGCCAGACGCATAATCTCACTGTCGGTCGTTGGTTTTCACCAACCGCGCGTACATATAGTTATGACGTTCTGTCTACAGTAATTCATGCTCTTTGACAAGGACTGATTTGCAGATAAATTATATACGAAGTACGAACTGAACTTAATATGTATTTTCTTCATGATGACCATGTGTGAACTGTTTATGTATGGAATCGATGTATTAAATTGTGTGGACTGAAGGAACGACTTATCAAGTCTATGAATGTTAGGAATTGAAATATTATGATGTTGACAAATGTTCATCCCACCTTCGCGTAACTTACTACCAACAGCACGATACCATAATTGACTAAGAAAAAACAAGGGATAAATTGAAGCAATATAAAACATGGCCAGATCTTAGCAAGTGTTAACAGAAGAAGCCAGCCTGCAGCAATTGCTGCAACAACCTTTACGCCTCAACAGGTGTCTTTACGGACCCATCACATTACGTATTACATTAATTTTAAATATTCATCAATTTAAAACGTACATTCATTTCCTAAGATATTTTGTAAGCTTATAGACATACCCTTAGACACAGTATTACTTCAAAAACTGCGGCTATTTGAGGCTTTTATCTACAAATGGCTATCAATAGCGGTCCGTTGTGGCTTATTCTCGGTTATCTTGTTGTGATGTAGGTTAAGACTTCTAACTATACGAGTCAGCCCCCTGGATATCTTCTCTGCTCTGTCAGATCTTGACGTGATTCCATTAAGTAAGGAACTGTGTTTAAGACGGGCTTATAAACCTAATCTCATTAAAATAAGTTCGCAATCTACTCACAGACCTAAGGGTCTTTTATATTTGGACATGCTCCCTAATATAACCGACTGGGTTGAACGGGACGCGCCTCGCCAAAACGAGGCAAAACTTTATTTTAAAAAACTTGTAAACTTTCGTGCGATTTCAATGCTGTTGTGCTTATTTACCGACAAAATCATAATTTCTTCGTCAAGTACCAAAGATATTTCTCCTGTCTGTGGCAGGTGTGGTTGTTCTGTAATCGTTGTTGCTACTTGTAGTGGTGATTTTTGTTTTAGTCTGCTAATAGGCTTCCAGTTTTCACCCAGTGGTCTGTTTTCTTGGTCTTTTTCAATCTTCTATAGCGCTCTGTAGCTTCCAGAACAGCATATTTACGTCGTAGGTCCATAGGTTCTACGTTTGCATCAATTTCACAAACAGTGTCACGGTATTGCCTCCACTGCTCTGCAGTAGTGGTCCAGCAGTGGCCAAAACTCAAGAGTATCTAGTATGGGCTTCAAGGGTGTCTAGCTTCGCATAAGATTACACTTGGCAGATTTGTAAATAGAAGGATAATGACGCTTCTATCTCAATGGAGTTATCACAAGATATTCAGATAAGCGAAAACAATGCTGCATTGTCTGAGCACGTTACTTCTAGAATATGCCGAAAACTTTTGTGAAGAATCAAGCACTGATTAATCTTTGCTCGTTCAAGCCCCCACCTCTGATTTACTCAGTAGAATTCTTTTTATTCTGGTATAGCTCTGTTTAGAGTGTGCGTAGTAAATTGACAGGGACAAACTTGCAGTACATTTAAAAGGATTAAATCGAAGTTAAATTTGTAAAATTACAAACAAGAAAATTAAAAAATCACTTAAGTTTTAACAGCTTGAAAATAATTTAATAGTTTAAAAGAAAAGGTTCATCATTGATGGATAGTAGAATTTTTTCTTAAAAGTTCACGTGGAAGCTTATATATTGCACTTAATTGCCAGTTGTTGCTTCTGTTCCCGCTGCTTATTCTCGCCACTGGTCAATGTTTTAGGGTGCAGCTCGTTCCAAGGAGTGTCAGGGAGAGTCTACACAATTGGTCCCTCGTCTTAAAGCTTAGGCCACTGTTCCCTTCTTGTTCCAGAGATAGTACCCTTCAAGTGGTACCACCACCAACAACTATGGTAAAATAATAGAAACGAAACGCTGTCCTGAGTATTGCGTTTCTCGACACATACTCATATGTCCTCTTTCTCCTATTCTACCAACCAATTTACTCAGAATTTACCCTCAATGATAATTAACTTTAATCCCTCGAGAGAAAACGTTCTTTACATTTAAATTGAATAGCTTTTATAGTTCCCTACATTTAAATGAAAAGGTTAATAGTACAGATAGAATATGTTTACATTTACTGATTGAAAAGTGTTCACAATATAAATTGAATATGTTCGCATTTATCTTTACACTGATTTCAAAAGTTTGAAACTTCCAATAATTTTTAAGTGAATATGTTAACATCGACATTTACACTGGTTTGAAACTGTAGGTATCATAATTAAAATGTAATGCCCCATATGAAACTTGGGACTACTGATGCGTTTAGTTCTCCTTAAGAAACTAGCAATAAAGCAGTCGCCAGCCCGTGCAGTGGTGGTTCATGAAATCATCATTCGATATACTGAGGTTGCCAGCATCAAATGACTGGGACATCCACTAGCGATTTTCACATTTTAATATTCACATGGTAACAAATACGAGTTTCGTAGATATTAGTTCACATGTTAGTAATGAAAATATAGAATGTCAAATGACAACTTACGCCAATCCTGGCTCACAGACTTTTTGCTTAGATGAATGAAGTTAAGGCACTATCCGATGCCTTTTTACACGTGTACTTGGGGTCGTTAATTTTAACTTTAATTCCCTCTCTGACTCCGTGTGTCCAGTTTCCTCAGATATTCCGGTTTTCCTTATTTAATATGATAGAGATTTCCTGGCTGTTTGGTAAATTCGTTAAGATCCTCCAATAAAAGGTGTCGGTCTGATAAAATGGAATTCTGAATTCTAACATCTGGCAAGTCTGGTATCTTGGCAAGAGATGTTAACAGTAAATTTGACTGACTGAAGCGTCAGGTGATATTCACTGCCCTCCCCTGCTTTGTTTGTTAAAAAGCTAGGCAAAAGCTCCAATCATTTCAAACATGCTGGTTGGGGGGGGGGGGGGGGGAAACGATTTCAAAATGTTCCTGACATGGAATAATTTTGAACATAATGCAGAGGTCAAGCTTTGGTACACAAGAATTTACCAACTTGCCTGACGTTCAATATTACCCCAGCCGCTCCTTGCAAATGTGATGTGTTTATCATCAACAAGGAATGTCAAATGTTTGAACAAACAAACTCTCTGCTACATAGCAAACAGAAAGAAAAGGGTGCGACCATGGAAAAACACGCAAATAAAATCAGTACAAAAATATAACTGATTACTGCCGTAGTGAAAGAGACTCCGGAAAGAGGTCGCCCTAAAATCCATCTTGTGACAAGCAGCCGTTGGTGTGGTACTCATTCCCCCGCATATGAACCTTTAAGCTTGGTTTTGGACTTTGTCCAACTCTGCTTGAGTGATTTTGTTCATTGCTGACTGCAGCAAAAGGTTGTTATTCATGACTGATCGGACATATCCCAGGTACAGCTGTCTGAGATTTCCTTTTTCTGCTCCCCAGCTAATGCTTGCAAGATGTTTAACTAGGTTCAGGCGTCTACTGGCCTTATCTTTCATTTTGTGCCTGAAGGTATTGAGGAGTAGCTGTCTGAGTTACTGAAATAAAGAAGGACGACTGTAGCAAGACTATGATTAACTGTTGTGTGAGCTGCAAGAATAAAAAAGGAAGAACCGATCACATGATTTTTGTCAGGAAGAAACGTAGGAAAATAGAAGACAGAAAAAAACTAGATACTTATTAAAGTTCATTAAAGACAAAAATAAACAATATGTGAGTAGCTAATGTGGCAAGGTTAAGATATTTTTGTATTTCTCTGTGGTTGTAAAGTAAACAACGCATAACACTTCATTGATTGAGCATACATGTGGTAAGATCAGATACCATCTCCGTATCGCATTTTTTAAATTTTCTGCGCCTGATCGTCAACATTTTTTTGTCCTTTGTCTCTGTGGTGCGCACTGACAGAATATAACTGGTCCATCTCTTGATGTCTTCTCATCACTTAAGATTCTGTCGCCTTTTTCCCCGCCTGCCTGTATAATATGGCTGTTGAATCAGTTTATTCTGCGATCAGCCATACTGTTGCAAAGTTAAGATTAGCGTTCAATGTTATATCTTCTGTCTGAACCCAAGCCTTAAATCCTGAGGCTAAATTCCTAAACTTATTCTCTTTCAATCAACACTTAACGATACTTTTAACTTACTATACTACCCCAACCCTAACCCGAACCCTGTTTACGATAAGATATCCACATGTACATTAAACTAAATTCAACCGAAAATGACAGCCTCATTATGTAAAACCTTTTTCTTTGAAAATCACCACGGGATTTACTTCCTTTGCTCTGCAGTGATGGTCCAACAATGGCCAAAACGTAGAGTATCTAATGAGAGTCTTCAAAGATCTCTACCTTCACTCAAGATTACTCCTGGCAGAGTTGTGAATAGAAAGATGATGATGCTTCTGTCTTGAGGGTGTCTTCATAAGATATTTCGGAAATCAAAAACAATGCTGAATTGGTCTGAGGAATTGTTAACTTTTTATTTGCCCGACACCTTTTATGAAGAATTATTATGTATATTAGCTCGCTCAAAGCCCCCAACTGATTTAATCAGTGAAATATTAATTTAATAGCTGTGTTTAAGTGTTACTTAAAATGACTTACGGGTGCAGTACACAAAATCAGGTGACCCTCCTTCTTTTCATTCTACCATCCCATCTGCCGCAGACCTTTACCCCCTCTGAGCATTAATATTAATCCCAGTGAGCGGAAAACATCTATTTAATTTATTATAGACATGCTTACATTTATATTTGCACTGACGGAAGTGGTTGATATAATATGTACATCAGTGCTATCATCATCCACTCCTTGCTCTATATGAAACTTGGGACTACCTCTGCTTTCGGTTCTGTATGAGAAACCCGCATACAGCAGTCATCAGCTCTTGCAGTGGTGGTTCATGAAATCATCATTCTATATGCTGAGGTTGTCAGCCTCATGTGACGTGGACATCCATTAGCTATTTTCACATGTTAAAAAAATGAAAATACAGAATTAGTAAATGTACAACTTACCCCAACATTTCTTTGGGAATATACTGACTTTTGGCTCAGTGAAATAGTTAAGGCAACTTGTTTAAGATGCCTCTTACACGTGGTCTGCGGTATTACTTTACCGATAGAATCCCACTATGACTTAGTGTTCAGGTTTCTAGGGTTCAGGGCTTTCCGTATTAATGAAATTAGATATTTCCTGGGATACAATTCCGCAAGATGCTCAAACATGTTGTTGGGTCATTTAATGTGAAACCCCTGATCCTATTTCTTACTCTGGCTTGTCCTGCTGTCTTCTTGACGAGATGAATTTCACAGTGCTCTAAACCGTCAAAAGTGGCAGATTATATTGCAACTTTCCACGCCATATTTTGTTACTAACTGACAAGGCTCCAGACAGAAAGGTTGTATATAAGCCATCTAAAATACCCAGCCAATAGCATTCAAATTCGTATTATGATGGTGTTCTCATCACCAATTTCCTCATATGAAAATTCTGCGTGAATTTAAAAAGTCACTTTCCATATAAAATAGTGTGGTTTTCGTCTACTATTATCACATTTACAACTCACAACTTTCCTAAATTTATTGCTGATCATATCTTCCCGGAAGCTATTACAACATTTCTGTCTTTTCAGGAGCGTCTTTGATATGTCACCAGATGGATAGTTGATCGGCACTACATGTGTCAACACAAACACCGGGTGTCACCACACGAAATTGACTGGCGCCCAATCTGATCTTATCTGTATCAATTTTCAGCAGAGAGGGGCAGGCAAAAAAACATGAATTGAATTACAGGAAGAAAGTGTAAACAATGATTAGGGCACAGATTCCTGTGCTCCGAAAATGAAGCATAATTTTAAAATGGCAGAGAGGGAGAGAGAGAGAGAGAGAGAGAGAGAGAGAGAGAGAGAGAGAGAGAATGCGTGAAAGAGAACGACCACTTGTGTGACAATTGTGTTTCAGGTTAAGCCATGAGCACTGGCTGGGTGTTTGTTTGTTGCTTTGTTAGCTCTTCAATATACTTGATATTATTGACCGGGCTGTATATATAAATACAACATATATCTAACGTTCAACGGTTGAGTTACATAAGTGTACGGGTCTGGTGTGAGTGAGAGGTGGCCAAAAGTCAATAGCTTTGATTAAATATCTGACCACATCTCGTCCACCCTATCACAAATCACTACCCTTTAGCTCCCTAAGAAGCATAGGCTTTCAATTAACACGTGCTTTGTCCTTCTGTCGCGTGCCATCAGCTCGAGGTTTTTCCATTTGTTGCAGACTTCCGTCGTTTGAGCTTGTTGACAGAATTTGGCTCAGCTTTATTTGAAAACTGCTTGATTATATTATAGTGTTCATCTTTTCGCTTTTATTGTCTATTATATGCATTCTGCAACTTTGGGTTCAGTTTGATTAAATTTGCGTTCTATGCGGTTTTGTTTATTAGGAATCATTTTATTCTTTGATCGCTGTGATGTAGTAATCTTTGAATTCTTATTTCGATTATCGAGTCTTAGGATTTTCTTCAAGGTGAATGTCAACGGTCAAATCAATACGAACAACTGAATGGGTTCCAAGTCTAACTTCATAGAACTCTTCATTGAACAAGTCGAGTACAGACGACTCTAGATACATTTATTCCGATACTTTCACAAATGAGCATGAAATCCCGTATTGACATATTTCTTCACACTAAAGGCAATGGCATAAATCATAGTCCGTCGTTTGCCTAATATGTGACACGAGGTGTTTGACATAGCCGTCAAAACATATTCTACTGTTCATTATTGTTCTGCGAACTACAGCACGTTAAATGTTCAAACAGTATTAATATAAAGTCCGTGCTAATATTTAACTGCTTATTTCTACTAAGCTCACTATAGCGTTCCAAGATACTGTATTAATAGCTTATTCTTTTTTTGGTATCACATGCCAGCTTCTAATAGCCATATTGCTCTCGTTACACATTACGTACTAAACTGTACCATTGGCATTTCACAAAAACTACGAAAATATCATCCGAGTTTCAACGTTTAACATCTTTATGGACACACAGGCCCTTTGCTAATTCTTAGCTTCTCAAAAAAGTGTCAACCGATACACATTATCAATAACACTGCGGAACTTTGACCGTTGGGCATAAAAGCCAATAAGTAGACTATCTTCTACACTTAGATTTAGTGGCCGCGCCACGTAAATTAACACTTACTCTAGGCACAGAGACCACATGCAATTTATCTTTACACATAGGCTAGTGGCCATGCCACATTTTCCGTGAACATATAGGTTGGTGGCCATGTCACACATATTAAACACTTCCATATGGCTCAATGGCCATACGTCGACTCTGTTTGTTACTAAACTTGATGCGTCAGCAAATTCTTTACGCGTAACGTTTAAGTGTAACTAGTTGAGGTGCTGAATGGTGCAATCATCTCAATCAAAGTAAAAACCAAGATGATAGCAAATCATGCAGCAGCCCTCAACACCATATCTACCTCATCCTTGTTATTTCTATCTCTAGCTCTCTTCTCCGTGTGTTCTTCGGTCTGGCTCTTCTTTTCTTGCTCTGGTTATTCCATAGTAAGGACTACCTTGTCATACTATCAACCAGTTCCCCTAACGTGTGACAAATCCATCGCCAGCATCTTCTTCTCATCTCTTATTCCACTAGTACTTGTTTGGCTCTTGTCATCAGTTCCACATTGGTCACATCATACTTTTCAAACCTTCTATTGTACATACGCACCAATTTATGAAAGTCTTGAAAGTCTTTAGTGATGTTTTTGTAGTTAGTTTGCGTCGGCATTTCTTTCTTGTTTAGTATTTTCATTTTTTAATTAATTAATATTGTTCCAACTTGCCTACTTATCCTTATTTATTTTATTATAAGCTTTCAATACTGCTCATTTGTGATTTTTTTTTTAAATTTGATGTTGAAAAATATCCCGTTCTTCCCCTAAAGGGTTATAATTAGGATAAAGAGTGTTTTCAAGTCCAAATAATATGTACAATTGCCGAGATAAAAACTGGCTTTATATCCTATTTCCACTCATTGCAAATAAAAATTATCAAATTGTGTGTGTCACAGAGAGTTTTATGATCAATAAATTTTCTATATTCTCTTCTTTTTTTACCCGTGTCCTCTATTTTATTATCGCTCTTTATCCTTTTCCTGTATTTTTCGCATTCGTTCGTTTGCGAAAAATATTTTCTTTCCCATTCTCACTTTACCGTTTTTCTTTCTCATACTGATACGCATTCTATTATGTAGATGTCGGGCTCTGGAGATTATTGCGTTGTAGACGCAAAACTGTGAATATTCATCTATCTCAAACATAGGGCCGACAAATCGTCTGCATTTTCACCTGTCACGAACGTTTCTCCGGCGTGAGGCGTGATAACCCGACATCTGCACGGCGCAGAATGAGACATTTGTCTGATAGTTTCCTCTGTCACGGCACTCGGGGCCAGTTTCGCTGGCAGTGAGGTGTCTAAGACGCGTTTGGCATGTTATTGCCAGCGTCTAAGGTACGTAGGTGTTAAGGAAAGGGGAGGCTATTGCGTGGTTTTGGAAATAGAGCGCATCCTTTGTCTGGTTTAAGATATTAACCAGAGTTTGAAACTAGATTTTCATTCTTACTCCTAAATCTGCAGTAGACAGATCGCTAGGCTAGAAAAATATCTTGTGTATTGAAACGTCTTTTGTTTCTGGGCAACATTTGCCAAGTTCTAGACTACTATTATATTGAATGATTCTAGTTCGTGGTGTTAATCTGTAGTTCTGTGCGGAGGTAAATATTATATTAGATATCTAGTATTTTGTGAAGTGTTTAAAGTGTTAAATCGCATATTTCACTAGTTAGTTCTTTTGTGCAGAGAGAATTAAAATATAGTCTGTATTATTTTCTAGTGACGTATTTCAGTGGATAGCAGAATAAATTATATTTCTAGCTTAAACTCATGCAGCCATAAATGAATTTGATTTTATTCCTAAATAATCAGACTGGAATATATTTTAAAATTAACTTATAACTGAAATGCTACATCAGTGAGTATTGACGGGATACGTATGTATTCCTAATTCATGGGGATTGATTTTAGGTATGTAACTTATTTCACGGGAAGTTTTAAATGATAAGTCAAGCTGTACGCTTGCAGTTTAAAATGTAAAGTTATAACAAGTACATAGTATGTATGGTATTTAATATGTGGTTTTTCTTCCCTATGCAGTGAAAACTGGGGTTAACCCAAACTTTGCCAGCGTTAAGTACTGATGAGTAATATCTGAGAAGAACTAAAACATTTTCCTTAAAGGACTTGGTGTAAAATCTTTACAAGAACTTTAAAAGGGAAATGACATAACGGGCACATTGCGCCAGATTTTATTCTTCCTGAGAAAACTTAAGTACAGTTCGGCCCGTGCGGCAAGTAACATATTAACGTCAGTAACATTCCGACGGAGTTGTGACTAGAGGTGGTGTGACCAAATAAAATCCTATCCTGAAAGAAGACACCGACCTGACATTCCTCATTTCTAGAAATCTAAGCTAGTGACACTGTGCTCGCGGGTAACGTTAGTGCCTGGACAATTTTAATGTGATATTCAAAACAAGAACACCCAAGGACCCGTTCCCTGAAGCAGTGAATTCAACCCGTCTTTTTGGAACTGGGGGTTTCTTGGCCAAGACTACATTTGAAGATTCTGTATGTGAATGTCCTAAAAATTATGTTTCCAGATGTTGCTACCAAAACTGTAAGTACGCAAGAGAGCACGTGGCCACGGCTGAATGAATAGAGTAAATGCAGGACTGAGTGTTTCCTTTATTGTTGTATTTTGGCACCCATTTTGCTGTCTTAACTTTCTTTATGCAAGTTTTTTTTTCGTTGCTACCAATATTTTCCTTAGGATAGATCATACTAATATCTAAGTCTGTTCATACCTTTAAAAGGGGAAAATCATTAGATTACCACTAATGTATTCTTGATTCCTTGGGTTATCACTTTCTTCTAACAGGACTGTGTGCATACATCGAGGGAAGGGATCATACTGTGGATCTATCATTCTTGTAGCATTTTTATTGACTTTATGACTATTTGTATATGCTTTGATGTAATTTTTATGTGTTGTGATGAAATTTTAGATGATAATTAAAATTTCTCTTTAACTTAATCAGCGCGTTGGTCAGCTCGTTCCAAATTATCTGTATAATCATTTGTTATAGTTTTCCCACGTCTGTACGTCAAATTGTCGTCACTTGTATGTGCGTGCACGTGAGTGGATAGAAATACATATATATGTAATACATATATATGTGTTTAGACTGTCTGACTCCTCTAAATCTGTCGTAGAAGATAGGTGAAAGAGAGAAGATTTCTCGATTTCAGAGACAGCCTCTATCACAGTCTACCATCTCACTCGTGGAAATCTATTTCTATTACTATCTCTCACTGTGACTATCACTTATTCTAATCTAATCAGAAGGGACCAACCCAAGTCTTAATTCTCCTATCAAAAATCTACGACAGTGTGTATGTACAAAAAATCAAACAAACTAAAAAATAAACAAACAATTAAAAAACAAACAAAGCAAACGAGGAATATAAAAAAAAGAAACAATTAAAAAGTACCAAACAATAGCACGAGAAAGAGGGATGGATGTAAAGACCTATCATCCTTAGTCTGATATTTAATGAACTTTCATCTGTCATAAGTAACGTTTTATAAGAACACAACTAGACCTTGACCCTACCTGCCATTTACCCACCAGTTACAATATATTAACTTTTGTTCTTGTTCAATACCTTTTAACTATATTTTGCAGGTCCCTAGGTCTGTCTGTTCTTCATCTGTGATACCTTTCTGCTCTGTGGCTAACGAATAATTGTCCTGAAACGCCCTGTGTTTCTAACTTATCCTTCATTAGATTTTTTTTAAAACTAGCAATAACGATACCTCAGTAAAACCTCACTGGCTATGGTACCCCCACTGCGCAAAGCTTTAAAAATTAGTAAAGCTGACTCCAACACAACTTTTTAAATTACTTTTAGTACTTTCATAAATTCAAATCGTGTCACAAAATTTTGTCTCCCGACTCAGATTACATGGGCCAAAATGTCATTAATTTAATCCGCGAAGCAAGGCCAGACCTTACAACACTGGAACAATTCATGAAAAGCTTTCTTATAGTTTGAACTCATTGAGTAGTAAATAAAGATATTGATGCTTGAGTTGATAGCATGTAACACTATACCAAATGACCACAGCGCAAGACCTAGATTGTAATATTTTCCCAGAATATTGAACTCGGGTTCGGCGAAGATAAGCAAAGTTATGATTAGATCCGGGGTGTAACACACAATTAGCACACTTGCGATGAGTGCTATCATGTGCATGGTTTTTCTGTCTCTGTTTGAAACATTGTCAGTGGTTTTTTTAACGGTCACGGCATCCTGTCGCCATTTTCTTTTCAGTTTAAGTTTGAACAACAGAACGGAAGTGAACAGAATTATAGCCGGAAAAGACGTCATTCCGAGAACTGCGTTTAAAATAAAAACAAGACCTTCAACTGCATCTTTCTGATCCGTGTAGAGTAGGCCAAGTCGGGTTTTGTTGGTAGATGGGTAGAATTTCCAGCCGATGTAAGATTTGATGTATTCGGGGACAAGGGAAAGAATCATTATAATGTAGATTATACCCACAGCCGTTGCTGTCCGCTTTGGAATAATAAAGGTTTTAAACGTAAGTGGTAGAACTATGCAGAGACATCTTTCAGCAGTGATGTAGACGGTAATCCAGCACGTTATTCGAGTGAAGCAAATATGCGGCCATCCACCGATCAGATAGAGAACTTCTGGAGGTACCAATAACGTATCTGCGTCCTCGAAGTACGGGTTGACAAAGACGCTGATTACTGCCAGTGTGAAAAGTCCACAGAAGTCAGCAATTGCGAGTCCAAACAGGCTTATGTTGACACTGCTGGTTATACCCTGTTTGATGAAAATTATGATGTTTATTATGTTTGTTGCTCCACCAAAAATCGAAAATGCCCCGCATACAGCGACAAAGTTCACTAGGGTGAATATTTTTCTGCCATTGTCGCTTAACAAAACTGTTTCTTGTACTCGCTCATCGTTTATTTCTGGCGGCAGGAAAGTTACAATCACGAGCGATACCATCTTTACGGTCACGTGGACTGAAATATGGAAGAAAGTTAATGGTAATAAATGCCTACTTTATTCACCACGTTAGAGCTCCTCAATGTCTATAGGCCTTCAACAAACATGTGCCAAGCCGTCAGCTCAAGGTCTTCCTCGTCCTTTTCATGTCTGTTTCCAGTTCTCGTCTCAGTGTGTTTTCTATCTTCCTGTATCTCTTTTACCTCAGGGATTCGAGAACAGTTTACTGCCTTTAGTGTGTGTCCAATCCAGTGCCAGAGTCTTATTATCATCCCTTGTTCCATCTGGTCTTTTTTGTGTATTCAGTTCCACATTGGTGACCTTTCTATTCTTCATTTCTATGCAAGGACTGATTTATGTAACATCTTGGTGGTTGTTATTTTTTGTTATGCTCCATATTTCAGAGCCATACAATAGTACTGACTTGACATTGGCCTACTTATCCTGTGAAGAAACCCCAGGCTCTACAAAGCAAACGGACAAAACATATATTTGTACAACACACAACGTAACAAATACTACATCTCTGTTCCACTTCTTCTTCTTCAAGTCCCTGTCTTATGACAATCTATAAACTGCCTGTCTCCAGGACTATTAATCAATTCTGTTGTTGACTTATTTCCATGCCATGATGTCAAATTGCTCTGTATCTGTCACGGGATTGCCCCCCTTGCTTTGCAGTAGTGGTCCACTAATGGTCAAAACGCAAGCATATCTAAAAGTAGGTCGTCCAAGGTATCTATCTTCGCGCAAGATTACTCTTGGCAAAGATATAGATAGAAGATGAATGTCGTTTCTACCTTAGGGGAGCCTTCACAAGAAATTCACAGAAGTCAAGAACAAACTCTGCTTAAGGGCTGAGCATATTTGTTAACTTAATATCTGGTCGTAGCAACATACGGCTGCGAGACTTGGACACTCAATAAAACAGTTGCAAAAAAGATTACATCATTCGAAATGAAATGCTACAGAAGGATGTTGAGAATACCCTGGACAGAAAAAAAGACCAACAGAGAAGTACTGCACTCACTAAACGTACAGGAACATTGGCTCCTAAATACCATCGCAATAAGGAAGCTGAAATTTTTTCGGTCATATAAAAAGACATAATAGTCTGGAAAAAACAGTGATGGAAGGCATGGTCCCTGGAAAAAGGGGAAGGGGGTCGACCTAGACGACGGTGGACCCAGGACATCACAGAGAGTCTGAACTTGTCTTTGGCTGATGCAGGTCGACTTGCCCAGAATCGTGATGCGTTCAGAGCAGCTGTAATGGAGACAACGTTCTGGAAAGAATATGTCACATGATGATGATGAATATCTGGTCAGTCGACTTTTGTGAAGGGGTTATGCAATGATTCTGGCCCGTCAAGCCCCCAGTTGGAGTAAACCAACGAATGCCCTCTTATAAGTAATGCTCTATATTTATATATATGTATTTATCAAGAAGAACTGGCTCATACGTTTGCTTTGGTACATATAAACTGAATCAACTATTATTGTTTAGTTTAAAATAACATACAACAAATTTAATAGTCAATTAGTCTGTAACATGGGAAAATAAATAATGAAAATTGGGTGAAAGTTATATTAAATTTTTCCTCATTGAGGTTTTGGTAGGACGTTAATAATAATGTCCGAATTTTCGCTGTAGCCTGTTATATCAAACTTAGCTCCAGATGCGTCCTGCAGATGTGGTTTCCGTCACTTCTTTTTGGTGATGAGTACACTTCTCCACGTAAAGTGTCCACTGTAGGCGGTTGGTGGTGATACTCGTCTCTCACACTAGTGGCGTAGGAACTTACTTACTTACTTAGTCGTTCCCCTTCTACCGTGAGGTGTAGAGGTTTGGAAGAGAGAGCGCCAGACTATATTATCGGCTGTCTTCCTCCTGGCCTGGTTCCATTCTAGTTTTCGGTCCTTCAAAGATTGTCTAATGTTGTCCTCCCAGCGCACTCTGGGTCGTCCTGGGGGTCTGGATACCTGGCTTTTTGTTTCCCATGCTTGTCGTGATAGCCGATCTTCTCCCATTCTGCAGACATGGCCAAACCATCTTAGTTGGGACTGTTCTACTTGGGTCTGCAAGGGGTGGGATTTTAGGCCTTGACGTATCATCTGGTTGCGGACCATGTCTCATCTTGTTACTTCAACCATCTTCCTCAGATACCTCATTTCTGAGGTTTGGATCTGGCTTTTGTGGGTTGTAGTCATTGCCCATGACTCGCATCCATGTGTCAAGACTGGGACATAGGTTGAGCGCTATACAGCCATCTTCGTTTTCTTACCAACCTCTCTCTTGCTGAGGAATCCTCGATTTATAGCCTAAAAAAGTCTCCCAGCTGCAGCTTTTCGAGTGGCCAACTCTTCTTTGATGCCTCCCTTTCGGTCCATAATAGCTCCGAGATATTTAAAGTGGTCGACCTGCTCCAGAACCTGTTCTCCCAGCTTAATCTGATGTCTTCTTTCTTCTCGTGATATCACCATGGATTTTGTTTTAGAGCTGCTTATGACCATCCCTCTCTTCACCAGTTCTTCCTTCCATACTTGCATGTTGGATTGGAGACGTGCCTCTGATTTGCGTAGGAACTTCAGTACTTAAATCTGATGTAACCACGAACTGTGACAAATTAGAAAGAAACAAATGCCTCAGTACATTTGTTCTCCGCAAACTAACAAGCCCATTTTCATGCGCTCCACCCACGAATGTTAACCTCTCAGAATAATTAAATTCCCGAGCATACAATGTAACTCAGGGAATATGATGAAAATTCACCAATGTCCTTCTGGGTATTAACTAGGAAATTGCGTCTGGAGTGCATGATTAATGATTTGACTGAATTTCTATTAAAAAGGGATATAAATCTCACAAAATGATTCTATGCACTTTAGGCACATGTGATGTAATTATCACTCATTACTCGTCACAATCAGACTGAAAGGAAAAAGAAAGAACATCACAATTATACAAACATATGCGCCAACAGCAGCTGCTGAAGAACAGGAAATTGAAGATTTTTACAATGAACTGCAACACGCATTAGAGAAAGCAAATAAGCAAGATATTAGGATAATACTGGGAGATTTTAATGCCAAAGTTGGAAACGAAAGATTTGAACATGAAAAAAGAGTGAAAGGAAGTTATGGATTGGGTCAGAGAAATGAGAGAGGAGAACGCTTGACAACATTCTGCCTAGAAAACAACCTAGTCATCACAAATACTCTTTTCATGCAACACCTTAGAAGACTATATACATGGACGTCACCGGACGGAAAAAGCAAGAACCAAATAGATTACATCTTAATACAACAAAGGTGGCTATCTTGTATTTCATCCATCAAGACGCTCACAGGAGCAGACTGTGACTCCGACCATGAACTAGTGGTCATGGTCATGAACTAGTGGTCAAGACCAAATTGAAAAAAAGTCGTTACAAGCGACAAAGTAATACGTTATGACACAAGCGCCATACCAGAAGAGTACAGTGTCGATATTCAGAACAAATTTGACATTCTTATGGCAGTACAGGAGGAAATGACACCAGATGAACTTGCCAATAACATCAGAGATGTTTATATTACAAATGCACAGAGGTTAATTCCTAAAAGAAGTATAAAGAGACGAGAATACATCTCAGACGAAACACTGAAGTTGGTGGTAGAGAGAAGAAACATGAAATCCAAAAAAGATACAGAAAATCAGGAGTTGTACAAAGAATACA
Source organism: Oreohelix idahoensis (assembly GCA_024509875.1). Lineage (NCBI taxonomy): Eukaryota > Metazoa > Mollusca > Gastropoda > Stylommatophora > Oreohelicidae > Oreohelix > Oreohelix idahoensis. Next base: position 130,452 of record JAMPIV010011009.1, read on the forward strand.
CAAAGCAGATTAAAAAACGAGTCAGACAAGACAAACAACAATACATAAACGACACCTGCAGGAAAATAGAGGAAATGCGCGAACAGGGATTGAGTAAGAATATGTTTTCTGAAGTAAGAACATTGAAGAACAGCAACTTTAAATCATCACCTCGAGCAATAAACGACAAGAAAGGCGACACTCTAACAGAACGTAAAGATATTCTGAACAGATGGAAGGAGTACTGTCAAGAAATGTATACGGAAATAAACAAAGCGGCAGATAACAACGTCATGAATGAAGCGAAACGTGAACCAGAACCTACCATAGAGGAAGTCCGGAACGCAATCAAACACTTAAAAAGTGGAAAATCTCCTGGTTGTGATGAAATAACAGCTGAAATGATACAGGCAGGAGGAGAAGGCAGCGCTCGTATATACCATGCATTATGCTGCAAGATCTGGCAAAGCGGAATTTGGCCCAAGGAATGGAAAAGATCAATTTACATACCCTTGCCAAAAAAGGGCAACCTGAAACTGTGCACAAACTACAGAACTATAGCTCTTATAAGCCATGCCAGCAAAATACTTTACAAATCATAATGAAAAGGATGCAACAAAAGCTAGAAACAGAAATAAACGAAGTACAGGCGGGTTTTCGACCAGGTAGAGGCACTAGAGATCATATATTCAACATGAGGATCATCATAGAAAAGTGTAGAGAATTCAACGTTGACCTACATACTTGTTTCATTGATTACACCAAAGCTTTCGATTGTGTACAACATCAGCAGTTATGGGCTATTATGAAAAATATGGGATTTCCAAACCACCTTATACAACTCATCGCACTGCTGTACCAAGAACAACAGGCAGCCGTAAGAATAGAGGGGGAAACATCAGAATGGTTTGAAGTACAGAAAGGAGTAAGACAAGGCTGTACCCTTTCCCCTTACCTGTTTAACATTTATGCCGAGAATATCATGAGAAACGTAAGAGATGACCAAGAACACACAGAGTTTGACTCATTTAACATCGGCGGGTACCAGATCCCGGAAATCAGATATGCTGACGACACAGTCCTCCTATCGACCAACCCAGAAGGACTTGAACAATTAATTCTGTCCACCAAAAAACACAGCGAGGCCCAGAATCTATACCTAAACACCAAGAAGACCAAAGTATTGACAACAGACAAAGTAAAGACCAAACCAGAAATTGAAATTGATAACGAAGAACTGGAAAGTGTTAATGAATTCGAATACTTAGGATCAATCATCAACAGCTCTGGCGACTGTGCAGTAGAAATTAAAAGAAGACTTGCAATTGCTTCACATAAACTAATACAGATGAAAAACCTATGGCAAGGCACAAGCAAAGAAACAAAGTTACAACTGATCAGAGCATGTATATTCCCAGTAGCAACATACGGCTGCGAGACTTGGACACTCAATAAAACAGTTGCAAAAAAGATTACATCATTCGAAATGAAATGCTACAGAAGGATGTTGAGAATACCCTGGACAGAAAAAAGACCAACAGAGAAGTACTGCACTCACTAAACGTACAGGAACATTGGCTCCTAAATACCATCGCAATAAGGAAGCTGAAATTTTTCGGTCATATAAAAAGACATGAGAGTCTGGAAAAAACAGTGATGGAAGGCATGGTCCCTGGAAAAAGCGGAAGGGGTCGACCTAGACGACGGTGGACCCAGGACATCACAGAGAGTCTGAACTTGTCTTTGGCTGATGCAGGAATACTTGCCCAGAATCGTGATGCGTTCAAAGCAGCTGTAATGGAGACAACGTTCTGGAAAGAATACGTCACATGATGATGACTCGTCGCTACTCCCGTCGGGGTCTGGGGTCGATCTTCTGTAGGATTTCCCGCACGACTAGTTAAAACAATCACCATCTCTTGCAGTAGTGGTTCATGCATATACTATTTTCATATGTTGAGGTCGCCAGCCTCATATATATAACCACTAGCAAGAAACGTGTAAAATTTACATTAGTAAATAAATTGTTTACACTTGCCCCAAAATTTTGATATTACACACTTCTCCTGGCGCAGATTAGAATGGACCCACAGCCCTGTATTTAGATGCTGTTCGAATCACTTAAGTCTGAGAAATTCCTCTTGTGACGGGTGAAACACTGGGTCAGGAAATCTATAATTCTTCTTATGACGGGTGAAACACTTGGTCTGGAAATCTATAATTCCTCTTATGACTCCTTGTGGTAAAATTCCCACGTTTCCAGTCTTGTATTAAAATTGCGGATTTACTTGTAAATTCCACAGTTGCCCAATACTCGATCTGGTACTTATAGTTGTGGAATTGTAAGTCCTATCCTCTTTCTTCTTGCTTGTAGGAGGTGTTGAGTTGACGCTGCGATGCAGTCTGACTGTTCTGTGACTCCGAG
>JAMPIV010011010.1:0-193874 GCA_024509875.1 Oreohelix idahoensis
GATGAGAAGTGAATTCATAAAAAACCAAAAAAAGATTGCAAATGAAACATGTAAAGAGAACAAGGCAATTAACAAACCACGCGAAGTGATCAAGACACTTATCAGTTTCTAAAATTAATCAGAGACACTACTTAACTATGAGTGCAAAATAATACACTAAAAGTGGTGGTTTCTAGTTCTACGAACTATTATACAAACTAATAATAATAAACACTGTAAAATATGCAACTAATGAAGTGATCTTAATTGCTGATAAGTAATCAAAATTGTTCATGTCTTGAAATTGTTACCAATTCCAATTATTATTATCTATAATAATATTAAGAAAATCCATATCATCTCTGAAAATAGTTCATAATCTAAGAAGTTCCGTTTTATTAACATCTAAATACATTGAAATGTTATTTTACGAGTAATCCTGGAAGTTATCGTCTTCCACTTTGAACAGCATGTATCTATCATCTTAAAAGGATGATAATATATCTTCACAATGTCACGTTCAGAAGAGAATGTAGTTCATTTAACGAGTCATTTTCCTTATGTCAATGTTATTGACACAACACTGTTATTGGTTTACAATACGAACAGTCTGAATAATCAATATTCATCAGTAATACAGTGGGAATACAACTGAAGTAGACGTTGCATAAATCATCAAAGTTAATTGCGTATAACGTTACAATTGCACGACTGTCGATGTAGAAGATCCAATCTCTGTAGGGCGTATTTGCTCGCTTGGATCGCTTGGACACCTGGATAAACAGTCAGCTAACACATTTTGCGAACCTGGTATGGAACGTATAGTAAAACTATACGGTTGCAACGTTATCGCATATCTGGTAGATTTCGCAGACTTGACGTCTTTGGTGTTGAGAGCAGTGAGTGCTTTTTGATCAGACTCAACAATAAAATGAGATCCTAACAAGTATCTCTCAAGTTTGGTGATTGACCAAACTAACGCCAGGAGCTCCTTATCCAGAACCGAGTATTTTTGTTCAGTTGCTGTTAACTTTCTTGAAACATACATTACAGGATGCAAGGTGCCACAGTATTCTTGAAGTAGCACGCTTCCTATACCATAATTAGACGCGTCACTGCGAAGTGTAAAAGGGAGTTTTGGATTAGGTAGCATCAATACTGGAGGTGTGGAAAAAAAATTCTTGATAGAATCTAACGCGATTTGATGTTCATTCGACCACCGAATCACGTTAGCTGTGCCCTTCCTCAACAAAGAAGAGAAAGGAGCAGTAATGGTCGATAAATGAGGAATAAATTTACCGTAAAATTGTATTAGACCCAACAAAGAACGTACTTGTTTTTTTGTTTTCGGAGCTGTAATGTTCAGGATTTTTTGTGACGTTACTGTCCTCAGTATATAATTTGCCATGACCAATACGGTGGCCTAAAAACGATATGTCGTGAAAACCCACGAATGCTTTGGATGGCTTAGCTGTTAGGTTAAATGACCGTAACGTGGACAGTAATGTGTTCAATCCCTGAACATGTTCTTCCCATGAGTTGCTAAAAAGACAAATGTCATCGATGTATGCAATGACATCGGGACGATGAGACAGTATGTGACGCATCATACGCACGAAAGTGGCAGGAGCGTTCACTAACCCAAATGGCATAAAATTCCATTGGAATAGGCCCCGAGGTGTCGAGAAAGCAGTAAGTGGCTTTGCTTTTTCTGTCAATGGAACTTGCCAATATCCTTTTGACAGGTCAAATTTTGAAAAGAAAGTAGAGTCAGACAGTTTAACTAATAATTCTTCTAATAAAGGTAATGGTTCTGCGTCGAATTGTGTAACTTTATTTAATTTTCTATAGTCTACACAAAGACGGATCTTGTTATCCTTTTTCCTGATGATCACCATAGAAGAAGAGTATGGTGACGTTGAAGGTTCAATTATTTTTAATTGAAGCATTTCATCCAACTCCTTATCAACCTGAGCACGAAAGTGTAAAGGGATAGGGTATGGACGAACTCGGATAGGTGTGTCGTCAGTCAATAGAATGTCATGTTTAATAACTGACGTACGACCTGGGATGTCGGTGAGGACATCTTGATAAGATTTTAGAAGTGAGGAAACTTGTTGGTTTTGATCAGCCGAAAGATCAAAGGAAATAGAAACATCACTCCAACTTTCAGTCGGATGGAGTGGTACCACCGGTATAGTTAATGGTACGTCTAGAAAAGAAGACTCTTCTTCTTGAATGACAGCTAAAGTGGTATAGTGATGAATAGGAGGTGTAGGATCGTCAGTTGATTGGAATACTGACTGAAGATAGTCAGGACGTGTATGGTATTCCTTTAACATATTAATGTGAAAGGTTTTGTGTTTACCCTTTACATCGACAATATAGTCGACATCCGAAATTCTAGATATTATTCTAAAAGGGCCACTCCAGGTAATGAGTAGACGATTATTTTTCGAAGGCAGTAATACATATGCCTCATCACCCGGGATAAGCTGACGAAGACGTCTATATTTGTTTGCAAAAAGTCTAGCTTTTTCTTTTGCATGTTCAGATGCTGCGGTAGCTAACCTACATGCATCTATGATCCTTTTCCTCAAAGAGATCACATACTCATAAGAGGATTGAGTCTCCTCTTCGATATTCTCCTCAATAAGTAAGTCGTGGAGTAACGACATTGGTCCACGAGGTTGGATGCCGAAGACTAACTGATACGGAGAGAAACCGGTTGCTTCGTTTTGCACCTCGCGATACGTAAAAAGGGCAGAAGGAAGGACTCTGTCCCAATCCTGAGGATGATCTTGCGTAATCTTACCCAGTAACTGTTTGAGTGTCCTATTCTTACTCTCAACCAACCCATTGGACATAGGGTGATAGATAGAACTAAGTGATATATCGATACCTAACAATTTCATCACTTGAGACATAGCCTCAGATACAAACTGAACACCATGGTCAGATAAGATCTTACGCGGAAAACCTAAGCGCGAAAAGATCAACCATAAAGCCTCTGCAACGCTGGCAGATGAAGTATTTTTCAGAGGTATGGCCTCAGGCCAACGAGTACACATATCAATACAAGTGAGGATATGTGTATGTCCTCTTGCAGAAGGTTGTATACTACCAACAATATCAATAGCCATTTTCTCAAATGGACGAATCGGAATGTCCGCAGCCTGAATTGGAGCTGCATGGTATGGACCCCGAACTTTGACTTCTTGACATGTCGTACAAGAACGGCAGTAGATATTGACATCTCTATGAACGCCTGGCCAATAGAATGCAGATAACACTCTAGATTTGGTTCGTGAAAAACCCATATGGCCTGCGCATTGAGAGTCGTGTGCGTGACGCAATATACGAGCTCTCATAGAAAGAGGTACTAAAATCTGAGACCGTAATGAAGAATCAGTATCTTGTATAAGTCTAACCAATATCCCATTCTTGAGTACAAAATTATGTCTAGATTTTGCATTTGTTTTGGTAGTCTTGTTATTATTAGCTAGCTTAAAAAATCTGGTCAATGAATCATCATTTTTCTGAAATGTTATAAAAGACTCCCGTGAAATAGGAGTGTCAACATCACAAGTGGTATGAACTGTAGGTTCATCAGGTGTATCATGCGACATATTAATAGCTTGCGCTCTGGTAACTACTGCATTTGCAGCCTGAATATGTCGCTCTTCCCATTCAGCAATTTGCTGTGGTGTACACTCTGTTATACCATGTATGCGACCTAGTATGACATCACAAATTGGATTTGGAAGAAGACAGGCGTGGATCTTTCCTGAAAAAAATGGTGTATGTAAATTAATTATGGCTGTAGGGATGTTTCCACAGTGCCGCCAAAAGTAACGCACTTCACAACCCTGCCCGTGGCGCAACTTGGGTTGATCAGCGAAGTCCGTACGCCAACAGTGGAACAGCCTGAGTCAAATAAAAGAGAGCATGGAATGGCATTGACATATCCTCTGTTAAACTTGAGAGAGCCCTGTCCCTGGTGTACTGACGCAGAAGTGGCCGTGCAGACCGCAGGTAGACTAGGCAAAATATGTCCGCAACGCAGCGTCGTGATCGCCTTGGGCTGGAAAAGAGTCGAGCATTCAGGACAATCTTTCACCTGGTTACAATCAAGAGAACAAGACATAGCATTATGAGTTTCAGCTCGTTTACCCTGTTCATTGTTATCCTGAGTATCACTTAAAGCGACATTAGAATGTCTACGTGTATTGCTCGAAGATCTATCTCTTCGCGCGATCGATTCTGATTATTGGCGTTAAAATTGCCACAATTGTCATTTCTGCTTGCGTTAAAATCTGGATGAGTACGCCAATTATTATAATTAACGTTATGATGTTGGTTAAATGATTTATTCCAAGAACCTTGTCTATTCTGTGGAACTTGAGATTTTGATCGCCAGTGTTGTTTATTACAATTTCCTTGATTATATTTAAAATTATTGTTACCAAAATCTCGCGATCTATGAGCTTGGTTTCAAGAAACATTAAATGGAGCAGATTGTTAAAATTGCTTCCCCTTGAATGACATCTCTGAGCAGAAATCCACACCAGTTGCCATACACTTTAATTGTCCTGACCATCAGGGTCCCATCGACATCCAGGTCATGGCGATCAGATCCTGTTCCTCTGACACTGCTAGCCGAGAACAGCTTGAGAACCGTCTTATCCACCGCATGGGGTGTCTCAAACCAGCCGGTCTTAACACTTTGCACACCTTTGTCTGAGGTCACCCTTTCCTTCCCCCCCCCTCTCCTTTCCTCTTGTTCCATTTTGACTCTTTCACTCTTATCCTATTTTTCTGCCGCCTTCTTATAATATGTATGAATATATAATACACTGTTTTTAATATGTCTTGATTTTTTATTTCATATTTATTTATCTCCAAATCATTCTGTCCTCTTCTGTTTCCAGTCCCCACTAATATTACGTTTGGGTAGTTTATTGTTCAGTTTCATTTTTTAGTTTCGTAGTATGTATTGTATACATCCGGTGGTGACAGTCATTTCCTTTTCCGGGCACGCCAGTCCGTTCACGGGAAGCAAAAGGGTTACGACCTCGATTCCTTCAGGGAAGTACCCAGGTTTAATTTTTATATTTATTTAGGGTCGCATGTGTCCTATCTAGCCTTCACTTTCTTTCCTTTCCCTGACGAAGGCCTTGTGGTCGTAACGTTGGCTATTTTCTTTGTCTTTTGTCCTCGTAAGACGAATTACCCTTTTCTCGATTTTTTTTTCTTCACACCCATCCATTGTACTCCACGTCTTACAGCAGTTCTCCTCAACTTCCTCGAAGGTAAGAGAAATAGAGAGAAACCTCAAAAACACACAGACAAGTGAAAATGTAACGGAAAGCCCCCCCCCCCCCCCTTACTAGACGTAATATCATGCATATATCTTGGCAGCAGCATGGGTAGAGTTGGAGGGATAGGCAACGACGTCAAAATAAGGTTACAGAAGGCAAGGTGGGGGGAGGGAAAGGGGGGGGGAAGAGGGGTTTCATGGCATTATGAAATAAATTGTAACCAAAAGACATCAAACCAACGCGAAAATAAGAAACGTAAACAGAAATGTCAAGTCAGTCCTATTGTATGACCTCCAAACATGCAAAACAATATAAGAGTCAAGAAGTTAGTGACTTTCATAAATGGGTGCTTGCATAGAATAGAAGGATTAAAATGGTATAAAGAGGTAACCAGTGTGGAACTGATGACAAGAACCAGACAAGTGCCAGCGGCACAAAAGTCGAGAAGAAAACGTTTGCGATCGATAGGTCACACATTGAGGAAACCTGTTGATAACATTGCAAGGTGGCCCTTGGTCTGGAATCTGCAGGGTCAGAGAAGTTGAGGTAGACCGTAAAACACATAGAAAATGAAAATGGAGACGTATATGAAAGGGATAAAGAAAAACTTTAACTGATGGCACAAAAAAGACTTAGCATGTATTTGTTAATGGCACGTGACAGGAAGACTTGGCATGTATTTGTTGAAGATCGATAGAGCGCTTAAGAGTAATGAATTAATTCATGAATACATTTTGAAAGCAGGGTTTGGAAAACTTGGTAGGAACGCAAAAATAAAAAGATAAAAAAGAAGAGTAACAGAATCGGGAGACGTAATGGGATGAATGAATTAGTGCGTTAGAAGGAAGTATCGGAAAACTTAAATCCCAAATAAAGAAATGATCACAACTGAAGAAGGTAATGATAGTGAACGTCACCAGGATGATACTTGATAATGACGTCCTCACTCTAATAGTAAATCTTTCTAGTGAACACAATGAGAAAGAGCTTTTCCAATCTCTCAGATCCTTACTTTACTTTTCAGCAGTTCGACAAGAGAGCATAGTCTCTTCACTATATTATCTACCCTACCTTATCCTCCATTCTCTGAAGATGGGGTAGATGATTAACACGATTTTTTTTCCACCACAAGATTCCATTCCCCGTCGTGAGGTAGACAATGGCGGGTCTTTGGGGTAGTCAATGCGGAATGTGTTCTGATATAAAAGGTTAATTCCGAAATTAGAATACCAAGAACATTTCGTTCTGGAATTTTTGAACCGTGAAGAAGAGATCGTCGAGCTCAAAAGAGGGTCTAGCCTAGGACAGAATAGGTACATAGTTTCGTGGGATCGAATTTATTTGGCTACGTTTATGTGTGATAGTGTGAGTTTACATAGATGTGTATATAATAGCGTGCAAAACAGCTTATAAGCAAAATAGAGTTGACGGGGTTGGGGATCTGACATGTAGGTAAACAGGAGACAAAAAAGTCGCGCTAAGAAACTATTTGGTCTGTTTTTAACCCAAATTTTACTATCGAAAAATTCCAAGTTTATTTCATTTTGAGATGCATCTGTGTGTATGTATATATATATATATATATATATATATATATATATATATATATATATATATATATATATATATATATATATATATATATATATATATATATATATATATATATATATATATATATATATATATATATATATATATATATATATTATATATATATATATATATATATATATGCACAAAGCCTATCACAAATGTCAAGAAATGTGACGAAAGTTATAATTCAGTCGTTGATTTTTCTGTGACCATTTTTGCTTCATGGCACGGTGTGGTAAAGTGGGATATTATAAATATTTATAGGGGACTTAGTGTACTGACTGAGATCAGCTGTGAAGGTATCTGTATCTAATTTTTTTTTTTTCCTTAACCAGCGGCACTTGGGCTTTCAGCCCTTCGGCCCAATGACATGTCATTGCGAGGCTGGGGAACCTGAGGACTTTCCTTCCAACCCGGTCAGGAGCTTCGCTCCTTCCCATCCACAGAGGGTTTATCACAGGAGCCGTTCAGGCTATTCAGTCAAATTTCCGACCGTAAACATTTCTTCAAACGCTGACGCCCGGGTTTGAACCATGAACACCTGGTCGCCAGTACAACGCCGAAGCCATTACACCAGCGCGGCTCCATCTGTATCTAATAGGTGTAGTGTGTTACAGATGACCTTACTTTGCTACCACATTTAGACCTCAGTCAGACTTATTCTGGGCTATTGTGATGACTACGTTGAATGTCTAGGATTATGATAATGAAGAAGTGTAAGTCACAACAACAACAGACAGATAAATACTTTAATTAAAATCCACAACACCTTACAACACTGTGACAAGCACATACATATAACACTCTATAAGACTATCTTAAATGAGTCAAGTGTTAACTTTTAAAAATATGTATTAATTCCTTTCAATGTTAGATATCCTGATTCAACTACAGAGTGAATCAGGAATCACAATCAAATGTAATCACAAGTTGTATGTACACAATTTATACATAGGATCTTTGTCCTGACATATAATATTATTACAATATGTGTGTAAGTTGTGATGTAGTACTATGAGGTAATACTGGCTTTTAAAGTTAGGTTGTTGTTTGTCATCATGACTTCATGTGTTTGTTAGTGGTGGAAATAATATTGGAAAGGTTCACAGTTTCTTTTATTTGAAAACAAATAAATGTCCCTCTTGATTTATTGTACAGTCAATTTTTGAGGGGGGTATACAAGATTGAGCTGCTCTGGCCAACGGAATCTTATCTTCTGTATGGGCGGCAGGAAAACTGTCTCCTCTGCTCGCTTGCTTCTCAGTTATCTTGAGAAACAACACTGGTCGATATCTTGAACCAGGAGTATGCTACCAGCCTCTGGATTCAGCAAAACTCAGACCAGGTGCTGCTCTATTACTTCTGTACCACGGTCCCACAATTCATGGAAATATTAAACAAGTACGTTGACTGGCGATGAGTTATGGCACAATTCCGATCTGCCTCTGTCCCAGGCTTTTATTAGAAATATATGAGCTGGTTCTCAACGCACTTGCTTCTTAGTAAGTTTATTTTCAAAAAGTGGCCCTGAACAGACGCTTCTAATTGACTATATCAAATGGTCTAGCCAATGAGACCATGTTTACAAAAGCCTTTGAAAAAATTTACCCTTCCTACCGTTTCCAGTAACAACCAAAAATAGTATTTGCAGTCGACTAATCATGTTTCGCCTTACATATTATTCTAGCCAATCAAATCGTATCTAACGTGGTGGCCTCATTTTCCCTAAAGCAGTGTCCAAACACGCCAATATGAGCAAATATGATCCTGTGTTGTCAGACAACACCACTATAGTATTTTGGCTATTGTTTGTTAATTACTAGACTATTTGCATAACACCTAACATATTCTTTGTCAGCAAGTCCCAAGGCACCCAAATATATAAGTTTAATGGGGCCAAGTGGCTTCGTTACAAATATGTATTAATCTAGGATAGTCGTGTAATTGTTTTTTTTATTTATTGTCTTAGAACCGCCACCTGTTCTGCCTTTTCGACTGTTCTGTCAGTATAAAGTCAGGATTTCAGACGTAAAACAGTATTGTGTCATGTTTCCTAATAAGCATTAAACATGTTTTCAAAACCTAACCGTGTATTGGTAGTGTTTTTTGTCACTGTTTATTTGAAGAAAAAAAAATCAAGCCGGCATGCCTTTCGCGTGGGGTGGCATCGCGAGACGACGCGGTAGCATTGCATGCGTTCCTCCGTACATCTCTCTCTCTCTCTCTCTCTCTCTCTCTCTCTCTCTTAGCCCGTCTGTCTTTTCGTTTACGTAGTGCATAAAATGACATTAATGTAATATTAATCTGGGTCATTACGCAGTGTGTATCAAGGTCGTATAAGAAATATAGTACCAGTTTTATTTTTGGAAACGCGTGTAGTTGATGCAGTAGGCTTTACTAGCAAACGTGAAAGCGTTACAATTATGCAGACGAAGCATAAAAAGGGGTTTTCTTGTTTAGCTAGTATGACGTTCTATAATACCGGCGTACGCTATTGTGACCGCACTGTTCTTTTACCATTCTTCTTTCCTTTATTGAATTTACTTCGTTAGGCTTTACATTTACTTTCTAATTTATATATGTGGATTAGAATGTTTCACGACACACGGTACCCTGATTTTTTTCTTTTCATCTGTGCATTATCTTACTTTTCGCCTCCATCTCCTGTTGATTATCTGATCCTTGGGTTGAAACCATGTAGTTTACCAGCTTGTCCCATGCCTGACCCTATTATTTTTTCTTTGTGAACTCGGCGTTTAGTGAAGACGGGGAGCAAGACCACATTGACTTGTTTGATCAAGACGACAGCAATAGACGTATTAGGTCGTTTATCACCCCATTAGATTGCATACTGACTTCCACTCATCTGGTGAATGAGTCTGATAGTGGTAAAACAGATGATCATCTAAGACAGGGGTTCTCAAATGTTTTTTGCTCATTGCCCCTTCTGAGCCTCATCTATCTATGTGCCCCCCTTTCCCCCTCACCCCCATAGTCGCTGTATGCTAGAAAAAATGTACTTTGCCATCTTACTATGGCCCCTATAAAAATGACACCCCCCTCCCCCACCTCGGGATCATATGGACCACGTTGAGAATCACTGATCTAAGAGATAAAGTGGGAAGCGAAATGCAAAAATACGGCCCAACCGTAAGGTTGTCTGGATTATAACGATCTTGGAAAATTATGGAAAGACATATCACGTAATCATTTCCGACAGGTCTCTTAATTACCCTAAGCAAGATGTCTTGTTGTAATACACAATGATGGTGTCACGGATTGCCTCCCCTGCTTTGCAGTAGTGGTCCAACAGTGATCAAAACTCAAGAGTATCTAATATTGGCGTCCAAGATTACTCTTGGTAGAGATGTAGATAGAAGATGAATGGCGCTTCTACCTTACGGGAGCCTTCACAAGATATTCCCAGAAGTCAAGAACAAAAGCTGCTTAGGGCTGAGCGATTTGTTAACTTATTATCTGGTCCGTCGCTGTTTGTGAAGGGTTTAAGCAATGGTTCTGGCCCGTTAAGCCCCCAGTTGGTGTAATCCAACGAATGCCCTCTTATAAGTAATGGCTCTCTCTATATACATGTAATTATTAAATAGTCTTGCTCATACGTTTGCTTTCATACTTTTAATGACTGAATAAACAATTATTTGTTTAGTGTAAAATAACATACAATAGTCAATTAGTTCAACAAGTTAAAATAAGGATTAAATGGGGGTGAAAGATAAATTAAATTTTTCTTCACAGAGGTTGGATCGGGGCGCTGTCAATGTCCGTGTTTTGCTGTTGCCTGTGACAAAAAAAAACAAACTTAACTTCAGATGAGTCCTGCAGCTGTGGTTCATCAATTCTGTGATGACAAAAGCCTTCTCCACACTCTCTTCCACGTTAGGCGGGTAGGGTGGATGTTTTTCCCTCACAATAGCGGCGTGAATACCACAAATCGTCTGATGGCTTGTAACCACGAACTTTAGACAAGTAGAAAGAAACAAATGCCTACTAAGTACATTTGTTCGCCGTAAACTAACAGGCCCATTGTCATGCGTTCCACCCACCAATGTTAACCTCTCGGAAGAATTAAATTCCCAAGCACACAGTGTAACTCAGGGAATATGATGAAAATTCACCAATATCCTTCTGGGTGTTAACTAGGAACTTGCGTCTGGAGTGCGTGAATAATGATTTGCCTGAATTACAACTAAAAAAAGGTACATAAATCTCACAAGATAATATGTTACACCTTAGGCACATGTGAGGTAATCATCACTCATTACTCATCACTACTCCCGTCGGAATCTGGAGTTGCTCTGCTGTTGGGTTTCACGCACGACTAGTCAGAAACAATCACCAGCTCTTGCAGTAGTGGTTCATGCATATACTATTTTCATATGTTGAGGTTGCCTTGTAAATAACTGTCGTGAATTTATTCTGAGAGAAAGAGTCTTAGAAATAGTGGTCCGGTTTAGAGTGTAGAATGATGGTGAACAGCTCAGTGATAGAAATGTAGAGAGTAAATAAAGAAGATTGGTATCGACTAAGCCCGTCCCGCTTATTAGACAAAGATAAACCCAGTCCAAAGATAGATAGTTATCAGGAACATAGGTACGTTAACCTAACAGTGAAGTTAATTACTCTGAAAGAAATGTTTCAAAATTAGGTATGGGTGGTAGAAAGAATCCGGTTTTTCCCAATTGTTCTTCCCTTTACTAAGCAAATGAAAAGGAAGGGGTTTTAAACAGAGTTAATGGGAGCCGCGCTAGCGTAGTGGTTACAACACCGCTCTGGCGACCGGGTGATTCAGGATCAAACCCGGGCGACGGCATTTGAGGATTTTTCGTCGACCGGGATTTGGACTGGATTAACTCGAGACCTGGCGATGACATTTGAAGAAGTGTCGTTGACCAGGGATTGGCGGCTCCTGAGCCGATCCAGCTCTAATGGGTACCTCCGAAATCGGCGAGTATCTGCCTGAATGGCGAGGGACACCTGTCTCTGTACAAGAAAAGGGATACTCACATAAAATCAATGTCAGGTTAGACATTAATAATAACCTGAGATTTCGCCGCGAGTATTAGCGAGCGTGCGAAAAAAAAAACAAAAAACAGAGTTAACAAATTATCAACTATCCCACTTAAAGGAACAATGCAGGGTATACAGAAAATTATATTACCAGGTAAGCAAGTTAACAAAATGGTTACAAAAAAAGATTAAATTTCCTGTCATTCATACACGCGCGTGAGGATCCACACTCATATATTCACACACTTACCGATTACAGCATCAGACACTCCAATAGAATTATATAAACAGCAATTACACTCTTGACACATGAAAAGGTCTGGTACTTCCGTGTCCCGCCCCAGATGTTGCGAGGTTTGCCGATAGCAACTATTCTCACTTATCGCCGGACTTGAAGCCTAAGAGTTATTGTGTTTTATTATATAAAAGGAGTCTATGGGATGGCACTGACACAGTTCGACACAGGGGTGAAAATGAAGTGGTCTCTTTAATCTTCCGCTATGTTAAAATTCCTTCAATGCGTGATGATGGTAACTGACCGGTAAGTTTATTAATCCAGTGAGGAAAAACTTAAGCCGTCACAGTTCAGGAAAATATGTACTCTCTCACAGTAGGGCAGTAAATCAAGTATCGCTACTGGCACGGTTCAACTTCCAGTTTATCTTACAGATTTGTAATTTTAATATGATGATTGTTCTTTAAATAGTCTTGGGTAGGCTTTCTTTCATGTAATTATGATAGCTAGGTCGCATTGAACCGCCACAAGATTAAATTTAAAAATGTTTCATCAATATGTCTGGAAGTTTTTAAGATGATTTCTTTATTGCTGGGATCGCAAAGGTTACGATCACTCTGTATGAAAGAAAAAGACATGTAATATACCGAAAAATCAAATAACATTCTAAAGCGCGATGAATTTCCCGTTAAGACTATATATATATATATATATATATATATATATATATATATATATATATATATATATATATATATATATATATATATATATATATATATATATATATATATATATATATATTCGCGTATTTAATTATGTATTTAATAAACACTGCGCGAGTTCTAATGGTTAAAACACACATCTATAAATATAGGACTTAACTAAATTTATTAATTATAAATTCCTTCGCGACTTTAAAGGTTAATTACAGCATTTAAGCATCTATTATCTTTTTTGGAAATAATATAGCAGATATATCATTACATTTACAACTGGAACTATTGAGATGGTTTAATTTAATAGATTTTAAATTAACACAAAATCCAGTGAAATAGAATGAATGAACTAGACCACTGATCACTTTACCCAAT
This sequence comes from Oreohelix idahoensis, assembly GCA_024509875.1. Taxonomy (NCBI): domain Eukaryota; kingdom Metazoa; phylum Mollusca; class Gastropoda; order Stylommatophora; family Oreohelicidae; genus Oreohelix; species Oreohelix idahoensis. The sequence continues at coordinate 13,251 of JAMPIV010011010.1, forward strand.
ATATATATTACCGTTTTGCACAGAAATAGAATTCACTGCAAATATATATAAAAATCCAGGGGATAATCTAGCAGGATTTCAAATATAGCTAGTGCTTCTGTAAAGGTCTGGCCAACGAGTGATAAAGTGTATTTCTAAGTGGTCTGTATATATCTAACTTAATTGCAAGATGAGTGGGACATGAGAAAATTGACACCTTTTTAGATCTCAGGACACTTTTGGGGATCTGACCGCCAGACTAAAGAGAGAAGCCGCCCCTGGTCTTCGTATCTCCGCTCGCTGCTGCGATCGGTTCTGTGTTTAACACCGAGATGCAAAATACCTGCAGGAACTTGCGTCGCTCGTTTCAGGGACCACTACTGTCTTTGATCGTGGCGCTAGTCTTTCCTGAAATCCCCCAGTCTGTGTCTTTGATCGTGGTCGCTACTATCTGTTTGATTCTGGCGCCACCCCCTCTGGGCCAAGTTAATGAAAATACTGCATATGATTGCTCAAGAGATGTCCATGGGCGTGATTTAATCTCTCCTTAAATCAATGCGATGACCAGAATGAACGATAGCTAAACTGTCCACATATTAATCAGCAAACGTGTGGAACGGTTGCATAGCTAATGAGTCCAGGTGAAAAAAATCCGTTTGACGAAAGGTTACAATATTCGGGGGCACTGATGTTATCCAAGAGGTCGCTACGAAGGTCATACTATATCATCCAACACTTCAGGGTCATTCAGGGTCGGCTGAGTTCGTCTGTCACAATAACCACTTAGCAAGGAACCTGTAGAATTTACATTAGTAAATAAATTGTTTACACTTACCGCAGAATTTTGGGAATACACAATCTCCTTGCACAGATTTAGACTGGACACATCTCTGTATTAGATGCTTCGAAATCACTTTGGTCTGGAAATTAGAGTTAATTCCTCTGACGGCGGGTGTTCTGCAAAATCCTGGCTTGGAAAAAACGTTTGTTTAATTCCTCTATGACTTGTGATCAAATTCTTAGGATTCCTGTCTTGTTAATTAAGGTCCTGGCGCCTTCAAGTTTCCAGTCTTGTATTAAAAATGCGGGTTTACTTGTGAAGTCCAAATTTGCCTAATACTCGATCTGTTACTTATAGTCTCTTTCAGCACTACGTGGGTAGGGGCGTTTTTCAAATTCGAAAAATACCCTCACGTGTTTCAAAATATTAAATTTAATATCCACGCGTGACCTCTTACAGTGATGTCATATCGTTGCGTCAGACTTCCGCCGGCATCCTGTGCACAACTCATAAACACCATCTGTGAACTCATTTGATGTCCAGATGCTACCTATCGCCAATATTGTCTCTCCAGACAGATTATCGTGATAATCACACACAGGGATGGTCCCGTGAAACGATAAACGCATCTACCACCTGTGTAATCTGCCCACCTCAGACGGCTATCTCAGACAGACAATATTGGCTTCTATAGATGTTGATCGGGCGAGACCGTCTTTTCATGATAAGAATCTCGCTCGCTGACCGGTGATAATGACTGGGTCTTCTTCTTCTTTGATCATTCGCCGTCGACCGTCAAAGCAGTCAGTGGCCATCACGCCTGGTGGCGTCTTGAAGGGCTACAACAAATTTATTCCACTTTGCTCGGTCGATGGCCATCCTTCGTACAGTGCCCCAACTCTGGTTTATTCACCTGGCGGAATGTAAATAAGTCTGAGGGCTGGTAAACAAGATAAAGACAGTCCCATAGCAAATACTTCCGTAGGCGAGTGGAGTGTTAGAGACTTTCCCCTACTAGATTCATCATAGGGAGTAAATAAGGGTGCATAAAATATGCCACATAATAATAACAGGGGAGAGAAAATTAAGAAAATATCACTCGCACGGGAATGTAATGCAATCCTGCCGGAGTGGACGTAAGATCGCAAAACCGTATCGTCACAGATGGGAAAAGAGGGTGCAACCTTGGAGACGATTTTTCAGATTTAATCATTAGTGCAGATCGTATAATATAATGTTTTCGGTAAATGTGACACTTATGTGGCATTACCTTAATGGCCGTGCCATAATTTTCATGGGGATGAGTAGGGAAAGAGTTTGCTAAAATCAGACGCCTTACTTGTGGTTTATTTTAAATTATAATATGTCCTAATCTTACTTATGATTGGGTTTCACTCAAGATAAACGCACAAGGTTACATTTTTGCATGGGCAAAATTTCAACTTCAAAATTTAGCGGTTGTGAATGTTTCCCACTGCTTTTTCCAATCTTCAACAAGGAGATCGGACCTGGAGGTGACAGATAGAAGATCTTATAGGGAGTGATTAGGGTAAGAATACGTATAAGCTTGTGTTAAATTGCCAGTACCGGCATTCGATAAAACCTTTGAAGTCCCGACCCCTATAAATACGCCCTGTGTTAAAAGCAAATGGTGTAATCTAGCAACTATTATTAGCTCAAGGGGAAAGAAGACATCTCAAAGAGCTGCAGCACTTACTGCGGCTTTTGTGTGTAATAAAGTCTGGATAATATATCTCATTTGGGGTACGTTGTAACATTTACTTTTTATTAAGTTATATTTGCATAGGGAGCAGGGATTAGATGATTATAACATAATGGTACATTTGTATATATGTTTATGCCAATATTTCTTATATATATATATATATATATATATATATATATATATATATATATATATATATATATATATATATATATATATATATATATATATTCGGCGATTGACATCACCTATAACTGACGGGTCTAGAGAACACCCAAAGAGGCAGCCTGGGCAGCTACTCCAGCACCGCCAGGAATGTGCTGCTACCAAACCACTCAGAGGTTTGAGAAAGAACAGCAAACCCTCCATTGGGAACCAGCAGTGACTGAATCAGACATCAACGACAACCACTGTCAGCACATTGTAAGCGAAGTACCCAGTATTGGCACAGCTTACGGAATTTTATTTTTAAATCCACCAAAAGAATATTTTCTAGGGAAGACACGCTGCACCCATAATTTTTCTTGACAAATCAATTTTATTCATTTTTCCCAGTTGATCAGATATTTCATAAATAATTTTTTTTAAATCCAAGTAAATATAATGCATAGTTGGAGTCTGTCAATTGGTTGAGTGAATCTGATGTCTGCACTTGTATGACTCATAAAAAAACAACAACATACAGAGCTAAACATACAATTAATAATTTGCAGAATCACTTTCAGCTGGGGCTAATTGAATTTGAGTCAAACCATATATTTCTCACAGAAGAGGCGGGAGAATACAAAGTTTATAACAAACTAAGATGACCCAGTTGTTGTATTTGCCATCCTAGAAATCCATGTGAGACTCCCTGAAATAGGAGCAACAACCTTCTATTTATATCTCTGCCAAGAGTAATCTTGAGCGAAGGTTGCTACCTGTGTTAAAAAAAGAAAACTCATTCCTCTTACTCTAATCTTGGCCATTAGTGGACCACAAATGCATAGCAAAGGAGACAACCTGTGACAAGAAACACAATGATAGCTTGGCGCGGCTTCTCATTCATTCAAGAGAGCCTGAAACATATGCTATATCTTTACGCTGTGGGGTTTCGGGCAGAGATTTGAAAGAGATTACCTGGAATAGATTATGAAATCGTGAGTGTAAACATGATCGATAATAAACGGAAGACGAGATGTCTTATATGGAGAGTGTCACAGAATAATTGGGTCGATCTCTTTTTCTCTCCGGCAGTATTTAGTTACAATTTTTGAGTGGAATATAGTACATGATTTTCTGTGGTCGGAATTTTTTTTTCTCTACTATCAAGCAGATATTTTGTACTTTCAAATAATTCTTCACTCCTCTCAGCGATAAGTCGTCATGTCTGTTTGTTTACCTATTCATCCCTGCTGGAATAGGAGACAGATGAGATAATATTAACCGACAATCATGTTGGAAAATTTCGAGTGTGCCCGACATCAGGCTACGGATTAGCACTAAAATCACCAGCAAATTTGTTTAATCGCTGATAAGGTTGACGTGCCTTCCTTGACCACATGAGTAAACGAAGATTTTTGTTTGCGCAAGCGACGGGTAGTTAGATTACTCGCTTGCGGGACACATTTCTGTACAGACAAGAATGACATAATCGTTTCCGGTACACCATGTTACAAAGACATTACTTCATATGAAAGTAATATGAAATTACGCGCAGAAATTTCTATGAAGAAATAATTTGAATTACCCCACAAAACACGCAAGTTTGAAACGATTGGCAGACATTCGGAATGAAGGCACAACACCCCTTCCGATTGGAGCCTTCCTTAACATCGTAACAAACAAATGCGGGGGAAGACAGGCAATATAACCTGACACTTCAGCCAGGTTAGAACACTATGAAAATTCACTCGCGCCAAGAAGATAACCAGACCTTGCCAGAGTTAAGAATAGCAATCAGCTTTCATTTATCTGACGGCCTTGTTTTAGCATTCTCAGGACTTAAAAGCCCAGGAAAAACTTAGCCATCTTAACACGGAAAACCGGAATCTGAGGGAACTGAAACACAAGTCAAAGTGGGAACTTATTGTTAAAGTAACAACACCCCAGACCAAGTGTAAGAGTCCTTTACAAGAGCCTTTATATCTCTGTGCCAGCAGTCTGTGAGCCTAAAGATTGGCGTAAGTTGTACATTTTGAATTCTATATTTCTTCATTATTAACATGTGAACTAATACGTATATATTGACATGTGAACATTAATATGTGAAAATTACTAGTGGATGTCCAAGTCATTTGAGGCTGGCAACCTCAGCATATAGAATGATGATTTCATGAACTGCCACTGCCAGGGCTGGTGACTGCTTTAGTGCGTGTTTTTTTAAAGAACAAAAATCAGAGGTAGTCCCAAATTCCATATGGAGCAGGGAGGGAATGATGAAAGAAATTATGTACATACTTGTTACATTATTAACCTTTTCAATCAGTGTAAATGTAAAACATATTCACTCTAAATGTAATTAAAGTTTACGACCTTTTCAATCAATGTAAATGTAAACATGTTCAGTCTATAGTGTTAAAATTTTCATGTAAAGTTAAATGTAAAACTATTCATTTTAATGTAAAGATAGTTTTTTGCCCTCTGGGATTACGATTAATTCTCTGAGAGGGTAAAAGTTCTGAAGGTAGATGGGATGTGGAATGAAAAGAGGAGGGCACATAAGTATGTGTTGGGAAACTCAATACTCAGAGGGTATTCGTTTCTCTTCTTTTGTCATACTAGTTGGTGGTACCAGCTGAGTGTACTATTTCTGGAACAAGTGAGGGTATAAGTGGCATGAAGTCGACGCTAGACACCATCATTAGGCGAGTCTTAGAGACGCGGGACCAGCTTTGCAATAACTCCATGATTCTATTTGGAACGTGCAGCAACTCTTAATCTTGACCAGGAACGTGAGCAATCCATTCCCCTATCTGCGAAGAACCAAAACACGAGCGGGAGCAGAAACCTCATTGGCAGCTAAGTAGTCAATTAAAAGCTACCACGTGAAACTTCCCCTTATATCTTCTTCTTCTTCTTCTGTCCTTAGCCACCGACCGTCAAAGCAGTCAGCGGCCATTACGCCTAGTGGCGTCTTAGGGCAACAGCAGATAGGTTTTCTTTGCTATTGTTTCCCATCACGCCTAGTGGCGTCTTTAGGGCAATGGCAAATTAACCCATTTGCCGTTGTTTCCGTAATCAAAGTGTCTGGCAAACGGGTGATCAGCCCGTTGGTTTCCCCTTATATAATTCCCCATTAACATCATATGATGATGACCAATTTTTGTTGAAGAATATTCAATTTTTAATAACTGTTAAAATCTAATTGATTATTAAATTTGTTATTTATATCTATCCAAATTTAAAGTTGATTTAATCATTTTGAATGTGTTGTATCCGTATGTCTCAGACAATTTCTTAAATACACTCAATCAGAGCTACTAAATAATAAAAGAAGAAATTCGCTGAATTAACTCAGATGGGGGCTTGAACGAGCTATTATAAGATTAAATAATCCTTCACAAAAGTTGTCGGCAGATCATAGAGTTAACGTGCTCAGCCAATGCAGCACTGTTCTCGCTTTCTGAATATCTTGTGGATACTACCTTGAGGTAGAAGCATCATTACCCTTCTATATACAACTCTGCCAAGAGTAATCTTGTGCAAAGGTAGACACCTTTGAAGACCCACATCAGTTACTCTTGAGTTTTGGCCATTGTTGGACCACTACTGCAGAGCTAAGGGGAGGCAAAGGTGACTTGTAAACAACACTTTTTTTGCGGGGTCACGCAGGAATTTCCCATGAGAGCTAGGAAGAATATACCCCTACCAAAATATACGCATATTGCATACTATTGGTTAGGCATTTGAGATGTTAAAAAACAACATTTCTGATTGGAGCCTTGTCATATAGTAGCAATCTGGATGCATGTGCAGAATGTTGCCTTATAATTTAGCGCCTGTCGAGTTTACGGCACTGGGAAATTCAACTCGTCAAGAAAGAAAGTCAGACAAGCCAGAATAAGGAATAAGATCCGGATTCCACTATAAAGGACCGGACAACGACTTTGAGCATCTTGTGGATTTACATAATGACAACTTTACCTTTATTAATACGGAAAGCCCGGAATCCTAGGAACCTGAACACTAAATTATGGTGGGATTCTATTGTAAAGTAAAACCTCGAACCACGTGTAAGAGGCATCTTAATCAAGTTGCTGAAACTATTTCTCAGAGATAGAAGTATTCCCAAAGATATTTTGAGGTAAGTTGTACATTTTATATTTCTATATTTTGCATTATTAACATGTGGAAATTGCTAGTGGATGTTCAAGTTCATACTAGGCTGGCAACCTCAGCATATAGAATGATGGTTTCATGAACCAGCACTGCAAGAGTTGTTGACTGCTTTATGCGGGTTTTTCATAGAGAACAAAAAGCAGATGTAGTCCCAAGTTCCATATGGTGCATGGAGTTAATGATGACAGAAGTGATGTACATACTTATTAATATTAACCTTTTCAAGCAGTACTTATGTAAATGTAAACATGTTCAATATAAATGAAATGGATGTTTACCGCTCACTGGGATTAACATTAATAATCAGAGAGGGTAAAGTTCTGAGGCAGATAGGATGGTGGAATGAAAAAGGGGGCGGTGACACCTGATTTTCGTGTCAGAAAACCCAATACTCAGGAGGGTATTTGTTTCTCTCTTATTTCATGATACTAGTCGCTGGTACCAGTTAGTGGTGCTATCTGTGGTATGAGTGGCCCTCAGTCAAAGCTAGACACCTACAGCAGATGGGTCTTAACAGACGCTAGACCATCTTCGCAATTACACCACGATACTATGAGGGACGTGTTGCAGCCATCAGACTTGACCAGTGACGAGAGTGAACCAGTCTACAACCTGCAAAGAACCATAATCGACAGCAGCAGAAACCAACCGACATCTTACTGGCTGCTAAGAACCAACTTAAAGCTGCCAAGCGAACTCTTTTCTTTAAAAGAATTCGAAAGAGAAAACACACTATCCAGATCATTCCCAGTGATGACATTTTAAAGACTCGATCTATTTCACCGCACCCTTATTTATTGTACATTGTTGACGATAACTGACCTATAATTTGGTTACTTGTATATATACACATGGTGGTCCTGGAAACAGGCTGCATCATTGCAGTCTGGCTGAGGAGTAGGGATCGAAGAGGGAAGGCAAACCCGGTCCCAAAAAATACCGTGCGGAAGTCGGATGTGTCGGCCGAAAGGCGTAAATACCGCAGCTTCGCTGTAAACGGACACAACGCAACCAACGTCCTTTTCAGGACGAACGAGGAAGAAGAAGAAGAAGATATACAAATTTATAGTTGATTTAGTCATTTTGAGTGAACTGCACCCGTATGTCTCAGTCATTTTAAATACATATAAAAGAGCTATTGTAGTAATATTTTACTGAGTTAAATCAGTCGGGGGCTTATCAGAACGAGCAAAATTCTTACTCCTCGTAGAAGGTCAGGGAAGATAGAAAGTTTATACTGCCTAGATCCTATCAGCCGTAGTACTTGGTGTCTTAAATTCCTACGAGGCTCCCTAGAATCGAAGCACCATCCTTTAATTCACATCTCTGCCAAGAGTAATCTTGAGCGAAAGGTAGACACCTTTGAAGACTCTCTGTAGATACTCTGAAGTTTGGCCACTGTTGGACCATCGCTGGGACCTCAAGACGCAGCAATAGAGACCGCAGTCAGCGACTCATAGCTTGACTGCCTGCGTCAGGACCAGCGAACCAGAGCTGGTCAAGACCGCACTCCACCTCCACGTGGTGGTCCTGGAAACAGTCTGCAGCTGTGCAGTCTGGCTGAGCGAGTGTGGATCGAAATAGGAAGGCAAACCCGGTCCTAAAAAATGCCGTGCAGAAGTCGGATGTGTCGACCGAAAGGTGCAGATATCACAGCTTAGGCGTAAACAGACACAACGCAACCACCGTCCTTTTCAGGACGAACGAAGAAGAAGAAGAAGAAGGACCATCGCTGCAGAGCAAGGGGAGTAAATACCGTGACAGGCTCAGCTACAGTGAAATCTCGCTGCTTCTTAATGTGACAGGGGCTAGGTGTGGTGGTAGAGGCGAACGTATGCCGATGTGGCTACCTCCCACCCAAGACCCATGCACTAAGAAAATTTATTAAGGATCGTTTGACAGGGGTTGCAATTATTGGTTGCTTGCAACCCTCTCAGCAGCAGACTTAGCAATTCAAGCAACACAAAGCCTTATACAGATCAACATTTAATTCTACCGAACATAGCAAACACTAAACAAACACCCAGTCAGTGTTCATAGACTTTGTGCTCAAGGCATCTACAGATTGACTCTGGTGTCTACCCTCGTCTGTTCTCTTCTGGGCGGCTCTCTCAAAAATAGGCCTGTTTCGCCGCTTGCTATCTCTTTTATAAGCCCTAGGCTAATCACTCAACTTACTGCGCGCTGCGCGTATTAATTTGCGCCACGCAAATAACACACGCGATTATTGCTCTATAAGGCATGAAAACACAAATATACACAACTATTTCTAGAGCAAAAACACAACTAATTTGTAGGCTTTATTATGGCCTTGTAATAAATCTTCTTCTTGAAGATAATGTGGTGAAAAGGCACTAAACCACAGAGACAATATGGCTGACAAGATGGCGCGGTCACATTAATAAGCGAAAAATGGGGGGGGGGGGGGGGGGGGGGGAGGGGGGTAGCGCCGGGGGGCAAGGGGGAACAAGTAAAGGAAAAATAAAAGAAGTTCAGATCTTTCCGTTGTTGTTGCTACCCCAGGCACTAAAAATAAAAAGATGTTCCATACATTCTATTGCATATAATAAAAGCGCACTTCACTTCCCTATGTCATTTTATGCTATGAGATTACCTTTTTTTTTGTTTACTGCTGGTTTATTGATACGGTGCTGAGTTTTTAACAGCTTAGTTAATGAAAAGTCTATACTGTAATTAATGATGCCGCTATTAATGGTAACGAAATTATGAAAATTTAAACTGGTGACTTAACGAGCCAGGGATCCAGACCCCCAGGACGACCCAGAGTCCGCTGGGAGGACAACATTAGACAATCTTTGAAGGACCGAGGACTAGAATGGAACCAGGCCAGGAGGAAGATAGCCGATAGGATAGTCTGGCGCTCTCTCTTTCAAACCTCTACACCTCACGGTAGAAGGGGAACGACTAAGTAAATAAGTAGTAAGACTTAACGAAAACTTTCTGAACCATTACATATATTACAGCAATTCGATAAAATGGTGTTTTTTTTTTTTTTTGGTTTTTTTTTTTTTGCATTGCTGAATTAAAGAAAACGTTCTGAAGTTATTAGTATCACGTGACAGTCTGCCCAGATGTAAACGGGTACCTGACTCTGCTCTTGAATTAGGGAAGGCAAAGGCGGCGAGAAAGGGATCTGGTCGTTCCACCTAAAAAACGTTAGCCCTGGTAAAAGGCAGTGTTTGCTATGTGGCTACATTTGCCTTTACCTGTCTTAACGTTTTATAAATACTGGAACGATTTCTTGTTACAAAACGATTAAATGCTAAATATATATGCGTATGTAAATGCAATGTGGGTTATGGGCAGGCGTGTGTGGGAGAGGAATCGAAAAACGTATGTATCTGCGGCGAACATCTCGTTTCTCTCTCCCTACCTCCTGCTCTCTCTATCTCTCCCTGTTTCTCTCTCGCTTTGAACGTTGAAAACGTTGACGGAAGGGATAATTAGAAGTCTGAAATTTTAAAAATATTGACAAAACGACTATCATGGACAGACATGCAGAATGATAAATAGATAGGTGGTAGATATATGATAAATTGATAGATGGTAGATATATGATAAATTGTTAGTGAGACAGACAGATAATATAGAGTGATGGATATCTAGATAGACAGATACCTAGATATAAAGATAAACAAACTGACGGTGAGACTTACTTACTTAGTCGTTCCTCTTCTACCATGAGATGTAGAGGTTTAAAAGAGAGAGCGCCTTACTATCTTATCGGCTGTCATGGCCAAACCATCTTAGTTGGCCGACGGTGAGACAGAGGCAAAAGATAGACAGATAGATAGATAGATAGATAGATAGATAGATAGATAGATAGATAGATAGATAGATAGATAGATAGATAGATAGATAGATAGATAGATAGATAGATAGATAGATAGATAGATAGATAGATAGATAGATAGATAGATAGATAGATAGATAGATAGATAGGTATATAGATAGGAAAAAATGCAGACAGATTGAGAGATGTAAAAGAGATTGGTTATTTACTTTACTACCCATTAAACTTAGTTACATTATCACGCTTACTTTATGAATAAGATCATATTAAAGTTGCAAAAAAATGTCTATCCAAACTGCTACTGTAGGAGTAAGTATATCGGCGTGTCCGTGCAGGCTTTCTGCATGGAGGCTACTGCAGTGTTGGATTCTTGCTCCATACGGAGCGAAAAGTGAAAGACAAATGTTGTACCGCATATTTTTAAGTATGTTTTAATATTATATATTATTCACTCACTCACTCGCTACCCACTCAATCAATCACTCGTCCAGCTATTCCACACAAGCAGACTTTCTTACACACACCTCGTACATTGTAAAAACATTACCTTTCAAAGCAGTTTAAAACAAAAACCCCACACACGAGTGAGAGAATAACAAAGATGATCACACACCATGGAGTCATATCCACACACTGACAGTGTGACTCCAAACATTCATACCTTAAATAGGAGACAAACTTATGAAATTACTGTAATAACTCTAGATTTCAAATTATATTTAGTAAATTCGAGAAAGGAAATATCATTCTGTTGTATTTAAAAATAGAAACAGACCCTTGTATTCAAATCAGCTGACAGGAATTTTGTTTTTAGCAAGCATTGATGTGACAATTTAATTATGATTTATCTATCTACGTTATATTCAAATTGGGTAATTAATAGAGAGATTTACATTGTACGGACTTGTGCGCTTAGATTTGTTTCCCACGCTTAAGTGAGTCTGCGAATGTGTGCGCTGAGATAATGTTACCTACACTTGTGTGTCTGCGAATGTGTGCGCTGAGATGATGCTACTTACACTCGTGTTGTCTGCGAATGTATGCGCTGAGGTGATGTTAGGTATACTTGTGTGTCTGTGAATGTGTACGCTGAGATGATGTTTCCCACAGTTGTGTGTCTGCGAATGTGTGCGCTGAGATTCCGTTACCTACACGTGTGTCCACGAATCTGTGCCCTGAGATGATTTTACCTACACTTGTGTGTCCACGAATTTGTGCGCTGAGATGATGTCTCTCACATTTAGTGTGTATGGGAAAATTCGCCCTTAGATGGTGTTTCCCACATTTTAATGTTATCTGTGAATGTGCGCGCTTAGACGATCGTTTTCCCACACTTAAGTTTGCTTTATTAAGAATCTTAGAGCACGAGGGTGAAAGAATTTTGGAAGACCAATCGCAAGGGGACACCAGGCACTCACGAAATATTAAAGCCTGGTTAAAAAAGAAATACCGGTATTTGATTCGAAAAGAAATCGCTTTTAACTGGAGTGATGATAACGTATATGTTTTTCATTTACTCACTACCATTTTCGATCCTTGGCATGAAGCTATCATTACAGTAAGTCCCCACACAGGAAGTCTGCACCAAAACTGTCATGTGATCTTGCAGCAGATTTTCTACAGAATTTTGTTTTGCATGATGACGTTGCCAGCCCAATGTCTGAGGGAGACGTAGGCCTATAATTTCTTTGTTCTCATCAGATCTACACGGACAGTGTGACATTTTATTGATAAATAATTATTGATGTCTCAACAGTAAATGTAGCTGGAGAAATGATTTCCATGTCCCACAAATCTCCCCACCATCAGTATAGATAAAAGGTCACGTTATTAGTTCTAACTTAGGAAGTCTTCCAAAGAATTACGTATTTAAAAAAAACAATGAAAACGTCTTAGAAAAATATGGTTGTATCATGGAATATCCCGTTCAGCGATAACCCGTATAGCGCTGTTTCGCTATAGCGCTCTTTTGTTTAGGAGCCATTAAAAATGTCAATAAAAGTAGTAACAATTAGTACTCTTACTGTCGAAGTAATTATATTTCTTACTTACTTAGTCGTTCCTCTTCTACTGTGGGGTGTAGAAGTTTGGAAGAGAGAGCGCCATACTATCCTATCGGCTGTTTTCCTCCTGCCCTGGTTTTACTCTAGTCCTCGGTCCTTCAAGGTAATTATATTTCATAAAGATTAAATATTTCGCACGTAGAAGATGTGGTTGTGCAGAATCTTCCACCCCCACCCCTTTTCATTTAATTCTACGTCTGCTGCTCATGCCATAAGACGTCATAAAGATTTTTCAGAAGGAATATTTGATTCAGCTCAAACCTTGTGTCTTGGTGAATTATCTTGTACACCGTTTAGATTACTGTCTGGTGCCTTTCAGAGTCATATTTTTCTGTATCAACTTCGTCTCCTGAATGCCCCGGTTTGACTTTTATGTGCTTGTGCAATTGGGTCGTTTGGATTCACTATTTGATTATATCGGCTTTCTCGTTCCAAGCCTGAATATATGTCTGTATTGGTTTTGTTCTAATAATGTTCTGATTTTATTTCTTTTCACATGTTTTCATCTCTTGTCCGTTCCCATTTCTTGACATCTACACCCATACCTCACTCTTTCGATAGGTTAGGGACCAGAGCTATGACGAAAGTCGAAAATCGACGAAAGTCGAAGAATAGCCTTTATTTAGCTTACAAATGCATTAGGGTCGCCAAAAAACGTAAATAACTAACTATATAACACTTACGAATGCGTGCAACACCTAGATAAACAGAAATAAACATAAGAATAAAAAAAATACAGTAATAAATAAAAAAATACGTAAATAACATCTTACCTTAAAATCATTCTTGAGCTAGCAGACGATGAATACATACAGTATGTACAGTTTTGAATGTTGGTAATTTAGGGGGATTCTAGACTTAGAAAATCAGATGGAGAAAATTTAGGAGGCTCATCTTCTGCATCAACCGATGCAGCACAATACAGCGACATGTGAGCTAGGAAAACATCTCGTGACGACGACTTTCGAAGACAGGCGATGAACCAGAAATCGTTCACGACCAAAAATCGATAGAGTTAATGAAAATGTTAATTTACCTTGCCTTCCGGAAATACACAGAAATATTATGCCTCCCGGCATGTGCAAATACACTAGAGGTATTATCTCGAATAAACGAAATATCCATAAGAGGACTCTCACATTCCTGACAGAACAAAAAAAAAGCGGAGATCCCCTCTTCAACGAGGCATCTCTTTCGCCATTCCAAATCGCTCACTCCACTAGTGGTGGGCGGAAACCGATCGACCAAGAAGCAAGACAAGTCATGCGCAGTCCAGCGCAAAATGACCACAGCTCAAACTTAACTGCATTCGATACCAACGCGAGAAGACAAATGCTTACCGAGAAAAGTGACTATAAATTTCAAGCAGTTGTTGCCCTTGCGTTATAAAATAGATATTGAAATAAAACGATGTTGCGAGAATTTATCACGCAACATATCACCACCTCCTCCCGATAAAAAAAAAATGTGGAACATATTTTTTTTTTTTCAATATCAAAGAGCATGCGATAAGCGGCTCAAAACGCACGAATTATGCGCTGATAATTAACTAAATTGCCAAACAATAGGCTAATTATAGAGTGTCTGGTGAGGATATACCTCAACAGAAAAATAAATATGTCTCAAAAAATATTCACATCGGGGAGGTGTCACCAACACACATCACGTTAGCATGTAAACACAATATACGTATGCAAGTTACTATAATCATCATTAAACAGCATACTCTAATATTGTCTTTAAAAATGGATGTACAAATCTGATAGGGAAATTTAAATAGTACATTCTTTGACATGTAATGACATAAGTACATAGTAAAGTTAAACTACATGACGATCCAGGACATATGCTCTGGTATTCCGAGGGTAAGTACACAATCTAGAACTCGTCATGCTTGTACTAGTAAGGTAAGTCCTCAGCTCAACAATGACATTCTGAGAAAGTACAAGCAATATAATGCTAATTAATAACTAATATGCTTCATAAGGTACAATACATTATTAATAATTGTGGCTGTTTAGTAAACTAACGGCCCTTATATTAACTACTCAGTCCTCCTCTATCATCTTAAAAAACGAACAGAAGAAGATGACAACAAAGCACGATAGTGTGTACATATAAAGTAAGTACAGATGTGCTAATCTATTGTAGAAATATAGGTGTGTTATGACTCTGTAATATATGGAAATATAGGACAGAAGTATTAGTTGGAGTCATGTGGGCATCTAGACAAAATGTCAGCCATCACATTATCCGCACCACGGATAGCTCGTACCGTGAAGTGAAAAGGTTGAAGAGCTATAGCATATCGAGTGGATCTCGAACTCTTCAAATTCTTAGTCTGAATAGCTGTAAGAGCTTTCTGATCAGTCTCTAGACTGAAATGTGCGCCCAGGAGGAATCTTTGTAGCTTTAGAATTGACCAAACCATCGCTAACAACTCACGGTCTAAAACCGAGTAGTTCCTCTCTGCCGCATTTAGTTTTCTAGAAATGTACATAACAGGATGCACAGTATTTGCATATTCTTGCATCAGTGCTGCTCCAATCCCAGTGGATGAAGCATCACTCCGAAGAACAAAAGTCCTATCAAGAGTAGGTAATCTTAAGATGGGAGGAGAAGAAAATATATTCTTGATTTGGTCTAGTGAAGATTGGCATTCTTCAGACCAACGGACCAGATTAGGCGAACCTTTCTTCAACAATGTTGATAGAGGTGCCATGATCGAAGATAAATTTGGAATAAATCTCCCCCCCCCATAAAATTGATTAAACCTAAAGAGACTCCTAATGTTTCTTCGTTTTAGGAACAGAGATGTTCAGTATTTTGGAAGTAATGTGGTCTTTTCTGTCTTCAAGAGACCATGACCAACACGATGACCCAGGAAAGAGATTTCACCAAAACCAACAAAAGCTTTAGAAGGTTTTGCTGTCAAATTATTCTCACGTAGAGTGGACAGTAAGTCATATAACCCTAAATAGTGATCTTCCCAGGTATCACTGAAGATACAGATGTCATCTAAGTATGCGATGACATCCGAACGATGTGACAGAATTCGACGCATCATGCGAACGAAAGTGGCAGGGGCGTTCATGAGACCAAAAGGCATAACATTCCATTGAAATAGACCCCTAGGTGTAGAAAAAGCAGTAAGAGGTTTGGCATGCTCTGCTAAAGGCACTTGCCAATAACCTTTAGACAAGTCAAGTTTAGTGAAGAATCTCGAATTAGAAAGTCTAATCAGTAGATCTTCTAACAAAGGCATCGGTTCAGCGTCGAACTTTGTGACCTGATTCAATTTGCGATAATCAACGCAAATTCGTATGTTCTTATCCATCTTCCGGACAATAACCATGGAAGAAGAATATGGTGAAGTCGATGGTTCAATTATATTTAATTGAATCATTTCATCCAATTCCTTTTCCACTTGCGACTGAAAGTGTATAGGAATAGGATACGGCCTAACCCTAATTGGATTATTGTCGGTAAGAATTATGTCATGTTCTATGACATCTGTGTGTCCAGGAATGTCAGTGAGAACATCCTGAAATGTTTGTAACATCGACGAGACTTGTCGATGTTCGTCACCAGAAAGATTAGGAGAAACAGAAACGTTTTTCCAAGATTCCGTGGAATGTAATGGAACCACTGGAAGGTGAAGGTTGACATCAGAGAAGGTAGCTTCCTCATCCTGTATGACATACAGGGATGAATAATGACCGTGAGGTGCAGGAGCATCATCCGTTGCCTGGAAAATAGGCAGCAAATAGTCCGGACGTTCGTGAAATTCCGAAAGCATGTTTATGTGGAAAGTTTTATGCTTTCCATCAATATCGACCACATAGTCAACATCGGAAATCCGAGAGACTATTGCATACGGACCTTTCCATGCAATAAGAAGTCTATTTTCCCTACTGGGGAGTAGGACGAATGCTTTGTCACCTGGACAAAGTTGTCGTAGACATCTATTCTTGTTAGCAAACTGTCTTGCCTTCTCTTTAGCAATTTCTGATGAAGCAGTTGCTAGCTTACATGCCTCAATGATCTTTTGTCTAAGAGCAATGACATACTCATATGAGGATTGAGTTTCATCGCTAATATCATCGGCAGTGATGAGATCGTGTAATAAAGACATAGGGCCGCGTGGACGCGCGCCAAAGACAAGTTCGAAGGGAGAAAATCCTGTGTGTTCATTAGGGACTTCTCTATGAGGCAAAGAGAGCCGCGGTAAAACCCTGTCCCAATCTTGAGGATGATTTCATAATTTAATCTTACCAACAAAGTCTTGAGCGTTCTATTCAGACGCTCAACTAACCCATTAGACATAGGATGGTAAGATACTACTGAGAGATCGTTTCAATATTATAAGGTAGACATTACCTGTGACATAGTTCAGATAATGAGTTGAGTGCCATGGTCTGACAATATTTCTCTGGGGAACCCCAAGCGAGAAAATATCAACCAAAGAGCATCTGCGATATCTGTAGTAGATATGCTCTTAAGAGGAATAGCCTCTGGCCAACGAGTGCCACATATCGACACATGTAAGGATAAACTGATGTCCTCTGGCCGACTTGACCTTAAAAGGGCCAATAATATCTATGGCCATTTTCTGAAACGGCCGAATAGGAATGTCAGCAGCCTGGATAGGCGCAGCATGTCGTGGTCCTCTAGATTTGACCTCCTGACATACCTTGCATGATCGGCAGGAAATACGAATGTCCTTATTGACAAAAGGCCAAAAGAAAGCCGCAAGGACTCTCGACTTCGTACGGGCAAAACCCATATGTCCAGCACATTGCGAGTCATGAGCATGTTGTAATATTTGCACTCTCATGCTCTTGGGAACAAGAATTTGCGAATGTGCCGACGTAGTCGAATCTTGTACCATACGTACAAGTACGCCGTTTCTCATTGCAATCCAAGATTTTCTATTTGTATCCTGATTCGGATCACCTTTCTTCGCAAGAACGAAGAATTTTTTTAAAGAAGGATCTTCTTCTTGCAATTTTATGAAAGAGTCACGCGTGATTACTAAGTGACTATCTTGGCTATCAACTTCATTATCACTATTCAGTGAAGTTTCGGGTGTTTGTAGAGCTTGTGCTCTTGTAACTACTGCATTTGTAGCTTGCATGTTATTATCTTCCCAAGCAGCAATCTGCTGTGGGGTACACTCCCTAACTCCGTGAATACTACCAATAATAAGGTCCGCAATAGGATTAGGTAAGAGACAAGCATGCACATCTCCAGTAAAGAAAGGAGTGGCAATGCGAATTACAGCAGTAGGATATTTTTCTAGAGTGCCGCCAAATGTGACACATTTAAAACCCTTCCTGTAGCACAAGATGGATCTACAAGCGATTGTCTAACACCAATAGTGGTGCATCCGGAATCGAAAAGTAGTGAGACCGGAGTATCATTAACAAGACCCTTATGTAGGATTAAAGAACCCCTCCCGTCATGCGCAACAGCAGCAGGAAGAGCGGGAAGTGGGTGACCACAACTCAAAGTAGTTATGGTACCCGGTCGAATAAAGTACTGCATTGGGGGCATTTGTTTGCTCTCTCAAAGTCAAAAGCAGAACCAGTGACAGCGTCAAAGTTTTTACTATCAACAACATGATTACAGGCTCCCTCAGTTTCCTGTTGTACAGCATTAGCCTGCTGATATCTCTTTTTTTTGTGTTGAGATCTACCCCGACTATTATTACCTCTGAAGTTATCAGAGTTATTCTTATCTCTGCAGTTATTATTGTCTCTATTGTAATTGTTATCCTGGTTCGAATTCCAGTTTCCACGATTACTATCATGTTCACATTGATGCGAACATCTATTTGTTTGGTTCTGAGGTCTTCGGCAGGAATAACCTCTATTACCATATCCTCTTTTGTAATGCTTATAATTATTAGGGTGATAGTAACGACCACTATCAGGTTGTCTCCAATTCTTCGAAGAAGAATCACCATGAAATTGATTTCCATGATTTTGACAGAAATTACCGCTACTCTTTCTATCAAAATTTTGTTGGGATCTACGAGCAAAGTTTTGGCCATACGGAGCTGCCGAAGCAACTGGTAAACCTTCTTTCACCTTAGAGTTACCCATGGTTATGTGTGGGTGCGCAGTTACGTATTGGCAACAGAAATCTTCCATTTCTTTTATTGTTTTAGGTTTACGATCATGAAGGAAAGCAAGGAAAGACTCATTGACAGACGACATGACTTTGTCTCTAAGTATTAAGTCCATAAGTCCTTCATAAGTTTTTTCCGTCTTAGATAGTTCAACCCATCGTGAGAAATTAATGCGTATTCTTGCAATAAACTCGGAGAATTCAACTCCATTTTCAGGTAACATGTTTTTAAATTGTAGACGATAGCCGTCTTCGTTAAGCTGATATTTCTTTAACAAAGCGGCCCTGACAACCTCATAATTGTTCTTGTCAGGTTCATCCACCATATTTAATATACTTAGAGCTTTACCTGTCAGTATCCCTGATAACTGATAAACATATTTTGCTTTGTCTATGTTATGAGCTGTTCATGCTTGTTCAAATCTGTCCAGATAGAACATTATGTCATCACTGGAAGGACTAAATGTTGGTAACTTAATCTTAAAAGTATCATTATTAGCCTTACCAGAAGATGAACCCTTGTTTGAATCATTACGGGGATGCTCGTCAATTTCAATTTTTCCAACTCTAAAGCTAAGACCTTTTCTCATGTTCCATTTTTTGCTTTCTCTTTCCTCTCATCAGACTCTCTTGTAATCTTCTTTCCTCAGCCTGAGCCTCTTTTTGAAGTGGTTTATTTCAATATTTTCAGCTTCTTTTTCAAGTCTTTTATTTTCAGCCTCTTTTTCAAGTCTTTTATTTTTTTAGTCTTTTATTCTCAGCCTCTTTTTGAAGTCTTTCAGCTTCTAGCTGTAGCTGGAGTTTTCTTTCCTCAGCTTCTGATTCCCTTTTTTGTTTTTCCATTTCCATTTGGAATCTTTTTTCATCCACCTGCATCTGCAGTTTCTTTTGTTCAGCTTCCATATGCAGTTTCTTTTGTTCAGCTTCCATTGCTTTATCATATCGAGCAGTTGCAAATTCTTCTAACTTATCACCAGTCTTCCCAAGCAATTTACCCTGCTCAATAAAGTGCTCAAATGTAGACATGATGTCTAACATATGAGTCCAAAACCTGAAATAATTAACTAATTTATTTCAAACCTAAGTGTAACAAGTCTTAATTAAGCACTTGTATATTCACATCACCTTATATTATCCCAGTCTCTGTGGGAAACAAGTCTCCAATCAAAGAACTTGTATATGAAATATCAACAATCAATTCTTGATCATAAGTGCACTTCTCATTCAATAGTGCACGACACTATTCATCATTCATTTATCATCAGTGTAGTAGTAACAGTGCATTAGCATAGCCCATTAACTAATTACTATAACTGTAAACAATGACTATGTAAACACATGCAGAATGTAAACATTGAAAATGTAAACAATACAAACAATGTAAACAATAACAATGTAAACAATAACAAAGATCAGCAACAATACAAAAACGTTCGCAGAAATCAACTAAAAATAAAGCAGAAATTAATGAAATATCACAAAAAAATGTGACGATATCTGCGATAGAATTAAACAAAATACATGACACCACAGTGTATAAACAAAAATGTTGTATGAAACTAAATTATAGACAAGAGTAGGCTAACAAATACAAACAAATCAAAACAAAACTAAAGAATGCGAAATAATAACGAAAACAATATTAAAACATGTCATCACAGCTAACATAAATAGCAACAGAAGTCGCTTAGCAAATTCCAGTATTGGAAATTTGCAAACCTTACAGAAAACGCTCACAATAGACGACCTCTATGACGTGGCATAATCTAACGGAGACACCACCCAACCGAGAACCCGCTGAAATATAAATATATAAATATACGAATAACATATAAACATATAACATATAGAATGAGATGATACACAGAAGACTCAGCAGAAGTATAAGGGCACAGTTTACATACAAACAGGCCACTTAACTTATAGGCTTCCAATCGTAGAACAGCAGAAAAAACGGATGTCAATCAACGTCCTAAAGAGCGAAGCTCCAACGATGATGGCACATCTGAACTGCTTCCACTGCTAACACGATGGTACAAGAGCTTCTGAAATACTGTGTGTTGAGTTGTTTCGGCACTTGACCTTCTAATCCAAAAGTAAGTTGATGGAAATCGGTACTTGGCCTTCTTCAGAAAACAACCCGTTTCAACCGGCACTTGACCTTCACAAAAACGACAGCACTGGAACCTTGACAGCAGCAACTTGCTTGACTTGCGTAAAAGATAACAGCAGTCCGAGTTATCCGGCAACATGTAACAACGCCGGGTACTGTCAAATTCTTGTTTCCGTCAAAAAGTTGAAATTTTGACTTTTACCGGGCAACGCCGAGTACTTTGAAAATTTTGAAGATGTTGACTGTATTGAAGAATGTTAATTTCTTGAAGGATGCTGATGAATTCTTGTTGAAAATGAAGTGGGTAAGGGACCCCGTGTTTGCTGGTACCAGAATCAAACCAGCTTATGGCCACCAAATGATGCGTGATGCCATATGATGATGGATGGTATCCGCATGTCTGGTTTTGTGTGGTGTGCAGATGTGTTCAGTCAAAACAATGTTCATACAAAAATAACAGGGCAATCCACATAGGACGTCAGTAAACTCACGACGTATAAAGTCAATGATTCTTGTAACAGCCGTTGACGTTTTTCTTCATTATTTATTGTGGACGCCACAGTGACAAAATGGTTACGCGAATATGTAGGCACATCAAACAGTCATTATCACAGCAACATTCAATACAGCAATAGACGGTAGACAGCATTACAATGATGAGTCAGATGCATGTTATATTTCATAGTGCTGTAAATGTAGTCAGGTGAAAAACTCCATCCTTTTCTATAACAGCCAGGAGATAACCAGATATATGAGATCAGTTCACTCTCCTTAGTTTGACTTCAGCAAGACAGACACGTCTGCCGAAGTATAAATAATGTCCTCAAAAATATCCTCTAGATAATAAAGGTTTTCCAAACCTAGTTCATTTAACAAAGTAGCAAGTAATGGTCCTTGGAACCTGCATCAACCGATGCAGCACAATACAGCGACATGTGAGCTAGGAAAACATCTCGTGACGACGACTTTCGAAGACAGGCTATGAACCAGAAATCGTTCACGACCAAAAATCGATAGAGTTAATGAAAATGTTAATTTACCTTGCCTTCCGGAAATACACAGAAATATTATGCCTCCCGGCATGTGCAAATACACTAGAGGTATTATCTCGAATAAACGAAATATCCATAAGAGGACTCTCACATTCCTGACAGAACAAAAAAAAGCGGAGATCCCCTCTTCAACGAGGCATCTCTTTCGCCATTCCAAATCGCTCACTCCACTAGTGGTGGGCGGAAACCGATCGACCAAGAAGCAAGACAAGTCATGCGCAGTCCAGCGCAAAATGACCACAGCTCAAACTTAACTGCATTCGATACCAACGCGAGAAGACAAATGCTTACCGAGAAAAGTGACTATAAATTTCAAGCAGTTGTTGCCCTTGCGTTATAAAATAGATATTGAAATAAAACGATGTTGCGAGAATTTATCACGCAACAGGCACTTTGAAGAAGATCTAACAGGGGCTGGGGCTGATGTTGATGGCTCGGAATCTGAAGGGTTAGAGGGGAGGGGTGATCGAAGTTGGTTGTGGTGGTTGCGTCTTGAAAAAGGAGAGCAATGACGTTTGCCTCATTGATGTCTTCTTCCTTTCCCTAAGAAGTTCTCTGTAACAGGCTATTTGGTGTTCTAACCCACTATTTACTTTAGAACTTCTGCCGAAATTGGGATCCACCCTTTCCCAATATGCAATTGCGTCCTCTATTTTGGCGATTCCAACCTCCAGTTCTTTGGTGGTCATCACTTTAGGCTGAGCTGTATCTTCAGGCATGGCTTCCTGTTCATTCAACAGTTTTCTTTGTTCTTCCATCGCCAGTAGATCCTCATCACTTAGGGGCTGATCATGAGACTCAAGCAGCTCTCTAATATCTTCAGCCTCTACTTCCAGTTCCAGATGCTGGGCCATTTCCACAACATTTGAAGTGATGGCCTCCACTGTTTCTTCAAACCCTTCAAAGTCGTCCATTAGGGAAGGAATCAACTTTTTCCAAGCGCCTTTCAGATTGGATTCTTCAACATCAGCCCATGCATTTCTGATAGTTTTGATGGCATCCAGAATATTAAATCCTTTCCAAAATGCTTTTAATTTATTTTGTTTAGGCCCCTCATCAACATCAGCATCTAGTGCAGCTATAGCCTTGGCAAACGTCCGTCTGATATAGTAAGATTTAAATGATGAAATTACTCCTTGGTCCATAGGCTGCAGCAAAGAAGTTGTGTTTGGAGGCAGAAACACAACTTTAATTTCTTTGTGAGCCTCAAGCACAATTCTTGGGTGGCTTGGAGCATTATCCAAGAGCAGTAGGATTTTAAAGGGAATATTCTGTTGTTTGCAATAATCCTCAACTGCAAGCTTGAAATTATCAATGAACCAAGTTGTAAATGATTCACCAGTCATCCGGGCTTTTTTTATTGGACTTGAAATGAAATGGAAGGGAAGACTTTAAATAATTTTTCAGGGCCCTAGGATTCTCAGAATGATAAATGAGCAGAGACTTTAGCTTGCAGTCACCAGCTGCATTAGCCCCTAGCAACATAGTAAGCCTATCTTTGGCAGCTTTAAAACCAGGCATTGATTTTTCCTCTTTGGCAATAAAAGTTCTGGATGGCATCTTCTTCCAAAAGAGGCCCGTCTCATCTACGTTGAAGATCTGCTGCTTTGTGTAGCCAACTTCTTCTATAATTTTTTCAAGCTCCATTTAAAAGCTCCTGCAGCTGCGGTATCTGCGCTAGCTGATTCTCCCTTCACTGCTATATTAAGCAAATGTGACCTTTTCTTAAATTTCTCAAACCAGCCCCTGCTAGCTCCAAATGTCTCTTCAGCTGATGTCTCTCCTTGTTCAGCTTTCATAGCATTAAATAAAGTTTGTGCTTTAGCCTGGATAAGATCTTGGCTTAGAGGAATGTTGTGGCTGACTTGGTCTTCAATCCACACATTAAACACTTTCTCCATCTCACCAATTAAATTGTGCCTCTTTCTAATAAGTTTGGTATGCACTGGCTAACACTTTAGCTCTGTTCTTTACAATTGTGCTAACTGTAGTGCGAGGTACACCTAGCCTGCGGCCTATTTCAGAATTTAAGATGCCTTGTTCATTAAGCTTGATTAGCTCAAGCTTTTCTTGCAAATTGAGAACCTTATGGGTTCTTTTAACTTTGTCACTACACTTAGGACCCATTATGAATATATTAAAGCAAAAAAATAAGTAGTACTATATAAGGCTTAATCACACAAAAAAGTACAGTATGAAAGCTGTACACGTGTCTTATAATCACGATATGAACACTGTCATTAGACTGTTATCACTAAAATAACTATGAACTGTTTACAGTATAATCACAAAAATAATATAGTATGAATAGTTTTGTTATTTTAATCACAAAAATAAGTAGTACAGTATTAATATGTTTAATCACAAATATAAGAGATTCAATGCGGAAAATTTTAAAAAAACAGTACACACCGAACGACTTCTTTTCAAAGACTGAATGACGAAAGAAACAAGATGGCGCGCGGTGGTGACGAAATGCGACGAAAGAGCGAAGCGAGCGACGAAATTAGGAAACGTGGTTATAATTGAAAACCGACGAAAGAGCGAAGCGACGAAATTCGAAGCGACGAAAGTCGAGGTATGGGTGTACTTTCAAAAACTTTCACCTCTCATTCTTCTTCTTTTGTCTATACTGAATACAAAGAATAGCAAAAACAAAACCAACAAACAAACAAACAAAACACCGCCCACTTTTTACAAATGCCATATCTGTTTATATGTGACATTTAAACAATATCACAAGCTCACTAATGTGGAACTGATAACACCAACCAGACAAGTGCCAGTCTGATCAAGAGATGAGAAGAAGACGCTGGCCATGGATAAGACATGGTGTTTATAGTAATACATAGTAGTCCCTGTTGTAGAATCCCCAGCGAAAGGGAGATATGGGGAGACCAAAGAACGCAAGGAGAAGAGAATTGTAGACAGAAATGAAAGGAATGGGGAAGACATGGAAAGGCTTGGAGGTGATGGCACGGGACAAGTATATTGAAGACCTATGCTCCTTGGGGAGCTGAAGGGCGATGAATGAATGAACTTTAGCACCGTCTTACAATTACAATGCTCCTTCATTGCGCTTATTCATCGGCAGGGGAAAACACGTACATATGAAATTCAAATATAATGTGTACTGCTACAAAATTTACATCTGTAAAATACTGTTTGTGCGTTCCACAGTAAGTCCTAAATTTTCCTATGTATTAAACTACAGCCTAACTCACGAACCGCCCCTGACATGCGGAGCTGACAAGTTAGAACCGTAACAACAGCTATGCAATATTTAGATTTTTCACACACTTGAAGTTGGTATAAATATCCTAGTCCGTAAAGGATTACACATCCTTGTTATGTAGGATCCAATGAGGAGTCGTTGCTGGTTCTTGAATCTGGCTATCATCTGGTGACACACCAATACATCAACATCTCCGCTTTACTTTCGAGAAAATTCTAATAAGGAAACAAGATTTCATTTATTACAGATGACTAATCAGTTCAAAAAGCAGGAATATAAGGTCAGCTCAAAAAACAAGAATATAAGTGGGAACAAAATTAATAAAGGAAACGGCATTCTGAGAGCATCCACATAATGGTACACATTAGGAGCCGGTAAGGATGAACTGCCAGATTTTCAAGATCCTGTATAGACCAGATAGCCGCAGCGTGGTTACCATCCCAAAAATGGAGGGGGAAGAATAGCATAATGCTGTGACTACCTGGCCTGTCGTAAAGGGCGACTAGAGAGGGTTGGACATGAGGCTGGCTACCCAGTCCTGTAGAAACTTCAATGGTAGTTGCAAAAACTTTCAGCAGGACATCACTGATGTATCATTTTTTTCAGTTTCCCCTTGGGATTACATACATGCTTCTATAAATCTACACCTTAGTGGCCAATAGTAACCTTCTATGTTTCTAATGGTTGTTGATTGTCCATGTGTGTCCTGGCCCTGTACTGTTCCCGGGGGGTCTCTGAGGAAACATATAACGAATAGGATTACTACTCCCTCGGGCATATCGTAAAAGTCGACTAACATGAAGTTCTGCTTGAAGCTGGTGACCTCCTAGTGTAACCAAGTGGCTACAGAAACCACTGCTGCAAGAGTGTGTGCTTTAGCGTAGGCTACTTCACAGAAGCGGCCATTTGTAATTGTGGCTCCATGCGTCATAAGGAGCGACGAAGGAGATGATGATAATGATGTGTGTCCTCCATGACAAGATCGGCGGCTTGTAACATTGAAAAACTCTCTCTCTCTTTTCTCATATATACTTTTCTTAAATATACTTTTCTTATATATATATATATATATATATATATATATGAGTTGATGCCCGGCAGGTGTTCAGTGTACGGAATACTCTGTTTTCGTGTGTTTGTTTGTGTGTTTTCTTTTGTAGTCCATCTTGTATCCATTGTTGCCAGTATTGCCAGTTAATGAAATCGACAAGCACCCTTATGTTATCGGGGCTCTAAAGAATAGTAACACTGTAACCTACCATGGATTTTCTTAAAAGACGATTTGGAGCCGGTTACTCAATCCTGTGGACATTGCAAAAAAAAAAAAAAAAAGCTTACAAAAACAGCAAGGACAGGTAAAGTAAGGAAATGAATTCAATTCAGCCATTCAAGCCGGAAGAAGGTCCTCTTGTAAAGAGGCTTATGATGTGACTCAGTGAAAGCCGAAAGGAGCCAAAGGTCAGCTCACAGAACCTTTGGGGATAAGTACTGAAGTGTGACAGGAATATCTCTTGTTACAATTTCTTTTCTTACCTGACTATAGATTGGGTTATAAAAACATCGATTTCATCCAGAAGGAATGGAATTAAGTGGACTCTGGCGAAACAGCTTGGTGATGTAGATTTTGCCGACAACTTGACGCTTCTGTCCCACAACGGTTGAATCTCAAGCAGCGTTTCATTTAAATTCTTCTATTTAGTGACGTTTCACTATTTTAGTGTCTTCATATTTTTTTTCGTGGCTTTTTTCAGGTTCTTATTTTGTTACTTGTGTATTGTTATGATTGTGGTTGTTGTATTCATATTTTTATTCCCCGGCTTTTAAAAATCTGCTCTTACAGTTATTTGGTGAGAGCCTTCTTGACTTGCAGCTTTGATTTTACATCAGTCCATTATATTACGTTATTTTTTATTATAATTTTTTTAGCTTCTTTTTGCACTTTTGTTTGTGTTAGATTCCATTCGTTGATATTTATTACTTTCTTTGTTCTGTATTTTATGTGCTTATTTAGTGTTAATTCCTCGTGGTACTATTGTTCTTTCTTCCTTTTCATCTTTGTGTGCCGCTCATCTTATTTATTTGTTTTTTTACCCATTTATTTCTTCCTCAAATTTGGCAGTGTTCTTGTTCTCTCAAGCTTTCTATATTTCTAGTTTCTATCTTTGTGGCGAACGAAGGATAGACCTTGAAAACGTCCCATGTTTTGAGTGTGTCGTAGCTTTGTAAAACTGACCCCGTACGAATTATAATAATTATTATGATTGTTTCTCTATTGCTTTATCCTCCACTGTAAAGCAATCTCCTTTATTAATTACATATTTCGAAATATTTAGGGGTTTTCCCTTGACAAGAGACTAACAAAACCACTAATACTTAACACGGAGATAGCTAACAGACGGGCTTCAGTTTTTTTCAGCCACCACTGTTATGTTGTTTAAAAGCATTTCCTCAATTACTAAGTGCTTCCTTTCCCTTGTTTCCTGAATACGAATAGCTGGATCAGAATCTTTCCTCAGAAGCGACGACAATGTGAAGCGTAAACGAACGCAAGGTAAATATTAACAGTGAGAAGATAAACGAGCCAGTTTAGAACATTAGATGATACATTGATAGAGAGAATAACCTAGGGGTACAAATCTATCTGAGGTGAATAAAGAATGAATATAAGTTGTATGATCTTACACAGAGATCTCCAAGAACATGGACTTCAGCTCGATGGATATACTTACTTACTTACTTAGTCGTTCCCCTTCTACCGTGAGGTGTATGTGGTAAAGTGGGATGTTATAAATATTTATAGGGGACTTCGTGTACTGACTGAGATCAGCTGTGAAGGTATCTGTATCTAATAAGTGTGGTGTATTACAGATGACCTTACTTGCTACCACATTTATGCCTCAGTCACAATTATTCTGGAATATTGTGATGACTACGTTAAATGTCTAGGGTTATGAAAATGATGAAGTGTAAGTCACAACAACAACAGACAGATAAACAATTTAATTTATTCTACAACACTTTACAACACTGTGACACTCACACACATATAACACTCTATAAGACTATCTTAAATGAGTCAAGTGATTTAGTTTAAAAAATATATGTATTAATTCTTGTCAATAATGGATATCCTGATTCAACTACACAGTGAACCAGGAATCACAATCAAATGTAATTACAAGTATTATTTACACAGTTTATATATATGAACTTTGTATTGACATAGTTTATTATTATTATTCTATGTGTGTAATTTGTGCAGTAGTAATATGAGGTAATACTGGTTGTGTTCAAGCTTGGTTGTTGTTTTTCATCATGACTTCAAGTGTTTGATTATCGGGGAAATAGTATTGGGAAACTTTCACAGTTCCTGTCATTTGAACTAATTAATTGTCCCTCTGTGGTTAACAAAATGTCAATTTTTGAGGGGGCACATAATGTTGAGCTACTCTGGCCACAGAAGCTTAACTTTCGTGATGGTGGCAGGAAAGGACTCCTCTGCTCGATTGCTTCCTATGTTCTGGAGACACCTCACTGGTCGCTATCTGGACCCAGGAGTATGCTGTCAGCCTCTGGATTTCAGCAAAACTCAGACCAAGGGCTGCTTCAATAACTAGGACCACAGTCCCACAATTCATGGAAATAATACACAGATACGTTGACTGGCGATGAATAATGGCACAAATTATGGCACAAATTCCGATCCGCCTCTGTCCCAGGCTTTTATTTTAAAAAAATATGATCTGGCTCTCAACGCACTGTTTCTTAGTAAGTTTATTTTAAAGTGTGGCACTGACCTGACGCTCCTAATTGACTATATTGGCGGGTCTAACCAATCGGGCCATGTTTACCCAGCTTTTCAAAAAAAAAGTACCCTTACTACCGTTTCCCTAACAACAAAGAATTAGTATTTGTAGCCCGACTAATCGTGTTTAGCCTTACATTTACTTTCCGCCAATCAAATAGGAGGTAACATGTTGGCCTATTTCCCGTACAATGGTGGTTTCAAAACCTGCCACTGCGCAATTCTGATTTTGGTGTTGTCTGACAGCACCACCATTTTATTTTGGCTATAATTTGTTAATTCCTAGACTATTTGCGTAACGTTTAACATATTCTTTGTCAGCAAGTCCTAAGGAACCCAATTATATAAATTTAAGGGAGCTAGGTGGCTGCGTTCAAAATGTGCATTTTCTAGGATAGTCGTGTATTTTTTATTTGTTTATGTTTAGAACCGCCACCTGTCCTGCCTTTTCGACTGTTCTGTCATACTAATGTCAGGATTTCAGACATAAAACAGTAGAATGTCATGTTTCCCAATAAGCATTTTTCAGGTTTTTAAACCTAACTCTCGTATGGGTAGTGTTTTTTTTTCCACTGTCTATCTGAAAAAAAGTTATTGCTTCTGGCCTTACGCTTGGGGTGGGTGGCATTAATTGTATATCGCGAGACGCGTGTTTAGTGTTACATGCGTTCCTGCTTTCAGCCCTCCCTTCTCTCTATCCTAAGTTCATCTGTCTTTTCATCACGCCGTGTATAAAATGAAATTAATGGAAGTATTAATTTAGGTCATTACGCAGGGTGCCTAGCTCAAGGTTTTCTTAGAAATGCAGTACACGTTTTATTGTAGAAAGCGTGTAGTGATGCAGTAGGCTTTTTACTATCAACGTGAAACGTTACAATTTGCAGACGAAGTAGAAAACAAGGGGATTTTTTGTACGCCATTGTGACAGCACTGTACTTTTACCATTTCTCTTTCCTTGTATTGAATTTATGTGTTAGGCTTTACAGTTACCTTTTAATTTATATATGTGGATTTAGAATGTTTCACGACAAATTCTCCCCTCTTAAAACAGACGTTATATGTCAGTCTATAATTCTATTTACACATAGAGAAATTTATTATTATTTCTGGGGCTTACCGTGATTCTCATCACACGGATGGCGGCTTAAAAAATCCGCTCCCAGATTTTTCTTTCCAGATATATACTCTATGCAAAACTCATATGGCTGCATCAGTAATGACCAACGGAGTAATCTAGAATTTTCATGTCTAGCCTGTGCTAGAAACGACAAGGGTTTGTGATCCGTTTGCAACTTAAATGCCTTCCCATACAGATAAATATTGAATTTCTTTATCGCCCATATTACTGCAAGACATTCTTTTTCGCTAGTTGAGTAATTGGTTTCAGCTTTATTCAACTTTCTGCTAGCATATGCCACTGGGCTTAATTCCCCATCCAATGCATCTGATTTCTGTAGCAGTGTCGCACCTAACCCAATATTACTGGCATCCGTCCTTACAATGAATTCTTGACTTAAGTCAGGTAGTTTCAAAATAGGTTTGCTTGTAAGCTTTTCCTTCAATTCCTGGTAAGCCAATTCACATTGTGGTGTCCATGTAATTCGATCTGGATTTCCTTTACGTGTCAAATCAGTTAACGGTGCACATATGGAATTAAAGTTTTTTGATATACTTTTGGTAGAAACCACATAATGAGACAAAGGATCTCACGTCTTTCTTGGTTTGTGGTCTCGGGGCTTTCTTTAGTTTCTCTAAATTCTTGGGGTCAGGGGTCATGTTTTCCTGATAAACTGTGTGTCCCAAGAATTCTAATTCTTTACATCCAACGCAACATTTGGTTGGTCGGGCTGTTAAATTCGCTTCTCTAAGTCGATTAAACAGCATGTTCAGAGAGTCAATGTGTTCCTCAAAGGTTTCTGTTGCTATAAGGATATCATCCATGAAATTTGTGATGCATGGGTTATTCAGAGGGTCCAATAATTTTCTCATCATTCTAGAGAAGACACTAGGCGCATTCTTCAATCCAAATGGCAATCTGTTAAACTCATAGTGTCCCTCTGAGGTACTAAAAGCTAGGTATGGTCTAACCTCAGGCTTTATTGGAATCTGATAGTATCCTTTACTCAGATCCACTTTTGAGAAATATTTAGCTTTATTTAGCCTGGCAAACAACTGATTTGTATCCGGCAATGGATCCACCTGTCCTTCTGTAATAGCATTCAGTCTCCTGTAATCTATACAGAGTCTATGTTCTCCAGAGGGTTTCCTTAAGAGTACAACACTGGAACTATACGAAGATTCACTGTGTGAAATAATTCCTTCCTTCAACAAATAGTCTATCTCTTCCTTCAAAGCTTTCTCCTTAGCAAAAGGAATCGAATAGGGTTTCATACAGACAGGTGTGGGGTCTATCAGTTTCATATCATATTCCAATAAGTTTGTATGCCCCGGTCGGTCCGTTAACACCTCTGTATGATTATCTAGAACCTGTTGCACTCTCTCTTTCTGATTTTTCGTTAAATGTGTACTGATTTTCACCTGTGCCGCTGTCTCACAGGGGTGTAATGGATATTCAAATGATGAAAGTGGTTCCTTTTTCATCTCCATTGCAATGGACAAGGTCAACAAGTGTGTCTCTTCCTGATGTTCTCTTTCCAAATATTTATTCAGGAGATTCACATGATAGATTTTTTCTTTCCCCTTCTTGTCTATCTTATAATTTGTTCTAGACACCTTCTCTAGAACTGTATATGGATTTTGCCATCCAATTTGTAACTTATTTTGACTACCGGGGAGAAGAAGCAGTACCTTCTCTCCCACAGCCAAATCTCTGTCTTTAGCCTTCCTGTTGAAATAGGCAGCATGTTTCTTCCTGGCTTGTCTCAAATTTTCATTGGCAAGTTTCCAGCCAGTTTTTAAACGAGTGGTCAGCTCATTCACATATTGGTATGAGGATGTAATATTTTCCTCTGCCTTTTCATCAGTCCACGTTCTTAACAGCGTTACATATGGACCTTTAATTTTGTGGACCTATTTGTCCATGCACCGGTATGGTCTCTTCCACTCGAAGCGCTATAGTGATGAATTTTCTTCCCAGAATTATCATGCACAAAACGACCGCTACCAATTCTTCTCTTGGGGCTTTCTCCCCACTTAGAATTCTTGATGAGAGATTTCCTCTCTACATCTTCTTCCTCCAGTTTGTTTAAGTCCGATTGAGGGATTTTCGGGTTATCCTGGGGTAAGACATCTTTTTGCACTCTCTGCATAGTGGCCATTGTAAAACAGTTAATTGAAGCTTGTCCGTGAAAAGGGGCTTCCCATTCCATTTGGTCCACTTTATCAAATTTATTTTTCCTTGTATTGTCAGGCCTAAATTTGCCCCGTGGCGTGTCCAGGTCCTGATCAATGTTCCCACTTGTGGGTGTTCCCTCATGTGCTATGCTACACCTTTCTACAAAATTCTCAATGTCCCACCTTGCCTTGGGCCAATAATAATTGTGAGCCACCTTTTGGATGATGGTACCTATCTTCTCATGGTCCCCATCTTGTTTCACATGTAGGCTCCTTATTAAGTCTGTCCTATATCTCTTTGGAAGAACCAACTGTCCGTGACCATGGGATGTAGTTCCGGCCTTCCTGTAAATCAACTTGTTCTTCATGTAAAAATCTCCCTTGCCTGGAGTTGTATGACAAGTTGACAATTTCCTGAAACAAGGCTTGAGGGTCTTATCCCCAGCCTGTGCCTTCCTCATCTCATCTGGTGTGGTATCTATCAGAATATCCTCCTCCTTTCTTGAGGTCGACCTGACCTGAAGGGTGGCCATAACTATAGGGTTCCTTCTGCAACGGTCAGTGTCTTGATTGTTCATCTTACAATTTTTACACCATCTCTTTCCTTGGTTGTAAGATTTTCTTTCATCATATTTCCTTTCATCGAATTGTGGGGTTTTTTTTTATTGTCATACCGTGGCCTATCAAACTGGTGCTTACCTTTGTTTTGATCTCTATGATCAAATTTATTAAAGTTCTGTGGTGCCTTAAAATTATCCACCTGTTTCTTTTTATTACTTGATACCTCTGCCTGAGCTGCGTGATACCTTTCTGCAACATTTAGTAACTCACCCAGCCTCTCTGCATCTTGTTCCATGAGAAACTTTCTCAGGTCTGGAGCCATGGACTCTCTTAGTTGTTCTATAAGGACCATTTCCTTAAGATCTTGGGTTTCCCAGAGAAGTCCATTTCTCCAAGTATGTCTCTAACCGTGCAGAGAACTGGTGATAGGTTTCACCTGACAGTAGTTTAGCATTCCTAAATTTTTTCCTATAAATTTCTGCGTTCTTTTCATATCTTAACAAAAGAGCCTGCTTTAGCATGTCATAATTTTCTTGATCACCTCTGCTCATTTTGGCAAAAACTTCATAAGCTGCCCCACGAAGCCCTTGAGATAACTTTAAGCTCCACCTTTCTCTCTCTAACCCATACGTGGTAGCTAATAGTTCATATCTATTTAGATAGCTCTCAATATCATCGTCTTTCTGAACAAAATGATCTAAATGAAAGTTCATAGCTGAGGTTGAGGCTCCCTGACTAGCAGTAGCATCGGAGGCAAAGGGACTGGCACCAGTTTCAGGAGAATGGCCCTTAAACTCAAACTCCCTTAGTCGTAACTCGTGCTCCCTTTGTAATCTCTTCTCCTCCTTTTCTGCTTCCCTCTCTGCAGTCTGTCTTCTTTCCTCGGCTTCCCTTTCTGCAGCCAATCTTTTGTCTTCTCTTTCTGCCTCCAATTTCTTAGCCTCAGCCTCAATCTGCAACCTCTTAGCCTCAGCCTCAATCTGCAACCTCTTAGCCTCAGCCTCAATCTGCAACCTCTTAGCCTCAGCCTCAATCTGCAACCTCTTAATTTCTTTTTCAGCCTCTAACTTTCTTTCAGCCTCAAATCTTCTTTCCTCACGTTCAATATATTTGTCACATTCAGCAGTGACATAAGCAATCATAATTTGCCCGTCCATTCCTAACTCTTTCGCAGTCTGCACAGCAGCAGATCGAAATTTGGCCAGGTCCGCCATTTTCTACCAGGTAAATGTAAACAATGTCTAACTAAACAATACAATTTCTAACTAAATATCCACTGACAACCACAGGCACTGAGAGCTCAACGTTATTTATTTTCACCCAAGGATACCTTTTTAATTTTTATTATTCCCTGAAGTGAATTACCCCCAATATTTATAATAGGGAAAGATTCAAAATCCCGGACAGGACCCCGATATATGTGGTAATGTGGGATGTTATAAATATTTATAGGGACTTTGTGTACTGACTGAGATCAGCTGTGAAGGTATCTGTATCTAATAAGTGTGGTGTATTACAGATGACCTTACTTGCTACCACATTTATGCCTCAGTCAGAATTATTCTGGAATATTGTGATGACTACGTTAAATGTCTAGGGTTATGAAAATGATGAAGTGTAAGTCACAACAACAACAGACAGATAAACAATTTAATTTATTCTACAACACTTTACAACACTGTGACACTCACACACATATAACACTCTATAAGACTATCTTAAATGAGTCAAGTGATTTAGTTTAAAAAATATATGTATTAATTCTTGTCAATAATGGATATCCTGATTCAACTACACAGTGAACCAGGAATCACAATCAAATGTAATTACAAGTATTATTTACACAGTTTATATATATGAACTTTGTATTGACATAGTTTATTATTATTATTCTATGTGTGTAATTTGTGCAGTAGTAATATGAGGTAATACTGGTTGTGTTCAAGCTTGGTTGTTGTTTTTCATCATGACTTCAAGTGTTTGATTATCGGGGAAATAGTATTGGGAAACTTTCACAGTTCCTGTCATTTGAACTAATTAATTGTCCCTCTGTGGTTAACAAAATGTCAATTTTTGAGGGGGCACATAATGTTGAGCTACTCTGGCCACAGAAGCTTAACTTTCGTGATGGTGGCAGGAAAGGACGCCTCTGCTCGATTGCTTCCTGTGTTCTGGAGACACCTCACTGGTCGCTATCTGGACCCAGGAGTATGCTGTCAGCCTCTGGATTTCAGCAAAACTCAGACCAAGGGCTGCTTCAATAACTAGGACCACAGTCCTACAATTCATGGAAATAATACACAGATACGTTGACTGGCGATGAATAATGGCACAAATTATGGCACAAATTCCGATCCGCCTCTGTCCCAGGCTTTTATTTAGAAAAATATGATCTGGCTCTCAACGCACTGTTTCTTAGTAAGTTTATTTTAAAGTGTGGCACTGACCTGACGCTCCTAATTGACTATATAGGCGGGTCTAACCAATCGGGCCATGTTTACCCAGCTTTAAAAAAAAAAGTACCCTTACTACCGTTTCCCTAACAACAAAGAATTAGTATTTGTAGCCCGACTAATCGTGTTTAGCCTTACATTTACTTTCCGCCAATCAAATAGGAGGTAACATGTTGGCCTATTTCCCGTACAATGGTGGTTTCAAAACCTGCCACTGCGCAATTCTGATTTTGGTGTTGTCTGACAGCACCACCATTTTATTTTGGCTATAATTTGTTAATCCCTAGACTATTTGCGTAACGTTTAACATATTCTTTGTCAGCAAGTCCTAAGGAACCCAATTATATAAATTTAAGAGAGCTAGGTGGCTGCGTTCAAAATGTGCATTTTCTAGGATAGTCGTGTATTTTTTATTTTTTATGTTTAGAACCGCCACCTGTCCTGCCTTTTCGACTGTGCTGTCATACTAATGTCAGGATTTCAGACATAAAACAGTAGAATGTCATGTTTCCCAATAAGCATTTTTCAGGTTTTTAAACCTAACTCTCGTATGGGTAGTGTTTTTTTTTTTCACTATCTGAAAAAAAGTTATTGCTTCTGGCCTTACGCTTGGGGTGGGTGGCATTAATTGTATATCGCGAGACGCGTGTTTAGTGTTGCATGCGTTCCTGCTTTCAGCCCTCCCTTCTCTCTATCCTAAGTTCATCTGTCTTTTCATCACGCCGTGTATAAAATGAAATTAATGGAAGTATTAATTTAGGTCATTACGCAGGGTGCCTAGCTCAAGGTTTTCTTAGAAATGCAGTACACGTTTTATTGTAGAAAGCGTGTAGTGATGCAGTAGGCTTTTTACTATCAACGTGAAACTTTACAATTTGCAGACGAAATAGAAAACAAGGGGATTTTTTGTACGCCATTGTGACAGCACTGTACTTTTACCATTTCTCTTTCCTTTTATTGAATTTATGTGTTAGGCTTTACAGTTACCTTTTAATTTATATATGTGGATTTAGAATGTTTCACGACAGTGTAGAGGTTTGGAAGAGAGAGCGCCAGACTATCCTATCGGCTGTCTTCCTCCTGGCCTGGTTCCATTCTAGTCCTCGGTCCTTCAAAGATTGTCTAATGTTGTCCTCCCAGCGGACT
This sequence comes from Oreohelix idahoensis, assembly GCA_024509875.1. Taxonomy (NCBI): domain Eukaryota; kingdom Metazoa; phylum Mollusca; class Gastropoda; order Stylommatophora; family Oreohelicidae; genus Oreohelix; species Oreohelix idahoensis. Next base: position 49,725 of record JAMPIV010011010.1, read on the forward strand.
CTGGGTCGTCCTGGGGGTCTAGATCCCTGGCTCTTTGTTTCCCATGCTTGTCGTGGGAGACGATCGTCTCCCATTCTGCAGACATGGCCAAACCATCTTAGTCTCGATGGATATAACAGAGTATTTCCTAAGAATAAGCCTACTGAGGACTAAAGGGAAGGCAACTTCTTTTAGCTGAAGAAGATTGTTTAAATTAGAGAAACGTTTATATTCCCGCCACCATTTCCAAGAACAGACAATATAAATCGATCAAAAGCCCCCACCTGACAGCTATCTCACGAACAAACATATATGGCACGTGAGTTGGGTGACATCAGTTATACAACCGTAAGTCTTGTATTAGTATTGGAAATTTTAAATGCATATATTTACTACATGAAGCAATAGAGCTTAAAAATGAAAAAAAAAAGTTACTGAAAGTACATTAAACAAAATATACTGTGAAATTTCTTCTGACTATCACAAACCTGGTCTTTACATACAAAGTCTTACCTTTAAGTTAGCATAACAAATAGGAGCATTATGATTGCCATCGATGTTTACGCTTTCTAACATTTTGATAATTTCTTCATGTTTTAATTTGTCAAATGCCTTAGTGTAGACCATAAAGCGCAGGTATAGATCTGTCTACACAACAGTATCTCTTTCTATACTTGATCTTGAAATAATCTATAAATGATAAATGACGTTGTTTGGTCCGCGTAATTAAAACTTGACAAGTCCCAAAAGTGAAGTGTGTTAGCGTAGTAAAAATATGACAAATCATTTCTTGAAGTTAGCCGGAGCAGTAAAAATGTCACTTGTCCCATCTTGAAGTAAGTCAGCGCAGTAACAATATGACACGTCACATCTTGAAGTAAGTCAGCGCAGTAACAATATGACACGTCCCATCTTGAAGTAAGTCAGCGCAGTAACAATATGACACGTTCCATCTTGAAGTATATCAGAGTAGTAAAATGATTACAGGTTCCGACTTGAAGTATGTCAGTGTAATAAACAAATGACAAGTCCCATCGTAAAATATGTCAACGTTATAAAAATATAACCTATCAAGTCTTGAAGTATGCCAGGGCAGTTAATAGAATGGGACCAGTCCCGAAGTATATCATCTACTTCTGCGCCTTGAAGAATTCTTTACGTTCTGTTGTTGATGTCCTTTTTTGCCTGTCTTTGTCTTGCCTTTTTTCCTTGGCGGATTTTTAAGATTACACCTCTGCTTGAGCTCTTTCTTTTCTCCCTTTTTGCAAGGATGAACTGTAAGTAAAAATATACAAACATAGGAAAGAAAGTCTAGTGACATTTCAGAAAACAAGATATAATGAGACTTACGAAGAATAAACCATAATCAGACATACAGAGTACGCCACTTAATCAGACGTAGAAAAAATAAAACACAATCGGACACAAAGTAAAAACAAACTTATGGAACACGGATATCTATCCAGATAGAAACTATTAGCTCATGAGAATAATAAAAACAAAACAATATCGAATTGAATAGTTCCTTCTGGTAGTTAGTAGTCAATTGTTTCGTTACTGCATGTGCTTTACGATAATTTTGCTTATGCTTTACAAGAATAAATTATCACTAGTGCTATTTTCTTATAGTCTTTTGTCATGCATGGAGGCATATCTGGAGTCATCTTTATATGACTACCAGCTAGGCATAATGTTATAAAATACACGTGGAAGTGAACCTCTGCCTGTAAGGCTAATTACATCCTCAGTGACTCCTGAAATCACCCACACACTTCCAGTGATTCCCTATGGTGAAATTTGCTGAGAACCCAGCATTGCACACTAAACTTGGAGAAGTCACTTGAGTTCCAGATGTGATTCTTTGGCTTTGACCTGGTTGACTGTATGCAGGAAGATCTCACTATGCACCCAGTGATAGATAGGGGAAACTGAGAAGTGGCTCTGTGCAGGACGTGACAATTCTTTGGGAGAGCACAGAACCAGAGCTCAGTATTTTAGCTCTGCAAAGTTGAAGAGCCCCATTGGATTGTGGGGAATGCACAATATGCCACACGCTTCTTACTCCTAGCTTGGGACCAGATGTGACGATCTTTTAAATACAAGTCAAGCTGGAGAAACTGCTCATGACTTCAACTCAGCACGTTTCGAAATGTCAGAAAAGCCACAGGAAAGCCTAGATCTACCATGTAGATAATTCCAAGGAGTCTTTAACTTGGTGTTGGCTGCAAAAGAGCGAAAAACTCAGCAGCCCTATTTAAACAACAACAACAATAGTCTATTATCATTGATTCATTATTACGTCCACCTCCGTCATACCTCCTTGCATTTTTCCAGCTTTGTTGTTTCCTAATGTTCATGTTCATGTTGGATGTTGTATTTTGTTCACTTCTCAACTCCCAGCGGTATCAGCAGATTTCTAAAGCAGTCTCATTTCATATGTTTTTTTTTTTATCGAATATTTGCTTCCAGTCTCCATCTTTTCGTTGTCGCTAAATTTCACCATACTGTCGCTCTAACTACTTTTATTTCATTTCATTGTTTTAGTCTTGTTTCATAATGAACATCTTATTGTTGGATGTGGCGTCTTGTTATACTCTCAACTCCCAGCTGTGGTCAGCAGATTTCTAAAGCAGTATCACCTCACTTAATTTAATTACTACAGTAAAAGCCCGCCATATGACGAGAATTAAATTCAAAAGCACCGATACTTAACGGAAATTTTATTTATTCAAATACTTGTGGAAAAATAATGTTAGGTGTGAACATCCGATTGTCCATCAGAAGAGCACCTTGATAGTCTGTTGTTTTAATTGTCCAGATAGTTCATAACATCACTGGGATCTTCAGATACTATTTGATCGGAACTATAATAGATTTTTAGCTCATCCTGAAGTTTTGTTGTGATTTCTCTATTCAGATCTAAAACCTGCTTATTCTTGGTGCACAACATGACTCGTTGGAGGAAAAAAAAACGCCTGTAGACATTAAATGTGGGTATTTATACATTTCTAAACAGTTGTATACGAAGATACATACAGTATTCAAACAGTTTCGCTGCAATTTTCTCATTCTCGTATTAAAAACGAAAATATATGTTTTACATTCGGTGTTAATTAAACAAAGTCTGAACATGCACTCCGTTCACAGAGAGATGTTATTGTCGCATGCACACCATCCTTTGCGCACTTTTCTTTGGTGAGAGCTACTATTTTCGGGTAAGTATTAAAAAACACCAAAATATTTGTTTTACACCCGATGTTAAACAAAGTCTGAACATGCACGCCATTCATATGGCTCTTGCACACCAACCTTGGCGCACTTTTCTTTGGCGAGTGTTACTATTTTTGGGATCTTTACGCAACGGAAAGAATGATAGAATGAGCTGGAAAACTATATATATATATGGATTGCGTCTTATGTCAAAGTCTCCGTTGTCGCAAAATTTCACCTTACTGTAGGTAGTGCAACCTTTATTTAATGTCTTTGCTTTTCTCCGTATCTTCGTCTATTTTCAGAATAATTTGTAATTTCATAGTTAATGTAGCCTTTTTTCTCACAGTAATGTAGCTTTTTTTCTCACAGTAATGTAGCTTTTTTTTCTCACAGTAGTTTGATCAGTAATATAATTCTTCTTTTTATAATTTCGTGTCCTTCTTGTTTTTCACAATAACAGCAATTTCATTATTAATATCTCTATTTTGTCACATTGGCTTGTTTCTTAGATCAATAACACTGGCTAACAAAAAAATATATTTTTTTTCTTTTCTCTAACATTTCTATGTTTTTCTGGTCAATTTTAATGCGCTGTTTTTAAATCTGCAAACCGTTTTTCTCTATCAGGTCGGGATCTCTAGAAATACGCAATTGAAGTTTTTTAACAACGCATACAGTATTACATATCATTCGTACAAGAAGTATAACAGTTATGTAGGCTTGAATTTCTTTGCAGTCGACTTTCGTCGGTGAATGGCATGTGGTACATCGCGATGAAGCATCCAACAATAATCGGCAAGCATGGTCACACTCCACCGTCCTTGATAACGTGACTCCATTACGGCGATATCTTGATGGAATCGTTCTCCGTGTTCATCGCTGACTTCGCCAAGGTTGTCAGGGAAAAAGTCAAGATGCGAATCGAGCAAATGGATTTTGAGGGACATGTTACAGCCCATAATTCTGTATGCATCTATACTGCTTAACAATATGCACTTAGTCGACAGATTTGTGATTTCCCAGAAAGTTATCGACGATCTGTTTGAATGCCATCCATGCGCGAAGTTCATTACCATGTAACAAGTTCTCGAATTGTTTGTCTGCAATAACTTTCCTAATCTGAGGTCTTACAAAGATACCTTCCTTTATCTTTGCATCGCTAACTTGCTGAAACTTTTCTCGAAGATAAGTGAAAGCTTTGCTCGTTTTATCTAACGCTTTTACGAAATTCTTCATGAGCCCCAACTTTATATGTAACGGTTGTAAAATGATGCTGTCTTTGTTAACTAATGGCTCATGTATTACATTTTTATGCCCGAGCTGCATACGATCCCCGATACGCCACACCTTTCTTGCATAATGTTCCTGTCTGTTGCGGCTGTCCCATTCACATAGGAAGCAACAAAATTTAGTATACCCAGTCTGCATGCCCGTGAGAATTGCAATGACCTTTAGGTCTCCACAAATCCGCCATTGGTAGTTATTGTACTTTATTTTTGCCAAAAGTATAGCCATATTGTCATAAGTTTCTTTCATATGAACAGAGTAGGCGACTGGAATTGATGAAAATAAATTTCCGTTATGCAATAACACGGCTTTTAGACTAGTCTTGGAAGAGTCGATGAAAAGTCGCCATTCGTTGACTATGTGCTCATGACTGAGGTGCACCATTAGACCGTTTACATCTTGGCAATAGCAAATGTCATCATCCATCTCAAAGTATTGAACAAGTTCTCTGTGTCTATGACGAAATTTAGATATCGGAGTATTTGGCGCTAAAAGACTCCATTCTTTGAGTCACGAACCGAGTAATTCCGCTTGTCCTTTGGTAAGAGCGAGATCACGTATTAGATCTGAAAGTTCTGAATGGTTAATTAAGTGAACACCATCATTCACCGGTATATAATCCGAGTCAGAATTAGTTTCTAAAGCAGGTAAACTATCACTTTCTGATGGTTCATTCACGTCCAACGGATATTGTTCTGGTGGAACTGGGATCGGACACGTGATTGGATCATGAGGCACTGGTTTCGAAACCGATTCAATATTTGGATAAACCACAGACTTTCTAGTTTTAAAAGTGAAACCATGGATATTTGTCAAGCAGAAGTAACAATCAGTAGCGTGATTTGTCGGTTCACGCCATATTACTGGCATTCCAACAGGCATTGACTTATGCTTCGGCGATTTTCGTAACCAACCTGCCAATGTATTTGCACAAGTCGAACAAACTGCATTTGGCTTCCAAGATTTATTTGCATCATCAACTTTCGAATCGAAATAAAGTTCATATGCTTTCTTTAGTAATGGTGTAAAGTTTTTCTGGTGAACACGATCGGTAAAATATCCGCACACGTAACAGAACAGATCAGCCGAATTTCTACAACTTCTAGAAGCCATATTTCGCTCAGAATTATTTCAAAATACAGTAACTATTTGAAAAATAGCGTAACATATGTCATGCATCTTTTAGCAGTATAAAAAGTGGAATTATTTTGCATTTTATTAATTTTTTATAATTTATATAGTAAAAATGAAACGGAGCAAATAACGGTTTCCCAAAAAATTATTTATTCACAAATATCTTAAGAACCCGATGTGATAGAGATAAACGGATTTCAAATTTGAAATCAGCGCAAGAAACTGACCTAAGAACACTTATTCTTATAAAGTTCATATGCTTTCTTTGAAAGAACGAAGGTTGGCTGTAATGGATCTCCAACGTTTTCTGTCTCTTGTCTTGGTGGTGCCCTCTGATAGACTCTTTCCTGTCCATCTCTTGATGTTATCTTCCCACTTATAGCGCTGTCTTCCCCTTGCACGTTTGCCTTCAACTCTCCCTTCTGTTATGGTCTTTTGCAAGGTGTTATGCCTTTTTATGTGGCCAAAGTATTTTAGCTGCCGAACATTGACCTCCCTCATTAGTTCTCTTTTCATACCTAGATTTTCTAGGATCTCCTTATTTGTTTTCATCTCTTTCCATGAGATACGCCCCATTCTTCTATATATCCACATTTCAAGAGCCTCAATTCTTTCTTCCAAATGCTTATTCATCGTCCATGTTTCTGCACCATACAGAAATGCAGAATATATATAACACTTTATGATTCTCACTTTTAATTTGTGAGATAACTGTTTGGATGTCAGTATATGTTTCATGTTGTTGAATGTAGCTTTGGCCATTCCTATTCTCTTCTTGATTTGCCATCTTCTGTTATTATATGACCAAGATATACGTAGCTGTTGCGTACGTTTTACCTAAGGGGGTAGTCTTCGGTCCTGCCAATGTACGCACCAGTCTTGATATAGTTATATTATTTGTGCGTACGTTTTATTCACGCACCGACGTGCACAATGCAGAGTATGAGTTGCTCTTTGCGCACGGGTAACCTAGTTGGGGGATTATGACGTCAGCTGTTGTAAGGGCAAGATGGACTCTCTCTCTGCCCGTATGTTATTATTTTGATTCTGAACAATTCGATGGAAGAATTGTTATGAAGGATTTGGTTGGGTCTTCAGGGTGAAGCCAACATGCAGTTCAATACATAAGTTTCGTTTGAACCTTCATGTATATTAATACGTCTATGAATAAAGTGGAACAGATGATCATCAATGGATTCTAGCGGGAATCCATATGTTACTGGATTCCTAGAATGGAACAGTTGAGATCTTTACTTCACTGTAATATTTCGTAGTGGGAAGTCCTACGAGTAAAGGATAACTATTTGATCATATCTTGAATATTGGATATTTTGTATACCTATACCAAGGTCGTGGCATATTTTGTAGGAGAGGTTAGTCAACAGAAGTCGCTAACCTGATTGTATTTTCGTGTAGGACTTTTATGGATTATATCAAACTGTATAGATTATTGTAAGGAGAAAGTCTGGGATTTAAACAAGTATTATATGGAAGCGTCATCCATGAGCATGAATCCGTTTACTGTTACAGACGTCCTTGGAACATGGTTAACGGACATTACCTTAATGTATCTCAAATGACAACTGTTTGGGAATCCTAGTCACTTGGATAGAAAAGGGTCTTGATTGATAAAGAAATCTACAGGAATGTATTATTATCAACAGTAACTATAATTATGATGCTCTCATCGTTTGTCTTGATCGTGTCGTTGATTGCCGTTTGTCATTCGTCAATAAACCTGAATAACTTTTACCAACGAGTTGATTATAGTCATGAATTGGCCAATTGCCTACCACTCGTTGGAATTTGATTGAATAACCTTTTTACAACTTTTCATTGAAACCATTCGCGTGTCTAAGCTAGTCATTGATACATCTACCACTAGCATACCGTTTCTATCAACTACCATCACAAAAGAACTCAACATTAAATGGCGGCACAGTGTGTTTTGGACAAGTTTCAAAGAAGGGAACTTACTCAATATCTTTCCAAAAATCGTTAGACAGAAAGACCCGTGTCTTCATCATGGAATCTACACGACGGTTATCAGAAGGTCAAGGTCAGCAATGAACCTCAACACCAAGTTCTCCAGTGACTACCTACGTTGGACATCATCCTTTTGGTCCTTATTTACGTGCGAGCTATACTCAAATTCTCAGGCCGAAGTATTTCGATTCTCAAACGTACATTTACGGAGACGAGGCACATTTTTTGTTTGATCAGCCGAGATAAGTATAAACGGAGTCTCGTTTATTACTGTATTGTGTTTGGCTGTGCCTATTCTCTTCTATGTCCACCAATATACTTTTTATGTTGCATGTTCTATGTTGTATATCCGTCGTGGGTGGTAGGGAGGTCGATCTGACAAACGAGGTTCATCTCGAAGCCGATTCGGGCTCTTTGACAGATGTTCTATAGGGTTTGATTTATAAGTTTCAATTGAGCGATAATTCCGGTTCAAGGCTAGAAACCTTGCTGTAGTTCCGATCGCTACTTGCTTCTTATGATAGTATTTGTTTAGCTGTTCAGTCAAGTTTTAATTGTTGTTTTCACAGTTATTTTTACTCGTACCTTAGTTTTATAATGTATTTTGTTTGTATATTACGTCATCCTCACCTGACTATCGTTCAGTTCTTTACAAAACATATGTTTTTACACTGTCTTGTCAATTGTATTGTTTAGTATTTGATCGCAGTTATCATCGTAACTCTTTACGACATTCTATTTTTAGTTTCACATTTTTATTTTTATTGGATTTCTGCGACTGTTTTCTACTGTCTTTGAGTATCTCGTCTTGTCATTGTTGTTGCTATTGTCTATGGCTTTTGTCTGTTCATAACATGTCATTACATAAATTAATTTATTGATTATTAATATATTTGACAATTATATGAGTATGATATACCGTTCTAGGACAGGAACGAAGACCATTCGGTGCATTAACAAGGTTAATTAATTTACATTAATTAATTATCATATTTAGAAATTAAGAGTATAGTGACTACTTATAAAGCATAATGTATTCACTAGATTATTTCATTAAGCAAGCAAAAGCTCTTCAGATACCTCCTGAAGAGGTACGACAATTCGCTATGTCGGAATATAAAGAATCTCAAAGGTTGGAAGCTCAAAGATTGGAGGCTGAAAAGTTAAGATTGGAAAATTTGAAATTTGAGGCAGATCAAAAACGGATTGAGGCTGAGGAAATTGAGAAGAAGATGAAATTTGAGGCAGATCAAAAACGGATTGAGGCTGAGGAAAATGAGAAGAAGATGAAATTTGAGGCAGATCAAAAACGGATTGAGTCTGAGGAGAATGAGAAAAAAAAATGAGATTAGCAGCTGAATTAGAAGAGAAACGATTTCTGCATGAGGCAGAACAGAAAAGATTGGAGGCTGCAGATAAACTTAAGATTGAAATGGAAGTTAAACATAAGGAAATGGAAGTTAAACATAAGGAAATGGAAGTTAAACAAAAGGAAATGGAAGAAAGAAGATTAATAGCTGAACAAAATGCAAAAAGACTTCAGCTTGAGACAGAAGAGAATGATAAGAAACGTCAGCATGATTTGAAACTTGCCGAATTGGAATATGATAGAATTAGGTTAACTCAAGAAGCTAATTCGCAGAGAACTTTCGAAGGCCAAGCTTCATCCAGGCATGATAATTTTAAGGAAATTCACCTAAAATTACCTAAATTTAACCCCCCGTCTGACGACGTGATATTTTTTTTGGATAGGTTTGAGGCCACCTGTAGGTCTTACAATGTGGATAAATCACTATATTCTACATATTTATCCAGATTGCTTACGGGAGATGCTTTGGCGGTTTATCATACCACCAGTATTAATGATAAGAATAATTATGACGCTCTTCGAGCTTCACTTCTCCGAAAATTCCAAATGACAGAAAATGAATACCGATTACGTTTTCGGACTTTGCTACCGCAATCAGGGAAGAACTTTTGTGATTTTCTTTCCCAAATACGGCTAACACTAGAAAGATGGATCGAATTATCCAAGATAGAAAAGTCGTATGAAGGTCTTTTCGATTTACTACTGCGCGATAAGGTGCTATCGTCAGTAAATCCAGCATTTCTTGCATTTTTGCACGAACGGAAACCTTCATCTATGAAAGATCTAGAAGAACATTCTAAAAATTTCTGCACTGCTCACCCATCCATGGATCTAAGTAATGCTCATATTAAAAGTGAATTGCCAGTTGCTTTTGCCGTACAACAAAATAATTTTATACGAAATCGTTCATTGAGTAACGACAGATACTTTAATAAGGGAAATAATGAGAATTTCAACAATGGTAATTTTTATAAGGGGAAGCAATTCCAACAATCTGCTCCATTCAATGTTTCTTGGAACCAAGCTCATAGATCGCGAGATTTTGGTAACAATAATTTCAAACATAATCAAGGGTATAATAGTAAACAAAACTGGCGATCAAAATCTCAGGTTCCACAAAATAGACATAGTTCTTGGAATAATTCATTTCACCGACATAACAATGTTAATTATAATAATTGGCGAACTCATACAGATTTTAACGCAAGCAGGAATGACAATTGTGGCAATTTTAATAGCAATAATCAGAACAGATCGCGACGAAGAGATAGATCGTCGAGCCAGACACGTAGACATTCTAATGTCGCTATAAGTGATACTCATGCTAACAATGAACAGGTTAAAGGTGCTGATGCTCATAATGCCATGTCTTGTTCTATTGATAGTCATCAGGTGACAGCTTGTGCAGAATGCTCATCACTTTTCCAGCCCAAGGCGATCACGACGTTGCGCTGCGGACACATTTTGCCTAGCCTACCTGCGGTCTGCACGGCAACTTCTGTACATCAGGGACAAGGATCTCTTAAGTTTCACAAAGGACTTGTCAATAATATTCCATGCTCTCTTTTATTTGATTCAGGTTGTACCACGGTCGGTGTACGGACTTCACTGATAGATCCTCGTTGTGCCACGGGCCACACAGTCAAATGCGTGACCTTTGGAGGCACAGTGGAAATGTTTCCCACAGCCATTATTAATTTAAATACACCATTTTTTTTCAGGGAAGATCCACGCCTGTCTTCTTCCTAATCCAATTTGTGATGTCATATTGGGTCGTATACATGGTATAACAGAGTGTACACCACAGCAAATTGCTGCATGGGAAGAGCGACATTTTCTGGCTGCAAATGCAGTAGTGACTAGAGCTCAAGCTACTATTATGTCGCATGATACACCATATGAACCTACAGTTCATACCACTTGTGATGACGATGCTCCTATTTCACGGGAGTCGTTTGCAACTTTATAAAAGAATGATGATTCATTAAAAAAAATTTTTCAGCATGTGAACAAAATGAATACAAGCAACAAACTTGCAAAATCTAGACATGACTTTATTCTTAAAAATGGGATTTTAGTTAGATTGATACGGGAAAAGGATTCATCCTTATGTTCTCAGATTCTAGTCCCGTCTTCTATGAGATCGCGAATATTGCGACATGCTCATGACTCGCAATGCGCGGGCCATATGGGTTTTTCACGTACCAAATCCAGAGTGCTTTCTGCATTCTACTGGCCGGGCGTTCATAGAGATATTACTCTCTATTGTCGTTCATGTTTGATATGTCAGGAAGTTAAAGTACGGGGCCCATTTCATGCGGCTCCTATTCAAGCTGCGGACATCCCGATTAGACCATTTGATAAAATGGCTATCGACATTATTGGTCCGATGCTGCCATCTGCCAGAGGGCATACGCATATTCTTACTTGCATTGATATGTGCACTCGTTGGCCTGAGGCCATCCCTCTGAAGAACACCTCATCTGCCAGTGTAGCAGAGGCGTTAATGTTGATCTTCTCACGCATTGGTTTTCCGCGGAAGATCTTATCGGATCATGGGGTTCAGTTCATTTCTGAATCCATGTCTCAAGTTATGAAGACATTAGGTATAGACAGATCACTTAGTTCAATTTACCATGCGATGTCCAATGGGTTAATTGAGCGCCAAAATAGGACACTCAAGCAGTTGTTGGGTAAGATGACCCAAGATCACCCTCAGGATTGGGATCGGGTCCTACTCGCCGCTCTCTTCGCGTATCGCGAGGTGCAAAATCAAGCCACGGGGTTTTCTCCATTCCAGCTTGTTTTTGGCATGCAACCACGTGGCCCGATGTCGTTAATCCACGACTTATTGGTTGAAGAGAATATTGAAGAGGAAACTCAATCCTCTTATGAGTATGTGATCTCTCTGAGAAAGAGAATCATAGATGCTTGTAGACTAGCTACTGCATCATCCGAACAAGCCAAAGAAAAAGCTCGTATATTTGCAAACAAGTATAGACGTCTTCGCCAGCTTATTCCTGGTGACGAAGCTTTTGTCTTACTCCCCACTCATAACAATCGTCTATTAATTACTTGGAGAGGTCCTTTCAGGATCATCTCAAGAATATCCGATGTTGACTACATCGTTGATGTAAATGGTAAACATAAAACCTTCCACATTAACATGTTGAAGGAGTATTACTCACGTCCTGATTATCTACAGTCAGTATTCCAAGCAACTGACGATCCTACACCTCCTATTCAACACTATTCTAGTTTGTCAGTCATCCAAGAAGAAGAATCTTCTTTCGATGATGTACAACTGCCAATACCAGTTGTGCCACTTCATTCCACTGAGAATTGGAATAATGTTACTATTTCATCTACTCTTTCGGCTGATCAACGTCAGCAAGTCTCTAATATTCTACACTCGTATGAGGATGTCCTCACTGACATCCCAGGTCATACGTCAGTCATCCAACATGACATTATTCTGACTGACGATACGCCTATTCGAGTGCGCCCATATCCTATCCCTTTACACTTTCGTGATAAGGTTGATAAGGAATTGGATGAGATGCTTCAATTAAATATAATTGAACCATCTTCATCACCATACTCTTCTTCTATGGTGATTATTAGTGTCACGTAGGGTTTATATTCATTTAATTTCCTACATCTTCTTCCTATTCTTTCACCCGATTTCTCTCTTTTATTATCTCTGTATTTCATTTTTTCCTGTATATTTTTCATCCATTCGTTTTGATATTATTATTTTCATATAATTCGCAAACTTTACCTGTTTTCCTTTCTCTAAAACTGAGAATCGCGCTAGGACGATATTACGTAGATGTCAGGGCTGCAGGGCGTCGGAAGGCGTGATAAGTCGGTTCGCTGAACATAGGACGTAGCAAATCGTCTACATTCTCACCGAGCGCGCGAGCTTCTTCTCGGCATAAGTCCCGGTGAGGTGTGATACTTTACATCTGCACCGGTCAGTATCCAGACATTTGTCTGGAAAATCCCAAACTGACACGGCGCTCACGGTGGGCCATGGTCAGCTGTAGTGTGAAAACTGCCCTGCATTGGAGTCAGGCTGTCTGGGATTTGAAACTGACACGCGTACATCGTGGTCAGTAGGTGACAGTTACGACACGCGTTAAGCGGACGTAAATGTTGGGAGTAGGGGAGATAATTTCGCTTGGCGAAATAAGTTTGGGCCCTTTGTCTGATTTTAAGATATTGGCCCGAGTTTGAAACTTTAATTTCATTCTCGCTCATAGACTCACAGTAGATAGGTTGCTCGTAAACAGAATAGCTGTTAGCGAAGATCTCAGTTTGTTTCGGCAATTTGTCGAACTTCTAGACTTCCAGAAATATTTTCAGCAATTTTATTCTTAAGTTGTGCGACTACCTGTAATTCTGTGGTTGAGGTAATTAATATGATAGATATATAGATTTTGTGAGTGTTAAAGTGTTAAATCGCTTAATTCATTTTTAATCTATTTCTTTAGCGCAGAAGAGAAATAAAGTGGTAGGCTATTATATTTTCTAGGGAAGCATTCAGTGGAAAGCAGAATATAATTAAAATTTCTAGCTTATAACGGCAATAGTAGCTATTTATGAATTTAATTTAACTGCTAATACTCAGTCGAGTGTATTTTTCTAAACTAACGTATAAACTCTAGAATCGAGCCTCATGAATGGTGGCGGAATACGCACGTGTTCCTAATTCATGAGGATTGCTGATTTTTAAATATAACTTACGTCACGGGAAGTTTAAATGATAAGCAAAGCTCTCTGCTTGCAAGTTTAAATGTAAGTTATAACCAGTAAAGATTCTGTTTATTATATTATATGTGTTATTTTTCCTCCACACAGTGAAAGTTTTGGGGTGACCCTAACTTTACCAGCACCTAGTAGTAGTTTCCATACTTGTGAAGAAATAGACAGTCCTTATTTTGAACCACGTGGGTTTCTTAAGTACCACTGGTCTAACAGTGCATATGCAACCCGAGTTAGCCAGAAATACTATCTCCCAATAACGGGTTTTCAAAGACTGTAATGATAAATACTGGACCTTGGAGCCAGATCTTAATTTCTTCTAGAAAACTCTACGTAATTTTTCTGCCTGGTGGCGCGAAATACTTCAAGTATTAACTACCATTTCCCGACTATCTATATATATTTTTGTGGACAAATCTGTGGTGTGACTAAAGTGAATCCTATACTGAGGGAAGGCACCGACCTGACATTCATCATTTCTAGAACCCTACGCTATTGACACTGTGCTCTGCTAACTCCCGCGCCTGGAATATTTGTTAGGTGACTTAATCAGACATTTGAACAAATTTGCACACCCAAGTAGTCGTTCCCGGAGACTCCGAGTTAAATACGTCTTTTGGAACTGGGGACTTCTTGGCAGAAGACTGCATTTTTTTGAGTCTGTGTGAAAATCTAAAATCAGTGTGTTCCAAGAGGCAGCGAGCAAAGTCGTGAGTACCTGTATGAGAGGCCATGGCGGAATGAATGAGTGTACGCTGGTTTGAGTGATATTTTCACTATTATATCTTTGACACCCTGTTGCTGTCCTATTTTTTTTTCAATCTGCATAATTTGTTGCTAAGGCTAGAGTTCTTGTGTTTTTGTCTTAGGTTAAATCAGATTTTTGTTTTCAAACTCTGTGCATATAATTACGAGATAAAACAAAGAAAACTCTTAGACTCAAACCCTATGTATCTGTGACTCTGGCGCCATCATCTGTTCTCTTAACGGGGCAGGGCTAAACCTAGAGTTAACACTATAACGGGGCTATCATCCTTGCAACATTTCCTTGAATTTTTATGACTATGTTTATATGTATTTTCCTTGATGTACTTTCTTTGATGTTGTGAGCCGATTTTTTCCTGATATTAAAATCGCTCTTGAACTTAATAATAGTGTTTGGTCAGCTCGTTCTAGATAATATATATATCATTGTTATAGTTTTCCCACGTCTGTGTGTTTACCTGTCGTCACGTGTATGTGCGTGCCTGTGAGTGATAGAAATATACGTAATATGTATATTGGTGTAGTCTGTCTGACGCTGTAACAACTGTTGTAGAAGATAGGTGAGAGAGAGAAGAATTCTTTTCGCTTTCAGAGACAGCCACTATATCAAAATCTATCATCTCACGTGTGTGGAAATTCTATTACCTTTCACTAACTCTCACTGAGTCTATCACCTATTCAAACCTATTCAGAAGGGACCAAACCTAGTCTTAATTCTCCTATCGAAAATCTACGACAATTAGAAAGAAAGACAACAATATTCGTCTTTGCGTAGATTACAGGAAATTAAACAAAGTTACAAAGTTTGATGCGGAACCTTTACCTCTCTTAGATGACTTATTGGAGAAATTATCCCATGCTACATTTTTTTCGAAATTTGACCTTTCAAAGGGTTATTGGCAAGTGCCACTCACACCTAAAGCAAAGCAATTCACCGCTTTCTCGACGCCACGGGGACTTTTCCAATGGAATTTTATGCCATTCGGATTAATGAATGCGCCAGCTACCTTTGTACGCATGATGCGCCGCGTACTGTCTCATCGTCCCGATGTCATTACTTACATAGATGACATCTGTCTTTTCAGTAACACTTGGGATGAACACATTCAGGGATTAAAAGCTTTACTTTCTACTCTACGGGATTATAACTTAACAGCGAAACCTTCTAAGGCATTTGTCGGTTTTCATGACATCTCCTTTTTGGATCATCGTATAGGTCGGGGTTTAATGTATACAGAAGACAGTAATGTCTCGAAAATCTTAAACATCTCAGCACCTAAGACAAAAAAACAAGTTAGGTCTCTTTTAGGACTAATACAGTTCTATTCTAAATTCATCCCTCATTTGTCTTTTATAACTGCACCTTTTTCTTCTTTACTGAGAAAAGGGACAGCTAACATAATCCAGTGGACTAACGAACACCAAATCGCGTTAGATTATATAAAAAGATTTTTTTTCAAATGCGCCATTTTTGAAGTTGCCTAACAAAGATCTTACTTTTATTCTTCGTAGTGACGCATCTTCTTACGCCATTGCTGCAGTTTTGATGCAGGAATATACGGGCACCTTATTTCCAGTCATGTATGTTTCGAGAAAACTGACGGCGAGCGAAATGAAATACTCCGTTCTAGACAAGGAGTTGCTCGCGTTAGTTTGGTCAATCACAAAATTGGAACGTTATCTGCTAGGCTCCCACTTTGTAGTGGAGACAGACCAAAAGGCTCTCACAGCACTGAACACTAAGGACGTTAAATCATCAAAGTCAACCAGATACGCTATCGCTCTTCAGCCATATAGCTATGAAATTCGAGCGATTCCTGGAGTGAAAAATGTGTTTGCGGACTGTCTGTCAAGATGTCCAAGCGAACTGGTCGAACCTAAACCACTTCCGGATGTTGAAACGTCCTCATAGATAATCAATCAAATATAATAAGAGGAACTGAGTACATTATCAATTTTTGAACTTCTATACGTGCTCTGTATGGAACTGAATTATTCGTACCAGCAAAAAAAATTCCTGGATATACTTACTTTTGGATTATAACGTAACTTCGTGTGTAGTAACATTTTATTAGTACGGAAACACTGTTCATAGTGACACATAGACATTCATTATTCTATGGAACATATTACACTACATACTGTATTCAAGAATATCTTTGCATCTTGCATGGAACATTAAGAACATATTCTAGTCGATTACTAACTAGTGTTAATGGAACAGTAACACTGAGTAAAATTGCAATTACTTAAATAAATTAGTAATTAGTTATTTGTTTGTAATTAAGAACTATCTTAATTAGTTGAAATCAATTAAGCCACTTAATTACTTGTAGAGTACACATTAATTAACTTGAATAGTTGTAAGTGTCTCTTTATACTTATATTTACTTCTCATTATACATTATCTCTCACGTTTAGATAACTAGTCCACCGTCATAATGTTAGAAACATTACGGGTGTTGCTTCTTAACGTGTTTAATTATGCTTTGCTGCATTTTGCATCTTTCATTTTCATTTTTTGATTCTCTTGTCATTTATTATCATCATCGTTGCTATTCATTTTCATTTGAAATCACATGTTTGAGTTGTAAATTTAGTTGAATGTTTTTATCATTTTTTTGGTTTTCATTTTCAACTTGCTTTTACTTCGTAGTTTACCACATCGTTCCAAAGTAGGTCGATTGTGGATGTGTGCTTTAATGCATACTTTCATTCAGTTATATTGATTTCCATTTTCATATTCTTTTTCATAATATTGTATAACTTTATGAATATAATTTATGCACATAGACGTCGATGTAGTTTTGACTCACCTCTCTTGGGTACTTAGTTTTAAAAAAAAATTAATAGAATTAATTTTTTTTAAGGGCCGGTGATAAGGGAGCTGTTGCGTACGTTTTACCTAAGGGGGTAGTCTTCGGTCCTGCCAATGTACGCACCAGTCTTGATATAGTTATATTATTTGTGCGTACGTTTTATTCACGCACCGACGTGCACAATGCAGAGTATGAGTTGCTCTTTGCGCACGAGTAACCTAGTTGGGGGATTATGACGTCAGCTGTTGTAAGGGCAAGATGGACTCTCTCTCTGCCCGTATGTTATTATTTTGATTCTGAACAATTCGATGGAAGAATTGTTATGAAGGATTTGGTTGGGTCTTCAGGGTGAAGCCAACATGCAGTTCAATACGTAAGTTTCGTTTGAACCTTCATGTATATTAATACGTCTATGAATAAAGTGGAACAGATGATCATCACTGGATTCTAGCGGGAATCCATATGTTACTGGATTCCTAGAATGGAACAGTTGAGATCTTTACTTCACTGTAATATTTCGTAGTGGGAAGTCCTACGAGTAAAGGATAACTATTTGATCATATCTTGAATATTGGATATTTTGTATACCTATGCCAAGGTCGTGGCATATTTTGTAGGAGAGGTTAGTCAACAGAAGTCGCTAACCTGATTGTATTTTCGTGTAGGACTTTTATGGATTATATCAAACTGTATAGATTATTGTAAGGAGAAAGTCTGGGATTTAAACAAGTATTATATGGAAGCGTCATCCATGAGCATGAATCCGTTTACTGTTACAGACGTCCTTGGAACAAGGTTAACGGACATTACCTTAATGTATCTCAAATGACAACTGTTTGGGAATCCTAGTCACTTGGATAGAAAAGGGTCTTGATTGATAAAGAAATCTACAGGAATGTATTATTATCAACAGTAACTATAATTATGATGCTCTCATCGTTTGTCTTGATCGTGTCGTTGATTGCCGTTTGTCATTCGTCAATAAACCTGAATAACTTTTACCAACGAGTTGATTATAGTCATGAATTGGCCAATTGCCTACCACTCGTTGGAATTTGATTGAATAACCTTTTTACAACTTTTCATTGAAACCATTCGCGTGTCTAAGCTAGTCATTGATACATATACCACTAGCATACCGTTTCTATCAACTACATCACAAAAGAACTCAACAGTAGCTCTTGACTTGTTCCAGGATTTTCCAATTTACGCTTATCTTTAATGTGGGTTTATCGTCTGTTTTGTTAATTATCATAGTTTTTGTTTTCTCAATATTAATGTCGAGTCCATATTCATGACTTATACTGTTCACTTGCTTCACTAGTTCTTGTAACTCCTGTTCGCTTTCAGCTAACAACACGGTATCATCTGCATATCTAAGGTTGTTTATTGACCTTCCACTGATGTTCAGTCCTGGTATTTCCTGTATCTGTTTGAAAATTTTTTCGGTGTATAAATTAAATAGGCAAGGGGACAGCACACAACCTTGTCTGACTAGCTTCAAGAGAACCCATAAATTGTGCATTGGCCATGGATAAGGAAGAAATACTGAGGGCAATTCATGTTCGCCTATTAGAGACTGACACTGCAATCGATGAATCATCAAGGCTAAGGCTGCTGGAATTTGGCATCAAACGTAAGACCAGCAGGGATGGACGTATGAGAGGACGCATCCGTCGTGTATACAACCAGTGCGAAACTGGAACAATTAGCATTCATACCCTTCGACATTTGTTGAGGGAGACTGAGCACCTATGGGTTTGCCCGGAGTGCAATGACGTCGATTCTGAATAACATTAACATTAAACTTCTAATCTGTATGTCTTGGTCATTTAATGTTGTCTGTACGGTTATTTTTTTTCTAAAGATTTTCGTATTTTATGGATGTTTTATCCGTCTTCCTTGTTATTTCTTTGTCGTGCCATATTAAATTTTCCCCTGGATGCTTTGGTGCATGCTTCTTGTCAGGGTTCAGCTGCAGTCGGGGCTCCAAGTTCCAAAAGTCGTGACAAAGGAAAAATGTGAGGATTGGTTTTGGTTTGGTTTTGGTTTGGTTTTAAGGATTATCTTCATTGCACATGGATTACCCCATCAGTGATCCGATCTCCTCCTTTAGATCACACAATAAGGATCTAAGCACAGTGCATGAACTCCGTAACACCGGCGAGAATCCCAATGTTTGTATATAGGAATCACACTTTATATATATATATATTTTGTGGTAGGTAGGTTTCTAATTTTTTAATTTTTGCCAAGGCGACGGCCTTGTGGCCTACTCTTTACGATTTCCAACTGCTGTGGGATTTTTAACGTGCGCAACTTGCACACGGGACCTCCTATTTGTTCGCTCTTATCCGAGAAGGCTAGGCATCCGATCTCACTACCCAGCAGACCGGGGAGGGGGGGGGGAGTATGACATTATTAGAAACACTGGTTCTGAAAAGATTTTTCCATAAAATATATTCCCCTCACCTGGGAATCGAACCTGGTACCTCTAGAATAAGGCGGACGCCTTATAAAAATGTGAGGATGTAAAAATTAAGTCTTTTTTTCTCGCTGTTTCTTCCTTTCCATTTGTCTTTATTTCTTAATTATTACCACTAATGTTGTTGGAGAGAAATTTACCGTTATAGACAAACTGATCACACAGATCTGTGGGCATCTTTTGACCTGGCGTGTACCCTGGAGAAGAAAGAACATAGCAGGAGAATGTTATGTTTTATTAACTCCATTGACATGTGATCAAAAACATTAATAAATGTTACAGAATAATTTCGAGAATGCATAATCAGAATGACACAGTTATAGGTAAAACTGCAGATGAGTAGGCCACCTCTATCGCCTCGTGATATCTCACACTAATGAATGTCCACGGAGAACTGGGATCCTGAACCTTGAATATATTCTCCAAAACTGTCCAGCCCACAATGATCTGCGGCATCTGACCTGGTCAGAAGCTATGGGGATGCCGCGTGGACCTGGAAAGGACAATGTAATTCGTCCTACCGACGTGTCTGCAGATTTCAGCATGACTAACAACTGAATGCTGAAGGAAATAGGTCAAACTGCAGCAAGCCGACATATGAGTAAATGTCTGAATTTGGCTGACTGTATCATCGCACTGCTACCATCAAAACATGGATGGAAGATGTATCATTTACAAATGTACAAAGAGAAATGAGGAGAATGAAAACAAATATTCTAGCAATAAATGAAATGAAATGGGCAATAGCGGACATAAAGCAATCAAAGAAATATACAGTAATATGTTCTGAAGGTACCAACACATACAAGGAGTAGGAATAATCATTGACGAAGCACATTCAAGAATGATCAAAGAATTTGGGAATATATGAGACTGCGTTTACCTAGTCAAAGCTTTTTGGATAACCAATAGACGTAAAGACTGTACAAGTGTACATGCCAAATTCTAACAGCCCTGTAGACGATTTACAAATATTTTATAATGATATAGACATGGCTGTGGCCAACGCCGAATCACATGTGAAACATCAAGACATCGTCAGAGTGTTAGAAAACATATATCAACATCAGCCATCTTACCCGGAGAGACTAGAGCACCATTTTTTTGGCTCCGAACACAACATATACCACTCAACAGTCACTTGAACAGAATCCGACCACAACACACTCCAGAGTGCCAGTTATGAAACTGTTGACCATCACCTTTTCGAGTGTTCAGCACTCGAGGATGTTAGAAAAATGCTGCTTCATAATAAGATAATAAGACAAGTGGAACACCTTACATGGAGCAAAAGAATAACGTGCGAGTACACGCAGATGCCACTACATGGCATTGAGCCGAAGGTCGAGAACGCAAACACCGCTACATCAATAATAATAATAACAACAACAACAACAACAACAACAGAAGACATATATTAATGGAAACGATCAAATAATAATTTAAAAAAAAAATATGTACTGACAGCAAGAAGTGGTTGTCAGAGTGGGGAATTAACTGGACAATTTTCAGCAAATTTAAAAAAAAATGGGAGTGAGGCAGGGATAGGTTATTTCCCTTATCTATTTATGCAGCGATTGACTAACTGCCATCAGAAAGTCAAAGATGAACCGGAAATGGAATTTGGAGGTTACAATATTAATAACTTGCGCTTTGGTGATAATACAGTGTTAATAGCAGAAAAACGAAACTGACCTACAGAAAATAGATTCTTCCTTAACAAGGGGGGGGGGGGGGGGGTAAAGCAAAAATGCTTATTTTGAACAGGGGACTGTTGCCAGTAATTTTAATGGAAGGGAAGTGATCCGGAAATTGTTAGGTGAGCAGATTAGATAAGAGTTACATTCCTTGATTAGCTATGATGTTAGGTTAAATTGTAAGAGGGGAATTCCCTCATATGTTCGAGAAGTAAAGTTAGAAAGCGTGTGAACGCTAGTCAGTTCAATTGTGAAGGTGTATTCACTCCGAACTGTTTTGAGCTACGGGTGTTTAGCTATTTGTGGCTAGCCCGTGCAAGTAGTGAGACTGAGTGGTGTTTTTTGAACAGCCGGGTCTCGTATCTGTTTTAGGCGGGAGATGTGTATTCCCAGGGGCAGTGAGTTTTTGGGCATCGACTGGAGAGGTCAGCCCCACAGTGTGTTTTTTCGATGGTAAGCCTGCGCAGTGTTGAAGATAAGAGGCCATTATTTGTGTAGGCCATTATTTCCTTAGAGAGGATAATTTTTGATATGTGAAGACATGTTGATTGTGAGATTATTGCAAACTGCCGAGTGTGCAGTATTGTGTGGTTTTTTAGAGGTAAGGATCCATTAACTTATGTTATAATATAATCGCGCTGAGATGAGTGAAGGCGAGAATATTGCAAACTGCCAGGTGTGCAGTCTTGCGAGAAATTGCTATTAGGATTCATTATCATATTAATACAGCGCTGATGTGAAGAGTATTTTTGAGGAGGCCATATTTATGTTAGCACGGCGATGATGTCCGTTTGCTATCTGTGAGGAGGCCATATTTATATTGTAGCACGGCGAGGATGTCCGGTTGCTAAAGGATCCATTATTATTATGATAGCGCTTACGTGAGGAGTATCTTGAGGATGCTATTTATGTTGTAGCACGGCGATGATGTCCGTTTGCTATCTGTGAGGAGGCCATATTTATATTGTAGCATGGCGAGGATGTCCGGTTGCTAAAGGATCCATTATTATTATGATAGCGCTTACGTGAGAAGTATCTTGAGGATGCTATTTATGTTGTAGCACGGCGATGATGTCCGTTTGCTATCTTTGAGGAGGCCATATTTATGTTAGCACGGCGATAATGCCCGTTTGCTAGAGGATCCATTATTAGAATATTATAGCGCTAATGTGAGGACATGTGGATAGCGCTGAGTTGAGGAGTATCTTTAAGGAGGCCATGGATATTGTAGTATCTGCATGATTCTGAGATGTGAGGAGTACTTTATTATTGTATTGCTGTAAACTGTAATTTGACTATGACTGTGTATTCTATATTAACGTAACGTGTTGTGGTGTAATAAACCGTCATTAACTTGCACCTGCCGTTACACCATTCCATGCCTCTGATGTGTGTACCTGTAGTGTGTGAATGTACCCACGCGCACTCACTACCAACATTCTAAACTCGCTAAGATAACAGCAGGTGTGACAGTAGTACTCAGATATATAAATAGCCCTTTGTGGGCGTGGCTTAAGTCTTCTCAGATTATATTGTAGAACTCGCGACCTACTTCGATCACTAGCCAGTGCGGTCAGTGTGTACTGCTAAGAATGAAACTTCTGTAAACATTTCTACTGGTAACGTAATATCACTCGGGAACAATTGTGGTAACTGAAAAAGTAATTGAAACTGATTTAACATTGGGTATCGGTGGCGTATTAACAGCGAGTCTTCAAAGAGGAAATATTAACAGTGGAAGGATAAAATAAATCATATATGATCAGTGAATGGGAAAGTTAACAGTTTTAGCATTTGGTGGCCAGTTTTAACATTTGGTGGACCAAACCGACGGGTCGTAACACTCACATGACATTCGCGTAGCAAGAGAGTAAATTGGGTCAAATTCTGGACCAGTCATTACAAGTGGGAACACTGAACTTTGTTATAGATGGCTCTGTGTGGGCGGAGCTTTATTCAACTGTACACAGGTATCAGCTGACTGCTCATATCCATCCTCATATCTTGGCGTGTGTAGAAACTAAACTAACTTTATCAGTTGGTTTGTATATCAAACAGCTTTTATCGGATAGCGACATTTATGCCTTAATAGTTACAGTGCTTGTTCCAGTCTTTCCATATGCAGATTCAACTATAGGTGCGGTATTTTGGAGAGTTCGTTTGCACGTATACCTCAAATCAAGATTTGCAGAGGTTGCTGTGCCCTGGTTCCGGTCATCTGATGCATTGTTTGAGCACGTTCTGAAGAGAAGACAGTCAAGTTCTTGTACCTTTCTGCAGTGGAGTATTTTATATCTGCAGAACTTTGTGATATTGTGTGTGTAAATTGTGCTACTTTTTGCATGTCGGCGAGCCTGCCTATTCTTGAATACATCATTTATTCTGTTGATAACTGTCGTTTTTGTTGTCGATAATTATATCGATTGATTGTACAATATGTTGTTGCATAGGTAATGTATGCTATATATAGGTACTATAACAGGAATTGGTGTACAGTAATTGATTGAGTCAGTTGAAACTCTTATAAAATGTGGGAGTATGACAAATACCGTGAACTATTAGGATATGGAGACCGTGAGCTGACTGAGTCTGAAATAACAAGACTGCTATGTGAAAAGGAAATTCATGAAAGTAATGAGAGGTATCAGAAAAGGAAGCTAGAAGAGAAGAAGCAACTGGACATAAAACAGAGTACCCTAGAGCAAAGAGAAAGTTTCATAGAATGTACTGCTGAAGTAAGTAAGTTACATGAAAAAGTCTCTAAACTTAAAGATGATTTAGACAAATCAAACTCAGAACTTGCTAGTGTACAAGCAAGTTTGGAGTCAGCATTGTTAAAGATAAAGCAATTGGAAGCTCAGATGAAAGATAAGCAAGTTGAGGTGGAAAGTATTACACAGGAAGCCCAACAAGACAAACAGATGTATGACAAATTGAAAATTGAGACCGATAAACGTGATAGGGCTTATACAGAAAAGCTCGTTGATTTATTGGATGATATTGCGAATCTTGGTCTCCAACAGGAAGAAAAGAATACGTTGATTCCAGAAAAGATTATGATTAACAATGATGATAGTAAGATTCAGTCTCTACAGCTAGAGTTGACTCAGTTTAGAGTTAATAAAGAACAGTATGAGAAAGATACATTAGTAGAGTTGACAGCTGAGAAAGAGAGGGTCATTAAGATTGAAAATTTACTAGCAGAGGAAAGCTGCAAAGTTTTAAGAACTGATAGTTTAAACAAGAAATTAAGTGCAGAGATGGCACTTAGAGATATTCAAATTTCAGAAGCCAGAAGAAGAATAGATGGTCTGCTTGACATAGTTTTGAATAACAAAATGTGGTCTTTTGTCAATGTTGACAGTGAGAGACCGAAAGTTGCTTATTATCAGAGCAATAAAGCAAAAAGTCAGCCTCATACACTTTTTGCGTATTCTAATGTCAAGATACACACTAACTCGTCACGATTAGATCGTGTAATTTGCGTAATGTCAAGAATGGTGGACAGAGATCTTTCCGTGGGAAATATAACTTTTTACGCAATACCGATGCTTCCAATGATATTAATTGCTGGCGGCAGTGCAACAAGGGAAAGTCTACAGTAGCACCTAGGCCTGTAGATAACGAAAGAAACAATAATAAATTTCAAGTCAGGGGGTTAAAAACAAACCAGGTATTAAGTGAGAACTCTGATGGCTTGATAACAGGGAAGAAAAATAACACTCCTTGTGCCAGGAAGGAAACACATTTTGTGAAAAACAATAAAGAGATTGTCAAACCTTCTATTCATACCCAGTCAAGGCAGTGTGACTCATTTCTTAAACACATTGCCATAAGCAAAGAAAAAAAAACAGTTTTGATAGGAGACATAACCCTGAGGTTAAGAAATACCAAGGGAGTTCATCCTACGGTAACGTTTCTTCTCCTAAAAACAAGAAACAATGTGACAGATCGCAACATTGTGATCCTAAAAGTTTTGAAAACTATGGTAGAAATAATTATATGAAAGTTCATCAATCTGGTAATAATTTTTCTGCTGAAAAGCCAGTTTTATCTGGCAGACATTGTTATCTAGGAAAAAGTTTTAAGCACAACTATTGTAACTGGGATTTAAATGAGTACAACGGTTGTAATAGAGCAAATAACAATGCTCTCAAAAGCAATTATAGAAATAGCAACCAGGTTAACTGTGCTCCATATGAGAGCAAAATTATTAAAAAGCAATGTAATAAGAAGAGTAATAAGGTCTTAAATACTATTGATTGTCATGCTGGTAGTTTCAAGAATGTGTCTCGTTCTTGGGAACGTAGTAATTTTTTTTCAGCCTACAGCAGAGACAACCGTTCGTTACGGGCCAGTTGTATCTAAGCCTTCTGTGATGTCTACACATTGTAAAGGGAGGCTTGTGGAAGGTGCAAAAAGTGGCCACGACTTCGCACTATCACTCGGGAGGTAATTGTTAGTTTGACTTTCCGTTTTTCCTCATTAAATCTAACAGAGGATTATAATAGAAATTCTCATTTGTATTGTCTCGCAGCATTCGACTTTGCGATGACTCAACGCGCCTGTTGACATTATCGGTGGAGAATGTGGGTCACCTTGGTGCGTTCAGATGCAATCAAGCGAAACCTGACAGCATCTGACTCAGCATTTGATGTGTCACTTTCTGGAGGGTCAGGTCATGTTCACAAAACGACGGAAGATTTTGCGACAGATTTTTTTTTAAAGAATAGTACATGTTATTGTTTTCCATATACTATATTAAACGCTGTTGTATTGAGATATTAGTAATTTCTTTAAAACATTATGATGTTCATCATTATACATCATTTGTTTACTATATATATATTTTTTGTTGTTGTTGACATATATAACTGTTTTGATAATGTACTAGTCAATTTTTTTTGCCATTTGTATACTATTATGTTTTGATTATGTGTAAGATGTCTATTGGTAATGATTTGTATATAGTTTTTGATGAAGGCAGTGAGCGGTTCCAAACCTGTGCTCATTTAGATCATAATCATTGATCTTTATTTTTTTTTTGCAGCTGTAATTGTTAGGGTATTTTTTTATAGACACTTTCATAGATAGTCCTGATTGTAATTTTATTTTCTAAATTGAATTTGTCCCAGTAAAGAATATGGACAGATTGTTATAATACATACTCTATATACATTGTGTTATGTTTATATATTTGGAAGTTGGTATACAGACGTAGTGTGTTTTTCCCAGGTGTCTTTTTTGTGACGTATTTTTTTTTGAAAAAAAAAACTTACATATTTTGATTTAAGTGTTTGTCTAGAGATAAGATATTTTATGTTTCTCTCATTTTGTTAAAAGCTAATTTCATTGTTAGTTTATTAGTTATAACTTTGAATTACTTAAATAATCATTTGAATTTTTGATAACTTATCGTTCTGAAATATTTTGTATGGTAATTTTGAGAAAAAAATTGTTTTTTTTTTGACATTGTAATTTATTTTTTGTGTGCCCAGCGCTTGACTATGCGCTAGGATTGATATGTAAATGGATATTACTTCATTGAAAAGTTGTTTTGCTTGATATTATGATGTATTTTTATTTAGCGCTTGACTTTGCATTACATCGAACTAGTTATCGTAATGATACTATTTGTTTGTGTGATGTTTATAATTTATTTTCAGTTAAGTATAACTTTTGTAACTTAGTTAAATTACTCACTAGGCTTTATTTAGTTATAAACTATTTTTTGTGGTGTTAGTATAGATATTCTTTGACATTTTGTTTTGTGCCTTGTAATCATGTTTGTATTTAATTTTGAAATATGTTGTCTAATCTAAACATTTATTAGTATGTATTGTTATTGATTTTCTCTGCGTTCATACCTTTGCTTTCCATTCGTCTTTGGTGTCTATTCTTCATTTCATTTTATATATCTGTTGTCTTTTCGATATGTGTTCATATCTTGTTTATACTTAGGTATTATATCTTCGTTTCTCTTCTTTCTATACTTATACTTTCATTCGTTGTATTGTTGGGTTAATTATATAACTTAATATAATATAATTAGTAGGGTATTTGTATTTATTGTACATGAAATTGTTTTACTTATTCGTCATCATGTGCTATTGTTGATTGTTTCTCATTTTTCGATTTCTTACTTTCCTTTACTACAGATCATTCTTCTTTTGCTTGATCTTGTTCTTTCACTTACTATTAGTTGATTCTTGTACTAAATGTACTTAGTTTGGTTTTGTATTAGATTAATTTTAGTATGCTTGCATGATTATGTTGGATGCTTTAGTTGTTATTTAAATTTATTACTATTTTTTGTAGATTTACTATTTCGACTTGTCATAGGTACATTTTTGGTAGCCATAGGATATAATTTCATTAATCTTTAAATTTTGGGTTCTTAAATTTTCAAAAAAAAAATGATAAATCATTTTTTTTCCCGGACGGGGTGGCAAACTGTTGCCAGTAATTTTAATGGAAGAAAAGTGATCCGGAAATTGTTAGGTGAGCAGATTAGATAAGAGTTACATTCCTTGATTAGCTATGATGTTAGGTTAAATTGTAAGAGGGGAATTCCCTCATATGTTCGAGAAGTAAAGTTAGAAAGCGTGTGAACGCTAGTCAGTTCAATTGTGAAGGTGTATTCACTCCGAACTGTTTTGAGCTACGGGTGTTTAGCTATTTGTGGCTAGCCCGTGCAAGTAGTGAGACTGAGTGGTGTTTTTTGAACAGCCGGGTCTCGTATCTGTTTTAGGCGGGAGATGTGTATTCCCAGGGGCAGTGAGTTTTTGGGCATCGACTGGAGAGGTCAGCCCCACAGTGTGTTTTTTCGATGGTAAGCCTGCGCAGTGTTGAAGATAAGAGGCCATTATTTGTGTAGGCCATTATTTCCTTAGAGAGGATAATTTTTGATATGTGAAGACATGTTGATTGTGAGATTATTGCAAACTGCCGAGTGTGCAGTATTGTGTGGTTTTTTAGAGGTAAGGATCCATTAACTTATGTTATAATATAATCGCGCTGAGATGAGTGAAGGCGAGAATATTGCAAACTGCCAGGTGTGCAGTCTTGCGAGAAATTGCTATTAGGATTCATTATCATATTAATACAGCGCTGATGTGAAGAGTATTTTTGAGGAGGCCATATTTATGTTAGCACGGCGATGATGCCCGTTTGCTATCTGTGAGGAGGCCATATTTAGGTGTTACCACGTCTAGATGTTACCACGTCTTCTTGTTTCCTGCCAGTCAACGCTAGATGTTACCATGTCTTCTTGTCTCCTGCCAGTCAACGCTAGATGTTACCACGTCTTCTTGTCTCCTGCCAGTCAACGCTAGATGTTACCATGTCTTCTTGTCTCCTGCCAGTCAACGCTAGATGTTACCATGTCTTCTTGTCTCCTACCAGTCAACGCTAGATGTTAGCGTGTCTTCTTGTCTCCTACCAGTCAACGCTAGATGTTACCATGTCCTCCTCCTCATCCCTTGTCCAGTTCTCTTCTCCATGTTTTCTTTGGTTTTCCTGTACCTCTCTTGCTCTGGGAATTCCAGAACAAAGGCCGCGCTGTAAAGCTATCAACAGGTTTTCTCAGTGTGTGTCTTATTCATGGCCAGCGTCTTCGTCCAAAGAAATATAGTAACAAATAGAAAGAGAGGTGATTGAAAACATCGTGGCCATGGGAACACACAGAGTTAAAGAGAAGACAAAGGTCAAAGATAATGGACAGCCTGACAAAATGGCGTCCCGTCTAGTTCCCGGGGGTTTCCGAAGATACAAAGAAAGAACAGAACCACTGCACCCTCAGGCATGTCGTAGAAGGCGACCAGTACGAGGTTGTTCACGTGCTGGCAACCTCAACATGTCAAACAATGTGCCACAGGAACCACCGCTGCAAGAACATAATGCCTGATGCATTCTTCTGGCAAGGAGACCAGTTATAGTGGTGACTCCATGCTCAGCAAGGAGCGCAGAGAAAAATGAAGAAGAAAATGATGATAATGATATGGATGGCAATATGGCGCGGGGTGAGATCAACATTTGAACTGATGGAGAGCATCAAATTTCTAGATCTGTGGACAGGCATGATCGCCAACTCCTGGAGGTACCGCACCCGACGGTCCTTTATATTGATAGTCATTTTGTCGGAACCCTGACAATAGTGATATCTTTCTGACCTGGGACTATAACAGGCGGGGGCAACATTCCACCTGTCAGGTCAGATAAATAAAGTGAAGGAAAAAAATTTGTGGTTGAAAAATTCACATGCATCAAAGGTCACCAGGTCACGAACGTGACAGACTCGTGTGCAAAAGTAAATATCTGATGCTGCCTGAAACACAACTTGTTGACCAGTCTGTTTCTAAACACACCTACTATTTTAAAAAAACATTCTATATATAGCCATTGAGCTTTCGATTGACGGAGTGGTTAGAGCGCTAGTTTTCGCGGCAAAGGTGCCGATTTCGGTTCCCAGTATAACGCGATCCAGTCTACCCAGTAGTAAATGGCTCTTAAGTTAGGGAAGGAAAAGGCAGCGAGGAAGGGAACTGGTAACCCCATCTCTCGATGCTGGACCTAGTATAGTGAAATCTCTAACACTTCACTTCCCTACCGCAGTATCTGCTATGGGATTACCTTTACTTTTTATATACGAGTAGTCATTGACGAGTGGTAGAGTGGTAGAGTGGTAGAGTGGTAGAGTGGTAGAGTGGTAGAGTGGATCCCGTTACACGCCCATTGAGGCATATTGGGAATATGGTGTTAGGCCCATATTTTTTTTGACCATCGGCACACTAGGGGTGATGTGGTCAGCATCACGCCGGCCGCCTTAACCTTCCCAGAGTTGCTCTGGTACCCAATTGGGGCTGGATTCAGTAATAGTCTTTAGTATTTCTCCTTTATCCATATCCAATGTTTGCACTATTGGTGCTTTCGAAGCTAAACTGTCAGCTCTCTCATTGCCGCATACCCTTACATTTGCTGTTTTTGCCTTCCTTGACTCAAGAGCAGAGTGAGGTGCCCCTTTACGGCTGGGATGCTTCCAGGTTTCGTTCCCAGAACCCGGTAACTATGCCCCCAGAAGCAACCGCTCTGACCGCTTAGCCAATCGCACGCTGCTAGTATTAGTAGCAGTATAATTAGCAGTAGTGGTTATACGTTCTACACCTCACGGTAGAAGGGGAACGACTAAGTAAGTAAGGTTATACGTCTGTAGCTTGTTGTATAAGTATTAACGCTAAAATTAGCATCAGTGGTAGAACTTTGTTGTAGCGTCATAAACAAACTCATCGCGTTATAAACAAATTCACTGCATTATAAACAAAATTACCGCGTTATAAACAAATTCACCACGTTATAAACAAAATTACCGCGTTATAAACAAATTCACCGCGTTATAGACAAATTCACCACGTTATAAACAAATTCACCCTGTGTAGTTCTCGGGGTTGCCTAAAAAGACAAAGATATAATAGACCTACTCTTCAGTTAGCTAAGTAATATGAGAGGCGACTTTTATGAAGTGAATTCAGTACGTAAAACAAATGACAACAGAAAATATCGGTTCAAGAACGCATGGATGCTTTGATGCAGACTTCCTTACACAAGAACCAGATCTAGCGGTGTATCATGCTACACGCAGAGCGAAATTAGAAATGAATGAACGAATAAATGAAAGAATTAGGAACAATTTCAGCAACACAAGAAGTAAAGTAGTTTTAGTCAAAGCTTTAGCACAAGCATGAACAGAAGTGCCACGTGTAGTTTCTAGGAGTATCTGAAGACACAAAGACAGAAGAAGACCACTGTATCCTCCCGCATGTCGTACAAGGCAACTAATATGAGGTTGTGTTCATGGGGCTGGTAATCTCATCATGTAAAGGTAATTGCCATAGAAACCACTGCTACAACAGTACCGTATGTGAATGCCTGGTGTAAGCTACCTACATGGGGAATTAATATATATATAAAATCCCTGCTTTTTCTGTCACTAACGCTAAGGGATGCAACTTTGGTTGAAAGTTAGACATTAATTGTATTGTTTCTCTTATATGTACTCTCCTGAAAATAGTGATACTTGACAAAGAAAAGTGCGCAAATGACGGTGTGCACAAAAATATATTTATAGAATGTGTGATCCCGTATACACACATTGGGATCCTCGCTGCTGCTACGTAGTTCGTGTACTGTGGTGATGCACAGTGGCTTTAAAAAAATATTTTTGAATAAGTAAAATTGCCGTTAGGTATTGGTGCTTTTAAATTTAATTCCCGGCCTCTGACGGGCTTTTACACTAGTAAATAAATATTACACACATAAAGATGTGTTTCAGGCACTCGTGAGAAATAGACCAGTATCAATGGTGCGTGGCTCAATGCTCCTCAAGGACCACAACGGAAAATGATGAGGATGATGCTGATGATGGTGCTGATGATAATGCTGATGATGAATAGAATTAACAGTGATATTATGTGCAGTTATGACAATAGTCTTGAGTTATGCTGTTGTAGTGGGTACTTTTCTAGACGCAATGTTGCAGTAGCTTTAGAAGTACAACAGCATCGGATGAAAGGTAAAGGTTGTCACAAAGCATATACTGCCGTGCGGGAGTAAAATGTTAGAGACTTCACTATTCTAGGTATCAGCTTTATAAGGTGCGTAGATCAGTTATTTTTTTCATCGCCACGTTAGTTTTCCTTAACTCAAGAACAGAGTCAGATAGCCATTTACAGCTGAGTAGACTAGAGCGCGATGCTGCCAGGTTTTGAACTCCAGCAATCTAACCTCGAGAAGGAAACTCTCTAACCACTCTGCAACTCGACGGCCAATAGCATTGGCAATAGTTGTAATAGCAGTAGTAAAGCGGTTGTGGTTGTGGTAATAACCGTAGTAGAAATTGTATTTGGAGCAGCTGTTGCTGTAAAAGAATAAGAAGCGATGTAGAAACAATATGAAGATAAGACAGATAAAGAAAAAGATAATATATTTATATTACATTGATAACAAAGCAGGAACCCGATACTCGTCTGGTCCCTGGTGCCAGATATTGAAAAGTTAAAAGTCACACTTTGACCCCTGAACTCGTGCAGTCTTGTTTCTCGGAGCTGCGTATCTGAAACTGAATTAATTCTGATAGTTAATGATAAATAACATATTTAACGACAAAACAATAAAAGAGCCATAGACTTTAATAAATGGGTGCTTGTGTAGAATAGAAGGATTGAAGTGGGATGACCCGATCACTAATGTGGAGGTGATGACCAGATCACTAATGTGGAGGTGATGACCAGATCACTAATGTGGAGCTGATGACCAGATCACTAATGTGGAGGTGATGACCAGATCACTAATGTGGAGGTGATGACCAGATCACTAATGTGGAGGTGATGACCAGATCACTAATGTGGAGGTGATGACCAGATCACTAATGTGGAGGTGATGACCAGATCACTAATGTGGAGCTGATGACCAGATCACTAATGTGGAGCTGATGACCAGATCACTAATGTGGAGGTGATGACCAGATCACTAATGTGGAGGTGATGACCAGATCACTAATGTGGAGGTGATGACCAGATCACTAATGTGGCGGTGATGACCAGATCACTAATGTGGAGCTGATGACCAGATCACTAATGTGGAGGTGATGACCAGATCACTAATGTGGAGGTGATGACCAGATCACTAATGTGGAGGTGATGACCAGATCACTAATGTGGAGCTGATGACCAGATCACTAATGTGGAGGTGATGACCAGATCACTAATGTGGAGGTGATGACCAGATCACTAATGTGGAGGTAATGACCGGATCACTAATGTGGAGGTGATGACCAGATCACTAATGTGGCGGTGATGACCAGATCACTAATGTGGAGCTGATGACCAGATCACTAATGTGGAGGTGATGACCAGATCACTAATGTGGAGGTGATGACCAGATCACTAATGTGGAGGTGATGACCAGATCACTAATGTGGAGCTGATGACAAGATCACTAATGTGGAGCTGATGACCAGAACCAGACAAGTACAGGTGGAACAAGAGATGAGAAGAAAACGCTGAAGATGGATAGAACAGACATTGAGGAAACCAAGCAGTCCTTGTTCTGGAACCCCCAGAGAAAGAGAGATAGAGGAAGACCAAAGAACACACGGAGAAGAAAACTGGTGACAGACATGAAGGGCATGAAGAAGATACGTAAATACCTTGAGGGCCGTTCACAAATGACGTAACACAATTGTTGACACTTTCAGCACCCCCCCCCCCCCCCGCACCAAAGTGTAACATTTCGACCCGCCCCCATTGTTTGCGTTACGTAATTTGTGAACGGCCCCTTGAGCTGATGTCACGAGACAGGATGACTTGGTATTTGTTTGTTGAAGGCCTATGCTCCTTGGGCAGCTGAAAGTTGATGAATCAATGAAGTTGATTTTTTTCATAGAGTTTACCGTCACAATGTTTTTATCGCATTATTGATATCAAACCAGTCATATTTGATCATGTAACTGTCATATTTGATCATGTAACCGTCATATTAATATAAGCATCCATACATATTGGGACTATTGTATCGATAACAACAACGTCTATTTTCACAAACATTGTTGTTATATCAGCAGCATCACAAGGCAGGATTATAATATTGCTTCCATCTAGAGTCGGCCCTAAGAGTAGTCGGCCCCCGGGGGCGATTGGTTTGACTTGCGCCATCCCCCCCCACACTTCTAGCCGTGGACGTTTAAGAACATTAGGAAAAATTCGTCAGTAAAATTGCAGATTTGATTTAGATAGTTATTACTTACAGGGAAAAAAAACAAACCCCAAAACACATCAAAAACTGACAAACATACGACAACTAATTATGGAATTTTTAAAAAAAAATGTCATTCATTAATTGTAGTGTTTTCTTTGCATTAATGATTTACATTGCGTGCTTTTGACTGAGTAAATTGTATCACAGATGAAGAAGAATCTAGCTTCTTGACTGATGACAATATAAACCTAATTAATACTAATTTGTATCTCGTGTGTATATATATATATATATATATATATATATATCTATATATATATATCTATATAAATATATATATATATATATATATATATATATATATATATATATATATATATATATATATATATATATATATATATATATATATATATATATATATATATATGCCCTTTTTATCCATCTCCTGATAAATTCTCGCAACATCGTTTTATTACAATATCTATTTTATAACGCAAGGGCAACAACTGCTTGAAATTTATAGTCACTTTTCTCGGTAAGCATTTGTCTTCCCGCGTTGGTATTGAATGCAGTTAAGTTTTGAGCTGTGGTCTTTTTGCGCTGGACTGCGCATGACTGGTCTTGTTTTTTGGTCGATCGGTTTCCGCCCACCACTAGTGGAGTGAGCGATTTGAATGGCGAAAGAGATGCCTCGTTGAAGAGGGGATCTCCGCTATTTTTTGTTCTGTCAGGGATGTGTAGTCCTCTTAATGGATATTTCGTTTGTTCGAGATAATACCTCTAGTGTTTCCCACATGTCGGGAGGCGTGATATTTCTGTGTATTTCCTGAAAGCAAGGTAAATTGACTTTTTCATTAACTCTATCGATTTTGGGTCGTGAGCGATTTCGATTCATAGCCTGTCTTCGAAAGTCGTCGTCACGAGATGTTTTCCCAGCTCACATGTCGCTGTATTGTACTGCATCGGTTGATGCATGTTCCAAGGACCATTACTTGCTACTTTGTTAAATGAACTAGGTTTGGAAAACCTTTATTATCTAGAGGATATTTTTGAGGACATTATTTATACTTCGGCAGACGTGTCTGTCTTGCTGAAGTCAGACTAAGGAGAGTGAACTGATCTCTTACATCTGGTTATCTCCTGGCTGTTATAGAAAAGGATGGAGTTTTCCACCTGACTACATTTACAGCACTATGAAATATAACATGCATCTGACTCATCATTGTAATGCTGTCTACCGTCTATTGCTGTATTGAATGTTGCTGTGATAATGACTGTTTGATGTGCCTACATATTCGCGTAACCATTTTGTCACTGTGGCGTCCACAATAAATAATGAAGAAAAACGTCAACGGCTGTTACAAGAATCATTGACTTTATACGTCGTGAGTTTACTGACGTCCTATGTGGATTGCCCTGTTATTTTTGTATGAACATTGTTTGACTGAACACATCTGCACACTACACAAAACCAGACATGCGGATACCATCCATCATCATATGGCATCACGCATCATTTGGTGGCCATAAGTTGGTTTGATTCTGGTACCAGCAAACACGGGGTCCCTTACCCACTTCATTTTCAACAAGAATTCATCAGCATCCTTCAAGAAATTAACATTCTTCAATACAGTCAACATCTTCAAAATTTTCAAAGTACTCGGCGTTGCTCGGTAAAAGTCAAAATTTCAACTTTTTGACGGAAACAAGAATTTGACAGTACCCGGCGTTGTTACATGTTGCCGGATAACTCGGACTGCTGTTATCTTTTACGCAAGTCAAGCAAGTTGCTGCTGTCAAGGTTCCAGTGCTGTCGTTTTTGTGAAGGTCAAGTGCCGGTTGAAACGGGTTGTTTTCTGAAGAAGGCCAAGTACCGATTTCCATCAACTTACTTTTGGATTAGAAGGTCAAGTGCCGAAACAACTCAACACACAGTATTTCAGAAGCTCTTGTACCATCGTGTTAGCAGTGGAAGCAGTTCAGATGTGCCATCATCGTTGGAGCTTCGCTCTTTAGGACGTTGATTGACATCCGTTTTTTCTGCTGTTCTACGATTGGAAGCCTATAAGTTAAGTGGCCTGTTTGTATGTAAACTGTGCCCTTATACTTCTGCTGAGTCTTCTGTGTATCATCTCATTCTATATGTTATATGTCTATATGTTATTTGTATATTTATATGTTTATATTTCAGCGGGTTCTCGGTTGGGTGGTGTCTCCGTTAGATTATGCCACGTCATAGAGGTCGTCTATTGTGAGCGTTTTCTGTAGGGTTTGCAAATTTCCGATACTGGAATTTGCTAAGCGACTTCTGTTGCTATTTATGTTAGCTGTGATGACATGTTTTAATATTGTTTTCGTTATTATTTCGCATTCTTTAGTTTTGTTTTGATTTGTTTGTATTTGTTAGCCTACTCTTGTCTACAGTTTAGTTTCATACTACATTTTTGTTTATACACTGTGGTGTCATGTATTTTGTTTAATTATAGCGCAGATATCGTCACATTTTTTGTGATATTTCATTAATTTCTGCTTTATTTTTAGTTGATTTCTGCGAACGTTTTTGTATTGTTGCTGATGTTTGTTATTGTTTACATTGTTATTGTTTACATTGTTTGCATTGTTTACATTTTCAATGTTTACATTCTGCATGTGTTTACATAGTCATTGTTTACAGTTATAGTAATTAGTTAATGGGCTATGCTAATGCACTGTTACTACTACACTGATGATAAATGAATGATGAATAGTGTCGTGCACTATTGAATGAGAAGTGCACTTATGATCAAGAATTGAGTGCTGATATTTCATATACAAGTTCTTTGATTGGAGACTTGTTTCCCACAGAGACTGGGATAATATAATGTAATGTGAATATACAAGTGCTTAATTAAGACTTGTTACACTTAGGTTTGAAATAAATTAGTTAATTATTTCAGGTTTTGGACTCATATGTTAGACAACATGTCTACATTTGAGCACTTTATTGAGCAGGGTAAATTGCTTGGGAAGACTGGTGATAAGTTAGAAGAATTTGCAACTGCTCGATATGATAAAGCAATGGAAGCTGAACAAAAGAAACTGCATATGGAAGCTGAACAAAAGAAACTGCAGATGCAGGTGGATGAAAAAAGATTCCAAATGGAAATGGAAAAACAAAAAAGGGAATCAGAAGCTGAGGAGAGAAAACTCCAGCTACAGCTAGAAGCTGAAAGACTTCAAAAAGAGGCTCAGGCTGAGGAAAGAAGATTACAGAGAGAGTCTGATGAGAGGAAAGAGAAAGCAAAAATGGAACATGAAGAAAAGGTCTTAGCTTTAGAGTTGGAAAAATTGAAATTGACGAGCATGAGTAATGGTAATGATTCAAACAAGGGTTCATCTTCTGGTAAGGCTAATAATGATACTTTTAAGATTAAGTTACCAACATTTAGTCCTTCCAGTGATGACATAATGTTCTATCTGGACAGATTTTAACAAGCATGTACAGCTCATAACATAGACAAAGCAAAATATGTTTATCAGTTATCAGGGATACTGACAGGTAAAGCTCTAAGTATATTAAATATGGTGGATGAACCTGACAAGAACAATTATGAGGTTGTCAGGGCCGCTTTGTTAAAGAAATATCAGCTTAACGAAGACGGCTATCGTCTACAATTTAAAAACATGTTACCTGAAAATGGAGTTGAATTCTCCGAGTTTATTGCAAGAATACGCATTACTTTCTCACGATTGGTTGAACTATCTAAGACGGAAAAAACTTATGAAGGACTTATGGACTTAATACTTAGAGACAAAGTCATGTCGTCTGTCAATGAGTCTTTCCTTGCTTTCCTTCATGAACGTAAACCTAAAACAATAAAAGAAATGGAAGATTTCTGTTGCCAATACGTAACTGCGCACCCACACATAACCATGGGTAACTCTAAGGTGAAAGAAGGTTTACCAGTTGCTTCGGCAGCTCCGTATGGCCAAAACTTTGCTCGTAGATTCCAACAAAAATTTTGATAGAAAGAGTAGCGGTAATTTCTGTCAAAATCATGGAAATCAATTTCATGGTGATTCTTCTTCGAAGAATTGGAGACAACCTGATAGTACTCGTTACTATCACCCTAATAATTATAAGCATTTCAAAAGAGGATATGGTAATAGAGGTTATTCCTGCCGAAGACCTCAGAACCAAACAAATAGATGTTCGCATCAATGTGAACATGATAGTAATCGTGGAAACTGGAATTCGAACCAGGATAACAATTACAATAGAGACAATAATAACTGCAGAGATAATAATAACTCTGATAACTTCAGAGGTAATAATAGTCGGGGTAGATCTCAACACAAAAAAAAGAGATATCAGCAGGCTAATGCTGTACAACAGGAAACTGAGGGAGCCTGTAATCATGTTGTTGATAGTAAAAACTTTGACGCTGTCACTGGTTCTGCTTTTGACTTTGAGAGAGCAAACAAATGCCCCCAATGCAGTACTTTATTCGAACCGGGTACCATAACTACTTTGAGTTGTGGTCACCCACTTCCCGCTCTTCCTGCTGCTGTTGCGCATGACGGGAGGGGTTCTTTAATTCTACATAAGGGTCTTGTTAATGATACTCCGGTCTCACTACTTTTCGATTCCGGATGCACCACTATTGGTGTTAGACAATCGCTTGTAGATCCATCTTGTGCTACAGGAAGGGTTATTAAATGTGTCACATTTGGCGGCACTCTAGAAAAATATCCTACTGCTGTAATTCGCATTGCCACTCCTTTCTTTACTGGAGATGTGCATGCTTGTCTCTTACCTAATCCTATTGCGGACCTTATTATTGGTCGTATTCACGGAGTTAGGGAGTGTACCCCACAGCAGATTGCTGCTTGGGAAGATAATAACATGCAAGCTACAAATGCAGTAGTTACAAGAGCACAAGCTCTACAAACACCCGAAACTTCACTGAATAGTGATAATGAAGTTGATAGCCAAGATAGTCACTTAGTAATTACTCGTGACTCTTTCATAAAATTGCAAGAAGAAGATCCTTCTTTAAAAAAATTCTTCATTCTTGCGAAGAAAGGTGATCCGAATCAGGATACAAATAGAAAATCTTGGATTGCAATGAGAAACGGCGTACTTGTACATATGGTACAAGATTCGACTACGTCGGCACATTCGCAAATTCTTGTTCCCAAGAGCATGAGAGTGCAAATATTGCAACATGCTCATGACTCGCAATGTGCTGGACATATGGGTTTTGCCCGTACGAAGTCGAGAGTCCTTGCGGCTTTCTTTTGGCCTTTTGTCAATAAGGACATTCGTATTTACTGCCGATCATGCAAGGTATGTCAGGAGGTCAAATCTAGAGGACCACGACATGCTGCGCCTATCCAGGCTGCTGACATTCCTATTCGGCCGTTTCAGAAAATGGCCATAGATATTATTGGCCCTTTTAAGGTCAAGTCGGCCAGAGGACATCAGTTTATCCTTACATGTGTCGATATGTGCACACGTTGACCAGAGGCTATTCCTCTTAAGAGCATATCTACTACAGATATCGCAGATGCTCTTTGGTTGATATTTTCTCGCTTGGGGTTCCCCAGAGAAATATTGTCAGACCATGGCACTCAACTCATATCTGACACTATGTCACAGGTAATGTCTACCTTACATATTGAACGATCTCTCAGTAGTATCTACCATCCTATGTCTAATGGGTTAGTTGAGCGTCTGAATAGAACGCTCAAGACTTTGCTTGGTAAGATAACTGAAGATCATCCTCAAGATTGGGACAGGGTTTTACCCGCGGCTCTCTTTGCCTATAGAGAAGTCCCTAAAGAACACACAGGATTTTCTCCCTTCGAACTTGTCTTTGGCGCGCGTCCACGCGGCCCTATGTCTTTATTACACGATCTCATCACTGCCGATGATATTAGCGATGAAACTCAATCCTCATATGAGTATGTCATTGCTCTTAGACAAAAGATCATTGAGGCATGTAAGCTAGCAACTGCTTCATCAGAAATTGCTAAAGAGAAGGCAAGACAGTTTGCTAACAAGAATAGATGTCTACGACAACTTTGTCCAGGTGACAAAGCATTCGTCCTACTCCCCAGTAGGGAAAATAGACTTCTTATTGCATGGAAAGGTCCGTATGCAATAGTCTCTCGGATTTCCGATGTTGACTATGTGGTCGATATTGATGGAAAGCATAAAACTTTCCACATAAACATGCTTTCGGAATTTCACGAACGTCCGGACTATTTGCTGCCTATTTTCCAGGCAACGGATGATGCTCCTGCACCTCACGGTCATTATTCATCCCTGTCTGTCATACAGGATGAGGAAGCTACCTTCTCTGATGTTAATCTTCCCCTTCCAGTGGTTCCATTACATTCTACGGAATCTTGGAAAAACGTTTCTGTTTCTCCTAATCTTTCTGGTGACGAACATCGACAAGTCTCGTCGATGTTACAAACATTTCAGGATGTTCTCACTGACATTCCTGGACACACAGATGTCATAGAACATGACATAATTCTTACCGACAATAATCCAATTAGGTTTAGGCCGTATCCTATTCCTATACACTTTCAGTCGCAGGTGGAAAAGGAATTGGATGAAATGATTCAATTAAATATAATTGAACCATCGACTTCACCATATTCTTCTTCCATGGTTATTGTCCGGAAGAAGGATAAGAACATACGAATTTGTGTTGATTATCGCAAATTGAATCAGGTCACAAAGTTCGATGCTGAACCGATGCCTTTGTTAGAAGATCTACTGATTAGACTTTCTAATTCTAGATTCTTCACTAAACTTGACTTGTCTAAAGGTTATTGGCAAGTGCCTTTAGCAGAGCATGCCAAACCTCTTACTGCTTTTTCTACACCTAGGGGTCTATTTCAATGGAATGTTATGCCTTTTGGTCTCATGAACGCCCCTGCCACTTTCGTTCGCATGATGCGTCGAATGCTGTCACATCGTTCGGATGTCATCGCATACTTAGATGACATCTGTCTCTTCAGTGATACCTGGGAAGATCACTATTTAGGGTTATATGACTTACTGTCCACTCTACGTGAGAATAATTTGACAGCGAAACCTTCTAAAGCTTTTGTTGGTTTTGGTGAAATCTCTTTCCTGGGTCATCGTGTTGGTCATGGTCTCTTGAAGACAGAAGACCACAATACTTCCAAAATACTGAACATCTCTGTTCCTAAAACGAAGAAACAAGTTAGGAGTCTCTTAGGTTTAATTCAATTTTATGTGAGATTTATTCCAAATTTATCTTCGATCATGGCACCTCTCTCAACATTGTTGAAGAAAGGTTCGCCTAATCTGGTCCGTTGGTCTGAAGAATGCCAATCTTCACTAGACCAAATCAAGAATATATTTTCTTCTCCTCCCATCTTAAGATTACCTACTCTTGATAGGACTTTTGTTCTTCGGAGTGATGCTTCATCCACTGGGATTGGAGCAGCACTGATGCAAGAATATGCAAATACTCTGCATCCTGTTATGTACATTTCTAGAAAACTAAATGCGGCAGAGAGGAACTACTCGGTTTTAGACCGTGAGTTGTTAGCGATGGTTTGGTCAATTCTAAAGCTACAAAGATTCCTCCTGGGCGCACATTTCATTCTAGAGACTGATCAGAAAGCTCTTACAGCTATTCAGACTAAGAATTTGAAGAGTTCGAGATCCACTCGATATGCTATAGTGTGGCCGGGTAGGGTAGTGGGGATTGCTGTTTTGAATCGAGAGTATTAGATCTTGATTACTAGCTAGCCTGCTAGAGGTGATGATTTCTCTCTACAGACTTACAGGAATTTACCAGGTTCGGGGACAATCCTCTAAGGTGTAGTATTAGAGCAGATGTGTTTTATTTATATAATTTACCAGCAAGAGTAGTTATTGTTCATTTATTCTTTCCTTCTTTCCTCTCATGAATGTATGGCAAAGCAAATGAGTGACGACCTGCCTTTAGTATAAAGGTGACGTTTATTAAATTATAACGTAATTACAAGTCGACATGGCAAAACTTCATAAGACACATATGA
Source organism: Oreohelix idahoensis (assembly GCA_024509875.1). NCBI lineage: Eukaryota > Metazoa > Mollusca > Gastropoda > Stylommatophora > Oreohelicidae > Oreohelix > Oreohelix idahoensis. The sequence goes on from JAMPIV010011010.1 coordinate 92,031, forward strand.
CAATTATTCTTCTTTATAATGCCACATTTTCAAGTAAGTGCATACCACTAGTGCAATAGGGGTTATTCTGCTTCTTCAGGATATAAAATTTACCATATCTCCGCCTGATATGTTATTGCTTCATCAAAACAAAATCAATACTGCATGTACATTTGCACAGAAGTCTTTCAGCCATTGTTCCCTTGCTAAATCTGCAACAATCTTTCGATTTCGGCAGGGTTAATAATTTCATAATAATCAGTTCCTACTTACTGTTTTTGAATATAAAGTTTAATTACACACAAAATACACTTTGAAAAGAACATGCCATCATTCCTGGAATTTCTAATTCTTCACTGCGTTATCCGCACAAGCTTGCTGATCTAGCTAGATGCGTCCTCCTTCTCCAACTAATTTTGGTTGCTGGGTAAATTATTCGCGTCCCTTCTACATTTTTCTGAGCTCACGATTGGATAAAAATCACGTGACGTATGCTTGGCGAAGCGAAGCTTAGCCTGGTTTTAATTTAAACATCTGCGCCAAGACTTTTTTAATCTTCTGTTTGTATAAAAATTTATTTTATGTTAATATAGCCTGTATCTAAAAATTTACGGTATACGCGGTTACATACAGATCCCGGGGCCCTGCAAATGTATCCCGTAGGGAGACATTTGAGTACTATCAATAACAAAAATCCATCCCCAAAATTTCTAAGTTCAAAAAAATTTTCAGAAAAATTTAAAGTTCAAAAATTTTTCTAAGTCCAAAAATATTTCCAAAAAAATTTAATTTAATTCCTATACTGGGGTCCTATGTCTATGTGAGGTCGTCTGCTATGTAGAAAAACTAGTAGTGGACATCAACTTCAAAAAGTGTAACTTATTCATCACATCATAATATTTTTCACCAAATTTACAAATTGGCAACACTGCCCAACAAAATCTGCAAAACACTCATAAGGTCATCACTAAAAAAATGTGACGAGTGGCAACACTGGGGAATAAACTATCTTATTTGCAGAACTTGGCTGGATTATCATAATCTATTACATTTCATTCAAAAATATAGTTGATTACATTCTCTTGGATATGGTGGAATGGTGGGGGTGTTATCTCTTTTCTGTTCCTGTTATTTGCTCCATATATAATTCTGCAAGTACTAAAAAAATCTTTTTTTTTTTTGTGCGTACTTATTTATTCTATTTCCCAAGTACTCTGCAATATTCCAAGAAATGTCCAAAATCTCTAATTCCTATGGTAATGGCATCCACTTTCATAGAATAGCCAATGTTTTCATGGGTACTCATCATCATCATCTTCTTTTTTTTTCAGTGAATGAGCCACTTGCTCAATATTACATGTAGAAAACATCTCTAAACATAATATGCATATTTATCAGACGATAATACAACCAGCATCATTTTTATAAGTAATCATTTTTCACAATAAAGCATTAAAACCTCATGGCTTATCCTTATTTATTTATCTGAATGTTTCCTTGTTATAGACATTTTCCAAATGGTAAGTGTATAACCTCGTTCTAAGTCCGTCACTGTAGAAAATGTTCTATATTACATTTTTTTTTTCAAAATATGTGATGTTTGTCTCTAATATCCGTACGTCTGGTGGTGATCCTGTCCATTAGTCAGTTATTTCAAATCATTCTTTCTTTTCTGTCAATACAGTATTTTTTTTTTTTTTGAACTCTGTCCTAGAAATATTATTTTATATATATACATATATATATTTTTTTTTTTTTTCAAAGATCTTCTTTGACTTGCCATACATCAATTTTCAAACATCAAATTATTCAGCAACCAACAGACGAATGTTGTTACTATCATATTATGAAATATAAGGGAAAAGAAAAATATAGTTTCCAAATCATCATGAATTTTCTACATTGGGTTCCGTATTACTTTATTTTCTCTTTTAAGACAACTGCTTATACTCTTGACAATATGTATCCATGTTGTCACTCTCGAGGCATCCTTGTATACAATTTATATTTGTCTCCTTTTTTTTTTTTTTTTTCATAACACCAATGTATCATTTATGGTGTTCCAATATCATTGTATCTATTCTAGTCCTCCTGTTATCTTGAGAATTCATCCTTAGTAACTCCCTATGTACCTTATCTAGCAATACATTTATGCAAAACACATCAAACAATTATTTATGGAAACATTTAACTGAGATGTAAGAACTTTTGACAATATGAGATGAAAAAATATTTTGGGGTCATCACTCAAAAAATGTGACATAGAAAGGAAGAAAAATATTCAATTGATCGTGAGGAATCTCCAATATTTTAAAATGTGGATCCTTCCTATTCCTCTTATTCTGTACTGGAAATATATCCTTATTAATTGTCCATGTACTATATCTGTGACATGTCTGTCCTTGGGATAACGTTATTTTCTTATCCAATATCCTCGGGGTGAGCAAATCTCAGTATGTCCAATTTCATCAATCATTTATTTATTTTCTCTCCTGTAATTCTGGGTATGTTATGAGTATAGTACATTGTCAATTTATTCCAACTATCTTACAACATTCTGTAATTCATGATAAGGAATAGTCATTTGTTATACAACAATGTTCATATTACAAAGGCAATGAGCAACAAATCAAAAAAACAAAAAGATATCTCCAAAAATGCGGATGTATCTCTATTTCCTTTTCCTCTGGGCGTAGCAATTATTCAGTCATTATTTTTTTTTTTTTTCTCCATTATTTAATCTCCATTTTGTGTCCTTAGTACTTGTGGTTCCATGGGATTATCATGATTCATTTGGTCCTTGTCTACTGATAATCCTTCAATAATGACTTCAAATATGGTCCTCATATGTGCAACAATCATCTGCTCTGATTTGTTCCATGTCCATGGTATTCATCAAATATTCTATTATCTCCTTGTCTTATCTCGTAACCACGAAGACTAAGATTATCCCTCCAATGTTAATGTGGGGGATTTTGTGTATAAACATTTCAACAAAATCTCATCTGTGACAACATAAAGTTTCACCTTAATATAAAATGGCATCTTCATCATACATAACCAGTTGCTTCTTCATCTCATGTGTCATTAGTGGTTATCATGTGGTAATGGGGTGTTCAATGTGGGTTCAGCATATACAAATGCTGCAAAGGGGTTCTTCATTTGCAGAAATTCAGCATGCGCAAATGTCATTGGGGTATTTGTGATAGGCAGTATCAGGGATCAAGCTGGTGGGGTGTATGACTGGTAATGGGGTGATTTATTTTCTCTTTTTTTTTTTCTTCTTCAGCTGCTAACCTCAGGGCAGTCAATGTTTTACAATATTGGCTTATGATCCTCAAAATGTGTGAGGGTGGCATATAAACATAATACATGTCTGGTGAATGGAAGCGTGGAATATGATCAGTTACAAAAGTGGAGATGAATGTTACAACAGAATAGTGTGACACATGTGTTATAGGTAAAGTTGTGTAACATTCTGAATATCAAAAACTGTCTGACTAATAAGGGTGTCTGTAAACAAAGAACATTGTATCATCTGTGTCATCTTTATTTCAATAATCCAAATAAAATGTCTAACTAGAATCCTCCGTGGGCTGGACTTGATTTCTTTTTTTTTTTTTTTTTTTTTTTCGTATTCTAAGGCTGGAAAAATAGCTTTCTCAGTGAGGCTTTGACATCTTAGTCTGTAAGCGAGTCATTTGAGGTATCAACAGCTGCAAATAGAGTACATGGGGAGAGTTAGTACATAGTTAAAAAGGTTTGTTCACATATGCGATGACCGTGTTCGGATTTGCGAACACATAAAACACCTGGGCGTGTTTTTCAGCAAAGTTTCTCAGTACCAGGGGGTTATAATTGTATTTCTCATAGTCTCTGCCCGCTTGTTGATTTGTTTCTCCAATTCCCGCAACGCCATAAGGAAGGCCGAATTGGGATCATCCGGTGTGGTGGTGGTTGCAGTACTGGGTATTGCGTTGTTGACAGTGGGCACAGTACTGGAGATGGCGTTGTTGACAGGGTTGACAGCGGGTACAGTACCGGAGATGGTTTTGTTGACGTTGAGAGGTTGATGGGCAACTAAAGAAAACGTCAATGGCTGTACTGTAGCTGGAGGTGACATGACATTGACTGATTGTTGGGGCGCAGAGGAAATCAGTGATGATGGCAATGTAGCCTGGGAATGTGTGGCTGGAGGTGACATGACTGGCGGTTGTGGTAATTTTACAACTGGAGCAACAGGAGGCTCAGGAAAAAAGGACTCAAACGTGGTGTGAACCTGTACTGGTGGGATGCTGATTATTGACTCGATACCACTATCTGAGTCTGATATACAGGACATTGTGTCGTCATCATGTACCTTGGAGTCTGATACCAATAAGGTGTTATCTGCATCACTGGTTTCAATGGAACTGGCTGTATCAATGTCTGTTTCTTGTTGCGTTTCGTCTTCATAAAGATTGCTGGTATATGGTTCAACAATCTGTTTGGGTATAGTTTCTTCAGGATCTGAACTGGGGGTGTGATAGGTATCAGCTGACGATTTATCACTGCGGGAGTAAGTTTGAGTGTGAATATAAGTTGCTTTAGGAAGGTCTGTTTGTGTTGCTACACAAACCATCGTTGTTTTTGCACAAATTAACTTGGTTTTATTTGTTGTTGGTACTTGTTTTGTTGGCCTGGGTTGAGTATTCCAAGGAGTTGATTGTGCTAAATTTACTTGTTGGTATGTCTTGGCTGTCTTTCCTGGTGTTATGGGACCGATGTGTGCTCTCCATCCGTCTGTTGTTAGGAGGCAAACTTGTCCGTTCCTAGATGTCATGTTACGAAACTCCCAAATTTTTCTTGTTTTAACTTCATTTATGAAATTTCGTACAGTCATTCTTTGAGCTCGTTTATTCAATGTGTTCCAGTGTTTGTTAGCTGCCGTCGTGTGCCTTGACGTGCTGTCATTATACCTGATCGATGATAGTATACGAGGTCTGCTTTCTGTTTCTCTGTGGCGATAATATGGAGATGTTTGTCTCATGGGGGCATGGCATTTTGTGTACTGGGGATTCGAACGGGGAACAGCGTGGATCGGATACCTCCGTTTCTGCCATGTGCTATGTGGTTTTTCGTATGTCCGGTAATCAATAAATCGTCTATCTCTGTCAAGCTGAGGACGACTTTTACGTTGATATATGTTGTTTCTACTGTAAACACTGTAACTTCGCCTATCCGCGTATGTTACTTTACGGTGGGTTGAACAACTGTCATCATCTTCATCCTTGTAGAGTTGTATAACATTTCTTCCTTTTCAGTAGAACCTGCATTTGGTTTCTGTAGATCTACAGCATAGTAGCTTCCAGTATGCGAGCCATAGACATTTTTATCTGGGGCAGTGGGATGTGCGTCTACTTTAGGATAACTTCCTGGCAGACAATATTCATTTCTCTTGTTGAAATTGTGCGGGTGGCGTGGAACGTGTTTGTCATGCATTGTCCAGGTATTTTCATGGGTAAAACGATAGCTGTATGGGCTGGCCTGCCTATACTCTTGTTGTCGATACATTTTCCAGTCTTATTTATTCCTTGTCCTTATGCCCTAGGGTTGATTATGCTGTTGAAAATTTTCCATTACTTGATCCATCTTCGCTTCTGCTCTTTTTTTAGAGGACTGGTCATACGGCACCAAATTGAGATGTGTGGCCGGGTAGGGTAGTGGGGATTGCTGTTTTGAATCGAGAGTATTAGATCTTGATTACTAGCTAGCCTGCTAGAGGTGATGATTTCTCTCTACAGACTTACAGGAATTTACCAGGTTCGGGGACAATCCTCTAAGGTGTAGTATTAGAGCAGATGTGTTTTATTTATATAATTTACCAGCAAGAGTAGTTATTGTTCATTTATTCTTTCCTTCTTTCCTCTCATGAATGTATGGCAAAGCAAATGAGTGACGACCTGCCTTTAGTATAAAGGTGACGTTTATTAAATTATAACGTAATTACAAGTCGACATGGCAAAACTTCATAAGACACATATGACAATTATTCTTCTTTATAATGCCACATTTTCAAGTAAGTGCATACCACTAGTGCAATAGGGGTTATTCTGCTTCTTCAGGATATAAAATTTACCATATCTCCGCCTGATATGTTATTGCTTCATCAAAACAAAATCAATACTGCATGTACATTTGCACAGAAGTCTTTCAGCCATTGTTCCCTTGCTAAATCTGCAACAATCTTTCGATTTCGGCAGGGTTAATAATTTCATAATAATCAGTTCCTACTTACTGTTTTTGAATATAAAGTTTAATTACACACAAAATACACTTTGAAAAGAACATGCCATCATTCCTGGAATTTCTAATTCTTCACTGCGTTATCCGCACAAGCTTGCTGATCTAGCTAGATGCGTCCTCCTTCTCCAACTAATTTTGGTTGCTGGGTAAATTATTCGCGTCCCTTCTACATTTTTCTGAGCTCACGATTGGATAAAAATCACGTGACGTATGCTTGGCGAAGCGAAGCTTAGCCTGGTTTTAATTTAAACATCTGCGCCAAGACTTTTTTAATCTTCTGTTTGTATAAAAATTTATTTTATGTTAATATAGCCTGTATCTAAAAATTTACGGTATACGCGGTTACAATAGCTCTTCAACCTTTTCACTTCACGGTACGAGCTATCCGTGGTGCGGATAATGTGATGGCTGACATTTTGTCTAGATGCCCACATGACTCCAACTAATACTTCTGTCCTATATTTCCATATATTACAGAGTCATAACACACCTATATTTCTACAATAGATTAGCACATCTGTACTTACTTTATATGTACACACTATCGTGCTTTGTTGTCATCTTCTTCTGTTCGTTTTTTAAGATGATAGAGGAGGACTGAGTAGTTAATATAAGGGCCGTTAGTTTACTAAACAGCCACAATTATTAATAATGTATTGTACCTTATGAAGCATATTAGTTATTAATTAGCATTATATTGCTTGTACTTTCTCAGAATGTCATTGTTGAGCTGAGGACTTACCTTACTAGTATCAAGCATGACGAGTTCTAGATTGTGTACTTACCCTCGGAATACCAGAGCATATGTCCTGGATCGTCATGTAGTTTAACTTTACTATGTACTTATGTCATTACATGTCAAAGAATGTACTATTTAAATTTTCCTATCAGATTTGTACATCCATTTTTAAAGACAATATTAGAGTATGCTGTTTAATGATGATTATGGTAACTTGCATACGTATATTGTGTTTACATGCTAACGTGATGTGTGTTGGTGACACCTCCCCGATGTGAATATTTTTTGAGACATATTTATTTTTCTGTTGAGGTATATCCTCACCAGACACTCTATATTTAGCCTCATGTTAGGCAATTTAATTAATTATCAGCGCATAATTCGTGCGTTTTGAGCCGCTTATCGCATGCTCTTTGATATTTAAAAAAAAAAAATATGTTCCACATTTTTTTTAATCGGGAGGAGGTGGTGATATGTTGCGTGATAAATTCTCGCAACATCGTTTTATTACAATATCTATTTTATAACGCAAGGGCAACAACTGCTTGAAATTTATAGTCACTTTTCTCGGTAAGCATTTGTCTTCCCGCGTTGGTATTGAATGCAGTTAAGTTTTGAGCTGTGGTTTTTTTGCGCTGGACTGCGCATGACTGGTCTTGTTTTTTGGTCGATCGGTTTCCGCCCACCACTAGTGGAGTGAGCGATTTGAATGGCGAAAGAGATGCCTCGTTGAAGAGGGGATCTCCGCTATTTTTTGTTCTGTCAGGGATGTGTAGTCCTCTTAATGGATATTTCGTTTATTCGAGATAATACCTCTAGTGTTTCCCACATGTCGGGAGGCGTGATATTTCTGTGTATTTCCTGAAAGCCATTTACAGCACTATGAAATATAACATGCATCTGACTCATCATTGTAATGCTGTCTACCGTCTATTGCTGTATTGAATGTTGCTGTGATAATGACTGTTTGATGTGCCTACATATTCGCGTAACCATTTTGTCACTGTGGCGTCCACAATAAATAATGAAGAAAAACGTCAACGGCTGTTACAAGAATCATTGACTTTATACGTCGTGAGTTTACTGACGTCCTATGTGGATTGCCCTGTTATTTTTGTATGAACATTGTTTGACTGAACACATCTGCACACTACACAAAACCAGACATGCGGATACCATCCATCATCATATGGCATCACGCATCACTAATTAATACTAATTTGTATCTCGTGTGTATATATATATATAAATATATATATATATATATATATAGAGATAAATATATATATATATATATATATATATATATATATATATATATATATATATATATATATATATATATATATATGCCCTTTTTATCCATCTCCTGATGTCATCTTCATATCACTACGCTGTCTTCATCTTGCACATCTGCCATCAACTTTACCTTCCATTATTTTTCCAATTTCGTACTATCAAGTTATTTAATCTAACTTTGTTGTCACTGATTGTTTTGTTTTTTTATGCCATACGCCTGTTATACGTTTAAAAAAATCAATTTTACACTCTGCGGAATATTCCTTGGGAGGCATCAATATAACTTTCAAATTCATTCAGGGTTTTGGAATGGCCCAGACGCTCTGTCATTGCTAGCATAATGAAGCATAACCTCAAAATTGCTGCAAGGTGTTTTGTTGAAGAGAAAAACGAGGTAAAGCAGAGAAAGCTCTTTTTTTCAAGTTTCCTCCATTATTTTCTGCCACCAGTGGCCAATTTGCCCTGCCTCTTACATTTGGAGCCAGAAATAATGTTTTCAACACCTACAGTACCCTCTATTAACTAGTTTTCTGATGATGAAGGTAGGTCTGTTGTGACAAATGTAGCCAAAAGCGATTAATTAAAGTCCTATAATATATAAAGTAATTTATGAGGGCTGTTTTTAGCGGTCTAAGGGAAATAACTCATAATTGGTAAGTATTAATAACGGGAGGTAAAATTATAAGGTAGGAAAATTAACAAATAACATTCCTTGCCAGAAGTTCGTTGTTTTTTTTTTTACATCAGTATTGACTGGTCTAGATGTGGCCTGCGCGTTTGAATAATTGATGTGTATTACTGAACTTTTTTTAGTGTAGACTGGAGGAAGCAAGCGTTATAGCTGAAGAATTGTACTCGAACTTAAAAAAATATATATATAATAATAATATTATCTAAGAATGTCCTGACCTGTCCTGTCCCACAATATTTTTTCCTGCACTTTGAAAATTATATAAAAGTCGCGGACCTAAGACGCGTCAACAGTAAGAAATGCAGTTAGCGACCCATAGCTAGACTGCTTGCGTCAGGGTCAGCGAACCAGAGCTGACCAAGACCCTACTCCACCTCCAAGTGGTGGTCCTGGTAACAGGCTGCATCACTGCAGTCTGGCTGAGTGAGTAGGGATCGAAGAGGGAAGGCTAACCCGGTCCCAAAAATGCCGTGCTGAAGTCGGATGTGTCGGCCGAAAGGCGCAAATATCGCAGCTACGCTGTAAAATAACACAACGCAACCAACGTCCTTTTTAGGACGAACGAAGAAGAAGATATAAAAGTCGTGCGCTTTTAGCATTTGCACAAACTGCACGACACTTAATGTAGCGCGCATCTTATATATATACTCGTATATCATATAGTCATGTCATGAGAAAGCTGCATGTCGATTGGTTGACTGGAAGTGACATGATGTGACATGAGCAGATAAACACTGTCTTCACGTGCCTGCTGTCGAGAACAATGTCACATACCGTACATATATTATATAAATTCAGTACCCTTTAGCTCCCCGTGGAGCACTGGCTTTCAGCGAATTCAAATTCAAGCCAAGCTGTTATTATCTTCATCATCAATTCAAGCTCTTTCCATGTCCTGTTGTCCTTTTATCTTTTTCATTGTTTGTCTTCAATTCTCTTCTCTGTGAGTGTTTTCCCCTTGGCCTTAAATGGCTCTGTATGCTATTTTTCTGAATTGTGTGTCTTCATATGCTTTCTTTATTAGGTTAACGATCTTCAAGGGAACTCAATAAATGCCTCATCAGTTTCCAATGCAATTGTCCAAAATGCCTAATGCCTTTTCATAATCCACAAATCCTATGCAAATTATATGGTCTTTTCTTTAGTTTGTCAAAGATCGGTGAGTTTTGTAAAGCGTGTAATTCTGTATAAACATGTTGCAATTGCATGGTTATTTTTAATTTTTTCATTCATTCGTCAGTCAAATCAGAGACACATCTTCAATCCAACCTGCAAGTCTGGAAGAAGGAGCTGGAGAAGAGAGAGATTATCATCGCAGCTCCAAAACAAAATCCATGGTGACATCAGGAGAGAGAAGAAGGTATCAGATTACGCTGGGAGATAGGTCCTGGAGCAGGTCAGCCACTTTAAATACCTTGGAGCCTTCATAGTCTGGAAGGCAGGCATCAAAGAAGAGCTGGTTACCCGAAGGCAGCAGCTGGGAGACTTTTTCGCGCCATAAATCGAGGATTTCTCAGCAAAAAAGAAATTGGCAAGAAGGCGGAGATGGCTGTGTGCCGCTCCACCTAGGTTCCAGCTTTGATTTGTGGATGCGAGTCATGGGCAAGGACCACAACCCACAAAAGCCAGCCCCAGACCTCAGAAATGAGGTATATGAGGAAGGTGGTTGAAGTAACAAGAAGAGTCCGCAACATGGTCCGCATGGTTCACAACAAGTCTTAAAACCCAGCTACCGTAGACCCGGGGTGGAACAGTCCCAGTTACGATGGTTTGGCCATGTCTGCAGAATGGGAGAAGATCAGCTATCACGAACATTTATGAGAAGCCAAGAGCCACGGATCCAGACCACCAGGACGATCCAGAGTTCTAAACAATGATTTAAATTGTAAACTGCATTTTATATTGTACAAAGAGGAACTGCCTTGATACGTTTATCCTCGTAGATATTATCCAATGTTAAGGTGATGGAAAATTATGCCATATATATATATATATATATATATATATATATATATATATATATATATATATATATATATATATATATATATATATAGACAAACATAAAAGCATGTTATTCAATATCTCTCCTTTACTATCATGTTCAGTCCTATTTTTGCATTCACGATATTCCACATCTCACATTTCCCATACTTTCACCTGTTACTGAATACCAACATACCTGTTTTCCCTTGACTCGTGATTAGTAGTTTGTCCCTTCTACCCAGATCCAAGCGCTGCACCTTTAATCTGAGATGACTAAAACCCTTGGGTGCTTCTACCACGTGAACTTCCGATAAGTCGTTGTTATGGGGTAAGAGGTCTGGATTGATGGGAGGGCGAGGATAGTTCCAGGGATATCTGGAGTGACTACGGATAAATCCTTTATGTTCTTGTGATGCAGTATCTTTAATGATGTCAAATGTTGGAACATCTGGAAAAAAATTCGAACCACATAATACAAAATGAATATCTGACGTACAAGAAGACAAACAAACAGATAGTCAGACAGAAAGACGGACAAACAGACAGAGAGATAAACAGGCAGACAGGTATAGAGATGACGGGAAGACCGAGAGACAGACTGACCGACAGAAGGCCTACCGACAGACAGACCGAGCGACAGACAGGCCGACAGACAGACAGACATGCAGACAGGCAGGCAGGGAGGGAGATAGATAGATAGACAGACAGATCCACAGATCGATAGATCGATAGATAGATAGATAGGTAGGTAGATAGATAGATAGATAGATAGATAGATAGATAGATAGATAGATAGATAGATAGATAGATAGATAGATAGATAGATAGATAGATAGATAGATAGATAGATAGATAGATAGATAGATAGATAGATAGATAGATAGATAGATTAGAATTATTCATGTTACTTCCTCCATTTTCGAATCAACAATTTAATGTTGCGACTGTTTCTCTCTTTTAGCTAGTACAATTAATTACATATTGACATGACACTATTATAGAGTTCTTATTGTGAATGTTTTAACTATAGAAAGACAATTTAGTGACTTCTCTTTTGCTAGTGAGAACAGCATGAACTCATATGTACCTCACTTCCTTTTTTGCGCCCCATTGCATCTGAGGATATCTGAGGGTAATTGAGTGTATCTGAGGGTACCTGAGGGTATCTGAGGGTATATGAGGGACCTGAGGATATCTGAGGGTAATTGAGTGTATCTGAGGGTACCTGAGGGTATCTGAGGGTATATGAGGGACCTGAAGATATCTGAGGGTAATTGAGTGTATCTGAGGGTACCTGAGGGTATCTGAGGAGACCAACGAAGAACATGACTACTGCTCTTATCATGCATATCGACAGAGGCGACTAATATGAAGTTGTGGACGGTGGGCTGGTAACCTCCCTCACTGCTTCAGAAGCTACGGCTGCGAGAGCACATCAATGCTTTAGTGCAGGCTTCCTATGGACCAGCTGTAGTGGTGGTGTTATGCTCCATAGGGAGCGAAAAGGGGACTCGATTAAGAGAATTCGCTTGCTGATTAGGTTTATTAATATTTAAAAAAAACATTATGCCACATCTTTTCTCTCTTACTGATATAATTTATTCACATAAATATCTTCCATAACTGAATGTTATGTCAGAATGTTTAATCGTCTTATTGGATAATGACATTCATATTCATAATTCATCGTTTTCCATCTCTCTGGAGGAAATTCAGGGCCGAATTAAGATCTCCGGAAGCCCTAGGTCATTAAGATATTTTGGGACCTCTCTCTAATTTTCTAAAAGGTACAACTAGAAAAAAAAAAAAACTAATGGATTTCAGATAAATCTTTTTATTAATATACTAGTGTAAAAGCCCGCCATAGGTAAAAGATCCCGTTACACGCCCATTGAGGCATATTGGGACTATGGTGTTAGGCCCATATTTTCTTGACCATTGGCACACTAGGTGTGACGTGGTCAACATCACGCCGGCCGCCTTAACCTTCCCAGAGTTGCTCTGGTACCCAGTTTTGGCTGGGTCGACCCAGGAACCGTTTGCGGCCTAAAAAAATCCCACCTCATCTGGGGATCCAACCATAGACCACAAAGCTAGGAAGCCAGTGCACTAACCACTATGCTACCGCGGCTGACCATAAGACAGGAATTAAATTAAAAAGCACCAATACCTAACAGCAATTTTATTTATTCAAAAGTATTTTTAAAAACTACTGTGCATCACCACAGTACACGAACTACGTAGCAGCAGCGAGGATCCCAATGTGTGTATACGGGATCACACATTCTATAAATATTTTTGTGCACACCGTGATTTGCGCACTTTTCTTTGTCGAGTGTTACTATTTTCGGGAGAGTACATATAAGGGAAACAATACAATTAATGTCTAACTTTCAACCAAAGTTGCATCCATTGCGTTAGTGACAGAAACAGCTGGGATGTTATATATAATATTGATAATAATGTGTAAAAAAAAATAATTAATAAATCCATACAAACATCAGAAAATCATAGAGAAATATTTAGAATAAACGTTTTTTTAATTTTTTTTTCTTTTAGCAAATTCTTTTTTTTTTCGAGATTCGAACTTTGGGGTCACATAGTACATTTCAACCAAAATAATTATTCAATATTGTATTTTTAACACGTTCACTACCTATCATCACAAAATTTCCATCTAATAAAACCAAACTGCAAACTGTAATAAGGATAACATAAAAATTAAGGATTTGTTGTAATTAAAGAATGCAAATGTAAAATTCTAATCAATCACGTTATTTTAAACGACAAAGAACAAAAAATATTTGCACAAATACACACTTTGGGATTTATCAGAACCGTCAACACCTCATATTTGGGACAGTGTTGCCAGCTTCAACGTTTTGAATAGCATTAGGTGTGTAAAAAAAAAAAAACCGCACTTTTTGAACAAATTGCTTTGTAAAAACTATTTGATTATTACCGAATTTTAACTATTTATTTTAGAACGGAAAACAATTAAATGCATTGAATTGTTTAAAATTATTTAGGGGCCTGGACATTTTGTCAAAAAATAATTTCTCTGTTGTTTTTTTCGCTGGGGCCCATGTAAGCCTGGGGCCCTTGGCTCGTACCTAGGGGCCTAATAATTAATCCGCATAAACCTGGTGACATGCCTGTTTTTCGAACACTAAATTGGGACACATTCTGCATTTTGTTAAAACAGCTTTATTTTATACTCTTTCGGAAAAATAAAATAAAACAAACTGCAGTTTCATTTTGATCGGTGATAATTGAAAGCTGATTAGTCTTTGACATCCTGTTTCCGTCCTCCACGTTTGATAGTTCTTATTGGAGGACCCAATTGTTTATATTGATTTGCACGAGAGCAACGCCACTTATTTCCATTTACAAGTTCTATCATTTGTATTTATTGTTTATATATGTGATCCAAACCTCAGAAATGAGGTATCTGAGGAAGGTGGTTGAAGTAACAAGAAGAGAAATGGTCCGCAAACAGACGATACGTCAAGGCCTAAAATCCCACCACCTGCAGACCCAAGTAGAACAGTCCCAACTAAGATGGTTTGGCCATGTCTGCAGAATGGGAGAAGATTGGCTACCACGACAAGCATGGGAAACAAAGAGCCAGGGATCCAGACCCGCAGGACGACCCAGAGTCCGCTGGGAGGACAACACTAGACAATCTTTGAAGGACCGAGGACTAGAATGGAACCAGGCCAGGAGGAAGACAGCCGATAGGATAGTCTGGCGCTCTCTCTTCCAAACCTCTACACCTCATGGTAGAAGGGGAACGACTACGTAAGTAAGTTTATATATATAACGTAGTCCCTCTTTCTTTTTCTTCTGTTCGTTTGGCCCTGGCGAAGGCCGTGTGTCCGTAACGTAGGCAGTTGTCTTTGTCATTTGCCCTAATAAAACGCGTTATCTATTTTCTTTTAGCCCGACCTTCACCTTCTTTGGGGATGTTTCTTCACAAACAATCAGAGTTACGCCCTTCTTAAACCATCTAACAATTTATCCTAATGGTGATATTAATCATAACTTAAAGATAAACGGGATTCACGTTTTAGTGAGCTGTCTTAAGTGTTGGAAAAAAAATTGTTTCTGTTAGCGAAGGCAGTCATAAGAAAGAAGCTTCATGGCATTATAAAATAAATTTAAAATAAATAAATAAAACTATCATTCATTGCTGGGAGTGAATATAATCATTAGACTTAGTGGTGTATAACTCACCATCAATGTCCCTAGTGACCTGTCTGCATAGATTAACTGTTGCGTTAAATATGGCTTTCGCATTGGCGTTTTCTCGATCGAACCCTGAAAAGTAATTAACCAGGAATTATGGTTACAACAAAAAATAAGTACAATTTTAAAAAATAAATTGAGTTTTGTCTTGTTTTGGCAAGGCACGCTCCTTTCAACCTGGACCAAGTGTCGTGGAATATTCTAATCCACATATATAAATTATCAAGTAAATATAAAGCCTAATAAATACATATAATAAATAAAGGAAGAAGAATGGTAAAGAACAGTGCTGTCACAATGACTGTACTCGAAATCCCCCTTGTTTTCTGCTTCGTCTGCAAATTGTAACGCTTTCACGTTGATAGTAAAAGCTTACTGTATTATACCCGCTTTCTTCAATGAAACGTGTGCTGTATTTCTAAGAAAAACCTTGAAATATGCAAGTTGACCTAAATTTTAAATTCCATTCATGTCTTTTTCTACACTGCGTTACCAAAACGAACGAACAGATGGACAAAAGGATAAAGAGAGAGGGGAGGGCTGAAAATCAGGAACGCATGCAACACGCGTCGCGCGATACACAAATGCTGCCATCACGCGTGTAAGTCTACATGCACTAATTTTTTTTTCAGACGGACAGTGATAAAATACACTACCCTTTCCCAGAGTTAGGTTTATAAATCCTGAAATCTCTTATTAGGAAAGACAACATTAGATGGGTTTACGGTTGAAAACATAACAGTACCCAGACAGCACATCTTCGAAACAGGAGGTAGAAAATACATATTTTGAACGCAGCCACGCAGCTCTTTCAAATTGGTATATTGGGGTTCCTTAGGGCTTGCTGACAAATAATATGTAAAACGTTACGCAAATAGTCCAGGAATTAATAAATTATACCCAAAATAAAATAGTGGGGATGCCTGACAACACAAAATCATTTCTGCTCATAAAAATTTTTTATAACGTGTTTGAAAAAACCTTACGTTACATAAATAGCCTACCATGTAAACTCCCAATTGATTGGAGCGCAACAAATGAAAGCCTAACCACGATTGGTCGGACTATAAATACTATCTTTCGTTGTTAGGGGAAACGGGGAAAGGTAACATTTTTTCAAACACTTGTCGAAACGTGGCCTCATTGGCTAAACTCGCTGATATACTCCCTTAGGAGCGTTAGTTCGAGACCACTTGTTTAAATGATCTTGATAAAGCAACAGTGCGTTGAAGCCAGCTCATATTTGTGTTAAATAAAAGCCTGGAACATAAGCAGATGGGAATTTGTGCCAGTAAATGTGCCAGAATTCATTGCTAATCAACGTATCTGTGTTTATTTCCATGAAATTGTGGTAAGCTTGAACCATTCAGTATCTTTTAATGAAAATTGAATGTAAATTGTTAATTTATGCCTGTATATATATGTGTAGTTCAGTGGCAAACAGGAGATAAAGCCTATAATGCTCCAGCCTGAACAGAGGGTGTCGGAGGAAAGTCAAACGGCATGGAATGGCCAAATAGTACACTGACACCTAGATGATTGACTAGAAAGAAATAATGCTGGAATTGCAGAGGCGCAGTAACCATTAAGGAGGTTAATGCTGGTATAAAGTACTTCAGAATGAAGCTGATAGTTGGCCTAACGCTCTGAACTCAATGTTTGTGCTGTATTGTGATCAGTGTAAAAGAGAGTATAAGTTAGTTATGAAGTAGAAGGTACATCCTTCTTGATTTCAGGGACCGTGGTCTTGATGGTACTGAGCTGCACCTGGTCAGAGCTTTGCTGAATCCAGTGTCGGACAGCATACTCCTTGGTCCTTTTAGCTATCAGTGAGGTGTCTCCAGAGCCCAGAGGAGAATTCGAGCAGAGGAGTCTTCTCCTGCCGCCATCACGCAAGATAAGCAGAGTTGGCCAGCTGAGCTCAACATTATGTCCCCTCATCTTGAAATGACTTTGTAAAAATAATATTCAGAGGGGAATTTAATTGTCTTAATATCAGGAACTGAGAACATCTCCAATACTAGTCCCTAAAGACAAACTATTGAAGTCATGATGACAAATACCAACAGAGCTTGAACAAAACAAAACCAGTATTACCTCATATTACTACTACACAACTGACACACATAGGATATTTTTAATAATATATGTCACTACGATATTCATATTGATAAAGTCTGTACATATACTTGTAATTAAAATTGATTGTGATTCCTGGTTCCTTTGTGTTTGAATCAGGACACATATACCTTTATGATAGCAATTAATACAGATTGTTATTTGAAAAGTTATCAGTGCCTCCTTTAAGATATTCTCATAGAGTGTTATATGTATGTGAGTGTCACAGTGTTGTCAAGTGTAGTGGATTAAATTAAATTGTTTATCTGTCTGTTGTTGTGACTTACACTTCATCATACACATACCCTAGACACATAACGTAGTCATCACACTATTCCAGAATAATTCTGACTGAGATATATAGATATGTGGTAGCAAGTAAGGTTATATATAATACACTACTCTTATTAGATATATATACCTTCACAGCTGATCTCAGTCAGTACACTAAGTCCCCTATAAATATTTATAACATCCCACTTCACCACATATATTGGGGTCTCGCTCTTGGGATTTTGAATCTTTCCCTATTAAAAATATTAGGGGTAATTCACTTCAGGGAATATAAGAATTAAAAGGTATCCTTGGGTGGAATTGAATAAGGTTGAGCTCACGGTGCCTGTGTTGTCCACTAGAGATTGAATTGTTGGTTAGACATTGTATAAATTTACATGATAGACAATGGCGGACCTGGCCAAATTTCGATCTGCTGCGGTTCAGACTGCAAAAGAGTTAGGATTAGATGGGCAAGTTATGATTGCCTATGTCACGACGGAATGTGACAAATTTATTGAACGTGAAGAAAGAAGGTTTGAAGCCGAAAGAAAGTTAGAGGCTGACAAGGAAATTAAGAGGTTGCAGATTGAGGCTGACAAAGAGGCTAAAGCATTGGAAGCCGAGGAAAGAAGACAGGCTGCAGAAAGAGAAGAGAAGAAATTAGCTGCAGAAGAAAGAAGATTGACTGCAGAAAGAGAAGAGAAGAGATTAGCTGCAGAGAGGGAAGCAGAAAAGGAGGAGAAAAGATTACAAAGGGAACATGAGTTACGACTAAGGGAGTTTGAGTTTCAAGGCCATGCTCCTGAAAATGGTGCCAGTCCCTTTGCCTCTGATGCTACGGTTACTCAGGGAGCCTCAACCTCAGCTATGAACTTTCATTTAGATCATTTTGTTGAGAAAGACGATGATATTGAGAGCTATATAAATAGGTATGAACTAGGAATGCTAAACTACTGTCAGGTGAAACCTATCACCAGTTCTCTGCACGAATAGAGACATACTTGGAGAAATGGACTTCTCTGGGGAAAACCCAAGATCTTAAGGAAATGGTCCTTATAGAGCAACTAAGAGAGTCCATGGCTCCAGACCTGAGAAAGTTTCTCATGGAACAAGGTGCAGAGAGGCTGGGTGAGTTGCTAAATGTTGCTGAAAGGTATCAAGCAGCTCAAGCAGAGGTAACAGGTAATAAAAAGAAACAGGTGGACAACTTTAGGGCACCACAGAACTTTAATAAATTTGATCCTAAGGATCAAAATAAAGGTAAGCACCAATTTGATAGGCCACGGTATGAAAATAAAAATAAATTCCCACAATTCGATGAAAGGAAATATGATGAAAGAAAATCTTTCAACCAAGGAAAAAGGTGGTGTAAGAATTGTCAGATGGACAATCATGACACTGACCGTTGCAGAAGGAAACCTGTGTATATGGCAACCCTTCAGGTCAGGTCGACCTCAAGACAGGAGGAGGATATTATGTTAGATACCACTCCAGAAGAGATGAGGAAGGCACAGGCTGGGGATAAAACACTCAAGCCTTGTTTCAGAAAATTGTCAACTTGTCATACAACTCCAGGCAAGGGAGATTTTTACATGAAAAACAAGTTGATGTATAGGAAGACTGGAGCTAGATCCAAAGGTCACGGGACAGCTGGTTCTTCCAAAAAGATATAGGGCAGACTTAATAAGGAGCCTACATGTGAAACCAGATGGGGACCATGAGAAGATAGGTACCATCATTCAAAAGGTGGCTCACAATTATTATTGGCCCAAAGCAAGATGGGACATTGAGAATTTTGTAGAAAGGTGTAGCATAGCACATGAGGGAACACCCACAAGTGGGAACATGGATCAGGACCTGGACACGCCACGGGGCAAAATTAGGCCTGATAATAAAAAGAAATATAGATTTGATAAAGTGGACCAAATGGAATGGGAAGCCCCTTTTCACGGACAAGCTTCACTTAACTGTTTTACAATGGCCACTATGCGGAGAGTGCAAAAAGATGTCTTACCCCAGGATAAGCCGACAATCCCTCAATCGGACTTAAACAAACTGGAGGAAGAGGATGTAGAGAGGAAATCTCTCATCAAGAATTTTAAGAGGGGAGAAAGCCCCAAAAGAAAAATTGGTAGCGGGCGTTTTGTGAATGATAATTCTGGGAGGAAAAATCATCACTATAAAGCTTCGAGTGGAAGAGACCATACCGGTGCATGGACAAATAGGTCCACACAATTAAAGGTCCATATGTAGCTATGTTAAGAACGTGGACTGATGAAAAGGCAGAGGAAAACATTACATCTTCATACCAATATGTGAATGAGCTGACCACTCGGTTGAAAACTGGCTGGAAACTTGCCAATGAAAATTTGAAACAAGCCAGGAAGAAACATGCTGCCTATTATAACAGGAAGGCGAAAGACAGAAATTTGGCTGTGGGAGAGAAAGTACTGCTTCTTTTGCCCGGGAGTCAGAATAAGTTACAAATTGGATGGCAGGGTCCATATACAGTTCTAGAGAAGGTGTCTAGAACAAATTATAAGATAGATAAGAAGGGGAAAGAAAAAATCTATCATGGGAATCTCCTGAAGAAATATTTGGAAAGAGAACATCAGGAAGAGACACACTTGTTGACCTTGTCCATCGCCATGGAGATGAAAAAGGAACCACTTTCATCATTTGAATATCCATTACACCCCTGTGAGACAGCAGCACAGGAGAAAATCAGTACACATTTAACGAAAACTCAGAAAGAGAGAGTGCAACAGGTTCTAAATAATCATGCAGAGGTGTTAACAGACCGACCAGGGCATACAAACCTATTGGAATATGATATGAAACTGATAGACCCCACACCTGTCTGTATGAAACCATATTCGATTCCGTTTGCTAAGGAGAAAGCTTTGAAGGAAGAGATAGACTATCTGTTGAAGGAAGGAATTATTTCGCACAGTGAGTCTTCGTATAGTTCCGGTGTGGTACTCTTAAGGAAGCCCTCTGGAGAACATAGACTCTGTATAGATTACAGGAGACTGAACGCTATTACAGAAGGACAGGTGGATCCATTGCCGGATACAAATCAGCTGTTTGCCAGACTAAATAAAGCTAAATATTTCTCAAAAGTGGATCTGAGTAAAGGATACTATCAGATTCCAGTAAAGCCTGAGGTTAGACCATACCTAGCTTTTAGTACCTCAGAAGGACACTATGAGTTTAATAGATTGCCATTTGGATTGAAGAATGCGCCTAGTGTCTTCTCTAGAATGATGAGAAAATTATTGGATCCTCTGAATAATCCCTGTATAACAAATTTTATGGATGATATCCTTATAGCAACAGAAACATTTGAGGAACACATTGACTCTCTGAACATGCTGTTTGATCGACTTAGGGAGGCAAATTTAACAGCCCGACCAACCAAATGTTGCGTTGGATGTAAAGAATTGGAATTTTTGGGACACACAGTTTATCAGGGAAACATGACCCCTGACCCAAAGAATTTAGAGAAACTACAGAAAGCCCCGAGACCACAAACCAAGAAGGACGTGAGATCCTTTGTCTCATTATGTGGTTTCTACCAGAAGTATATCAAAAACTTTAATTCCATATGTGCACCGTTAACTGAATTGACACGTAAAGGACTTCCAGATCGCATTACATGGACACCACAATGTGAAATGACTTACCAAGAATTGAAGGAAAAGCTCACAAGTAAACCCATTTTGAAATTACCTGACTTAAGTCAAGAATTCATAGTAAGGACGGATGCAAGTAATATTGGGTTAGGTGCAACTCTCCTACAGAAATCAGATGCATTGGATGGGGAATTAAGCCCAGTGGCATATGCTAGCAGAAAGTTGAATAAAGCCTAAATCAACTACTCAACTAGCGAAAAAGAATGTCTTGCAGTAATATGGGCAATAAAGAAATTCAATATTTATCTATATGGGAAGGCATTTAAGTTGCAAACAGATCACAAACCTTTATCGTTTCTAGCACAGGCTAAGCATGAGAACTCTAGGTTACTCCGATGGTCTTTGCTTCTGGCTCCATATAATTTTAGCATTGAGTATATATCTGGGAAAAACCAATTTGGGAGCGGATTTTTTAAGCCGCCATCCGTGTGATGAGAATCACCGTAAACCCCAGAAATAATAATAAATTTCTCTATGTGTATATAGAATAAAGGACTGACATATAATGTCTGTTTTAAGAGGGGAGGTGTCGTGGAATATTCTAATCCACATATATAAATTATCAAGTAAATATAAAGCCTAATAAATACATATAATAAATAAAGGAAGAAGAATGGTAAAGAACAGTGCTGTCACAATGACTGTACTCGAAATCCCCCTTGTTTTCTGCTTCGTCTGCAAATTGTAACGCTTTCACGTTGATAGTAAAAGCTTACTGTATTATACCCGCTTTCTTCAATGAAACGTGTGCTGTATTTCTAAGAAAAACCTTGAAATATGCAAGTTGACCTAAATTTTAAATTCCATTCATGTCTTTTTCTACACTGCGTTACCAAAACGAACGAACAGATGGACAAAAGGATAAAGAGAGAGGGGAGGGCTGAAAATCAGGAACGCATGCAACACGCGTCGCGCGATACACAAATGCTGCCATCACGCGTGTAAGTCTACATGCACTAATTTTTTTTCAGACGGACAGTGATAAAATACACTACCCTTTCCCAGAGTTAGGTTTATAAATCCTGAAATCTCTTATTAGGAAAGACAACATTAGATGGGTTTACGGTTGAAAACATAACAGTACCCAGACAGCACATCTTCGAAACAGGAGGTAGAAAATACATATTTTGAACGCAGCCACGTAGCTCTTTCAAATTGGTATATTTGGGTTCCTTAGGGCTTGCTGACAAATAATATGTAAAACGTTACGCAAATAGTCCAGGAATTAATAAATTATACCCAAAATAAAATAGTGAGGATGCCTGACAGCATGGAATCATTTCTGCTCATAAAATTTTTTTTTATAACGTGTTTGAAAAAAACCTTACGTTACATAAATAGCCTACCATGTAAACTCCCAATTGATTGGAGCGCAACAAATGAAAGCCTAACCACGATTGGTCGGACTATAAATACTATCTTTCGTTGTTAGGGGAAACGGGGAAAGGTAACATTTTTTCAAACACTTGTCGAAACGTGGCCTCATTGGCTAGACTCGCTGATATACTCCCTTGGGAGCGTTAGTTCGAGACCACTTGTTTAAATGATCTTGATAAAGCAACAGTGCGTTGAAGCCAGCTCATATTTGTGTTAAATAAAAGCCTGGAACATAAGCAGATGGGAATTTGTGCCAGTAAATGTGCCAGAATTCATTGCTAATCAACGTATCTGTGTTTATTTCCATGAAATTGTGGTAAGCTTGAACCATTCAGTATCTTTTAATGAAAATTGAATGTAAATTGTTAATTTATGCCTGTATATATATGTGTAGTTCAGTGGCAAACAGGAGATAAAGCCTATAATGCTCCAGCCTGAACAGAGGGTGTCGGAGGAAAGTCAAACGGCATGGAATGGCCAAATAGTACACTGACACCTAGATGATTGACTAGAAAGAAATAATGCTGGAATTGCAGAGGCGTAGTAACCATTAAGGAGGTTAATGCTGGTATAAAGTACTTCAGAATGAAGCTGATAGTTGGCCAAACGCTCTGAACTCAATGTTTGTGCTGTATTGTGATCAGTGTAAAAGAGAGTATAAGTTAGTTATGAAGTAGAAGGTACATCCTTCTTGATTTCAGGGACCGTGGTCTTGATGGTACTGAGCTGCACCTGGTCAGAGCTTTGCTGAATCCAGTGTCGGACAGCATACTCCTTGGTCCTTTTAGCTATCAGTGAGGTGTCTCCAGAGCCCAGAGGAGAATTCGAGCAGAGGAGTCTTCTCCTGCCGCCATCACGCAAGATAAGCAGAGTTGGCCAGCTGAGCTCAACATTATGTCCCCTCATCTTGAAATGACTTTGTAAAAATAATATTCAGAGGGGAATTTAATTGTCTTAATATCAGGAACTGAGAACATCTCCAATACTAGTCCCTAAAGACAAACTATTGAAGTCATGATGACAAATACCAACAGAGCTTGAACAAAACAAAACCAGTATTACCTCATATTACTACTACACAACTGACACACATAGGATATTTTTAATAATATATGTCACTACGATATTCATATTGATAAAGTCTGTACATATACTTGTAATTAAAATTGATTGTGATTCCTGGTTCCTTTGTGTTTGAATCAGGACACATATACCTTTATGATAGCAATTAATACAGATTGTTATTTGAAAAGTTATCAGTGCCTCCTTTAAGATATTCTCATAGAGTGTTATATGTATGTGAGTGTCACAGTGTTGTCAAGTGTAGTGGATTAAATTAAATTGTTTATCTGTCTGTTGTTGTGACTTACACTTCATCATACACATACCCTAGACACATAACGTAGTCATCACACTATTCCAGAATAATTCTGACTGAGATATATAGATATGTGGTAGCAAGTAAGGTTATATATAATACACTACTCTTATTAGATATATATACCTTCACAGCTGATCTCAGTCAGTACACTAAGTCCCCTATAAATATTTATAACATCCCACTTCACCACACCAAGGTATGTCGGTTATGTTAGGACGCAAGTCCAAATATTTAAAAAGTCCTTTTTGTTTGCTTTGCAAAGATTACCCCAGGGTTCTCCATTATCACCGGTGTTTGTTTAACATCTATACAGCAAAAATAGCTGCAATCCAACCAACAGGTTTGGGACGAACATTAACTTTTGTCGATGACTTGCTCTTTTACAGGACTGGTTCAGATAGAAATGAAATGGTTAAAAGCATACATGAGACACTTCAAGCAGTTTCTAAATGGTGCGACGAAAGGTCAATCCCAACAAAGTCTGTGTGCTTTGGTGCTCTTTGAATAATTCCATATTGAAAGCAGGTATTTCAGACATTAATCTCAGTGGACAGAAAATTGAAAGGCAGGACAAATTGAAATACCTTGGAGTAACACTCGATCGTGGGCTATCATATATGCACCATGTTGACCACATCATACAGAAGTGCAAGATAACAGTCATATCCTAAAAAAATAGCCCTAAAAACAATGGCTGCAGCGCACCTGGAGAAGAGACTATTGTTTCTCTTGTATCATCAGCTGGTCTTGTCTGTAATCGAGTATGGCCTGGGAATACTCACGCTGTCAATACCACAGTGTGAACGACTGGAACGCATTCAAAACGAAGGGATACGTATAGTTTTGGGCTGCACGCGAGATACCCCTATTGTGATGATGCGGCACATGCTTGGATTGCCGTCAGTCAGATCCAGATATACGATGGCCCAGGTAAAAGCGTATATGCGTGTAACCACAGACAAAAGGCATCTCCTGCATGGGAACATAGCTGAAATCAAAGAAGCGAGAATAAAGAGGGGGATGTCATGGATGGCGCAGGCAGATGAGACTATTAGACAGGTGACCACAGCTGAAAGTATATTCAAGTGAGAAGAGTGGAGTAAGTCAGATGAGAGCTGGATGAACTACCAGCAAGTCATCATCAGCCTTGGTAGAGAATGCAGAACTTGGTCCAATGGGAGAGCAGAGCTGGAAGTTGATCAGCTTATAAATGATAATGCTGGGGATGATGATGCCATTGTCTACACTGATGAGTCTGTAATCTGTGGTAATAAATCAGGGTGGTGCTTCTCTGCTAGAGTAAAGGGCAGAACCGTCGCTGAACATAGCGGTGCTTACAATGATAACAACCTCCAGCATGAGAATGGAGGTAGAGGCAGTTTCTGCTGCCTTAAGGTGGCTGTCTGAGACTTTATTAACAAAGGCAGTTATTGTATCAAACTCACAATCCATGCTTCGAAAAGTCCAAAATGGTTGGCTTCTACATGAATGGAAAACCTCCATAGAAGCATCGAATCTTCAAGAACGGATATGGATCTACTGTCCTGGTCATTCAAGAAAACGTGGCAATGAAAGAGCTGACAGACTAGCTTCAAAAGCACCCGTAATTGGTACATTGGCCATGGATAAGGAAGAAATACTGAGAGCGATTCATGTTCGTCTATTAGAGAATGACACTGCAATCGATGAATCATCAAGGCTAAGACTGCTGGAATTTGGCATCAAACGTAAGACCAGCAGTGATGGACGTATGAGAGGACGCATCCGCCGTGTATACAACCAGTGCGCAACAGGAACAATTAGCATTCATACCCTTCGGAATTTGCTGTGGGAAACTGAGCACCTATGGGTTTGCCCGGAGTGCAATAACGTCGATTTTGATAGACATTAACAATAACAACTGTAAAGAGGTACAAGCGTAATACATCTTCAACATATAGGCCTATAGAGATGTTCACTAACTCATACATAAAAACATTACGTTTTTCATTATTTTCATTCTAAACTCTAAAAACAGTAACAGACAAAATATCGTGATACAAGTTTCACAGACGCACAAGATCAGGTAACGGGCTGACCTATAGGTAAAATACATTCAGCAGCGTAAACAACTTCGAAGCAACATAACATGAGACTGAACATAAAATGAATGTTAAGTTAAACAATAAACCACAAAATTACACGTAGGTTGTTGTTGTTGTTGTTGTTGTTAAACTAGGGCTGCTGAGCTTCTCACTCTTTAGCAGCCAATAACAAGTTGAAGACTCCTTGGTATTATCTACACTGTAGATCTAGGCTTTTCCTGTGGCTTTTCTGCAATTCCGAAACGTGTTGAGTTGAAGTCATGAGCTCCAGTTTCTCCAGCTTGGCTTGTAATTGTAAGGATCGTCACATTTGGTTCCAAGCTAGGAGTAAGAAGTATGTGGCATACAGTGCATTCCCCGCCATCCAAGGGGGCTCTCTAACTATGCAGAGCTAAAATACTGTACTCTGGTTCTGGGCTCTCTCAGGGAATTGTCAAGTCCTGCACAGAGCCACTTCTCAGCTTCCCCTGCCTATCACTTGGTCCACAGTGAGATCCTTCTGCATGCAATCAGCGAAGTAAAGTATTACGCCTGGGGCTCAAGTGACTTCACGTAGGTCTAGTCTAAGATGATCTGAACTTTGAATTAAAAGCCAGAGATTACTTTTCTCGTAGAACAGGAATCCGAGCAACCCAATCAAATTGTCATTTTTCTCTGACTTCTTGATCATCAAGATTTTGCTTTGCGTTACTTATGAAGCATATAGCCACTACTGTGGCTGGTCGTCCCCTTACATCAAGTATTTATGTGCTCATACAGCTGTGGTTTATGTGCTCATACAGCTGTGGTTTATGTGCTCATACAGCTGTGGTTTATGTGCTCATACAGCTGTGGTTTATGTGCTCATACAGCTGTGGTTTATGTGCTCATACAGCTGTGGTTTATGTGCTCATACAGCTGTGGTTTATGTGCTCATACAGCTGTGGTTTATGTGCTCATACAGCTGTGGTTTATGTGCTCATACAGCTGTGGTTTATGTGCTCATACAGCTGTGGTTTATGTGCTCATACAGCTGTGGTTTATGTGCTCATACAGCTGTGGTTTATGTGCTCATACAGCTGTGGTTTATGTGCTCATACAGCTGTGGTTTATGTGCTCATACAGCTGTGGTTTATGTGCTCATACAGCTGTGGTTTATGTGACAATATGTTTGACATGATGATGTTGTCAGCCCCATGAACAACCTCATATTACTCGCCTTGTATGACATGTGTAGTAAGCCTATTTCTTCTTCAGAGACCCAAGGAAATGGCATGGGGATCTCGTCTTACCGTATTAGAATATTAGTCAGGGTGTTATCATGGCCATTCTTTCAAGTTGTTAGAGCGGCGTTTCTCCATATCTTTTCATTTATGCTTTACTTTTGCACCCGAGCTAAGAATAATAAACTACCATAAAAACATGTCGTTGAGTTAGGGAAGGAAAAGACAGTGAGAAAGGGAACTGGTCACCCTATAACCTTTCTCGATGCTGGACCTAGTATAGTGAAGTCTCTAACACATCACTTCCCTATGGCAGTATCTGATGTGGGACCACCTTTTACATGTCGTAGGAAGCGAGCAAGGAGGGATGGGGGATAGGGCCGGTATCATATCCTGTATAAATTATGAATCCAAAAAAAAACAAGAAAGAAAAAGTTAACATACAACATAGACAGGTGAAATAAAGAAAGTAGAAGGATGAAAATAGTATGACAAGAACACTAACGGTGGAATTGATGACACGAACAAGAACACTAACGTGGAATTGATGACACGAACAAGAACACTAACGTGGAATTGATGACTGTAGCAAAGTTTGATTTTGCTGGGGAGGTTATGATGGTATCCTAAAAGAATGAAATCCGTGTATGTATTAACCGTGTGAGGTCAATTACATGTAGGCCCCTGACTCTATAAATGATGATGATGAATTATGTGCAGGGAACCTAACGCTACCTCCCTAGATCTCACACGGTCACTATTTTGGCTCTAGTGTCTGGTGTATGATGTACCTAGTTGTCTAGGGGAGAAATGAAATGATGGTACACAACACAAAAACACTTTAAGTTTCTATGAGGAAGTGAATAAAACCTGTGGTTAAGTTTTTCTTTAAAGTTGATAATTTTTTTTGTACAATTTATTTTGCCTGTCCAGTCATATCGTTTGGACAGGTCTTTGAAAATGAGGACAAGATAGTTTACATAAAAGATTAACTAAAATTGTGTGGACAATCTGCCCAAATAACTACAACGTTTATATATGTCTTTCCTGTTGGAATGTTCACAGCTACACTTTCTTCTTCTAAGAGGGAGAGTCACTGTGTATGAGGGGCTGTATTATCATCACACCCCATAAACGTCCTTAATAGGATTTGAATTACCATTGTTTATTTAAAAAAACGAAACTGTCAGATATACCCAGGTCCTTAACATATCACCTGGGGTTTCTTGTTGAAAGATAAGATATTAAGTAGTTGCAGAAATATCGATATCACATTACACGCCCAAGCTCCTGCTGTTATCTCTTGACAGCATACATGAATTTATGGAGACTTCTTGGCGTTATCGTCACTCCTCAGGTTTCCTGTCACCAGCTGGCAACAGGAAACAGAACCTCTGCAACAAAAGGACACCCTGGCCTTTTATATCTGATCACTTTTGGTATTATTTATTTCCCTACGGAGATATGGGGTCAGCCTCGCGTGCATTTCAGGTGCACTCACCCCTAACTTTACATGACTCCCACCTTGCTGTGACCACACCTCAGGTCCCCATGGCAGATACGCCACTGTAAATTTACATAGTTGTCCTCAATTATATAATGTGGGGTAACCACATTTCCTTTTATATATTTTTTCTCTTCTTTTTCTTTTTAAACATAAATGCTTCAGGCATGTTTGAACAGTGTTCATGGAACACAGAGGCTTACTAATATACTCTACTACAATAATATTCAAACATAATCATGACAACATACATTAGTTAGATACATTTTAACGTGGGGACTCAACAATGTCTGCTCCCGGCACGTCCTTCACTTTTTCCCAATAGCAGTATCTAACTTTGGCAATGGGATTAAACATATTGAATTCATAAAGCATTCTTACCACAAATCAAGAAAATATAAACAAATGACGCTGACTTTGCAAAGAAATGGCCTCAGTTTCTTCTGCTCCGTCCAGACTGTGAAATATTTATCTTTTTAAATTTAATTTACTTTTAAAATTTATCACAGCTGTTCTCAGCGTATCTGAATAAAATTTACTGGTCAACTGGCACTGAGCAGCGAAAG
Source organism: Oreohelix idahoensis (assembly GCA_024509875.1). NCBI lineage: Eukaryota > Metazoa > Mollusca > Gastropoda > Stylommatophora > Oreohelicidae > Oreohelix > Oreohelix idahoensis. The sequence continues at coordinate 121,461 of JAMPIV010011010.1, forward strand.
CTTTTTGCTAATATTTAGTAGCACTGGCCAATCGAAAGCTTGCGACTACCAGAATTCAAATGCAGTTTTTGAAAAACAAAATTAATTCCAAACATACTCTGCGTCTGGTAGTCGATTGGCCAGCCTGCTTTAGTTATGCCCACTACAAAAAGATGTTAGTTTTTGGTAACAATTTTCCTACCGCTCCCCTTTCCTACTATACTCTTTTTACCCAAGCGAATTTGAATTTCCTCAATGCCTCTCTTCTAAGCCGGTGTCCCCACTAACGTTAAAAAAAACAAGCAGGAACGACAGTGTGTCTGGTCGAGCGTCCATAGACATTTAGTATTTATTCAATAACTCAACTAATACTGGGACTACCATATTATTTAAAACATATTCTTGCTCAGTGAACTCTAAGCTATACTACCATATGATTTTTATGGTCAGTTTCATATTGGTTCTAGATTTTCCATTTTGTCACGGTCATCGTCAAATAAATATTTTACACAAGACCGCCATCTTTTCCTTCTCTTTCATCTCGCCAGCATGTATTTTCAAATAATTAACTTGTTTTTGTGACGTCAGAAACATTACCGCGAGGAGGCAATAAAATTGTCTGCGTGTTTATATGCATGGCAGAATGTGTCAAGCGAAGCGGGGTTGTTCGTGGCGGGTTAAGAATTGGCGTTAATAATTTGTATTGTATCGTGTAACACTACCAAAAAATGTAAGGATTGCTACTTATTACCAGCGTTAAAGTTGACAGAATACGTTAATTCAGATAGTTATTTTGCGGCACACTTACGCAAAATCGTTAATTATAAGTCTAGGCTGCAAAATGTATGCAGCAGATCTGGCAAAATGTTAAAAAGGTTGGTAGTACGTTTTCGAAACCGAAACTAAAACTCGTGTTAGATTTTTACCGTGGGATCGTTCTATAAGCATTAGCACTGCAAAAAAGGCAGCGTTGCTGGCGTGTGAGAGCATCACCGTCAGACACATTAGGGCTGGTTTATTTATTATCATTTTACGACTAAAATCTTACAGAAATGAGCGATTATTCTCGCAGATTTTACTACAATGATACGAACAAGAACACTAACGTGGAATTGATGACACGAACAAGAACACTAACGTGGAATTGATGACACGAACAAGAACACTAACGTGGAATTGATGACACGAACAAGAACACTAACGGTGGAATTGATGACACGAACAATAACACTAACGTGGAATTGATGACACGGACAAGACAAGTGTCAGCGGAACATGAGATGAGAAGAAGATGCTGGCGATGGATAGGACACACATTGTGAAATCCTTGTGATAGTATTACAAGGCAGCTATTGTTCTGGAATCCTCATGTTAAGAGAGGCAGAGGGAGACACAAAAAAACACATGGAGAGGAGAGCTGCAGTGGTGCGTCCATGCTTCATAAGGGGTAACAAGGGAAAAGAAGAAGTGCGAAAATTCAAATTTTGACTACGAGAATCAAATTTTGACTACGAGAATCAAATTTTGACAACGAGAATCAAATTTTGACTACGAGAATCAAATTTTGACTACGAGAATCAAATTTTGACTACAAGAAACACATTTCGACTTTGAAAATCAAATTTGGACTACTATAATAACATTTCTGTACGTTTTTTACTTATAGATACTTACACTGGAAGCAGATATCAAAACCTGTACCCGGACCAGAATCGTTGAGCAAAAACTCGAAGCGCAAGGTAGAAGTGCTAATGTTATGAAAGTCGCCAGACTGCCATGTTACGATTTCACACTTGTCGTTGCTGTCTTCAGAAGTGAATGTCGTATCCAAGTTGTTCGGGTCACGCATGGTGAGTATGTCACCTGATGTAAAATAATTAAGTATTGTACAATTGATTGATCTATTCATTAATAATCAATTCACATTCGGCCAGGTTGGCTATCTTTTTAAGAAAGACTTGAGCGATCATGGTTCTTCTGAAAGCCCCGCCTATTTTTCTCTGTTGACATGAATTTGTTAGTTTTACTTGTTGAGCCCTGTTAACTTACGTTTTTTTTTAAAAATCCTTGCAGATTTACTGTTTATTAAAAACCATTCGTGGTGGCTTTTGTATGCTTTTTCAGGCAGTTGTGACCTTGAGAATATTTATTTTAGCAGTATTTGAAATGAGGAAGACTAGGAACTAACTTTAGCTGATGGCACGCGACAAAGAGGACTTGATGACATGTGTCCGTTGATGGCCTGCTCGCATTGAGAAGCTAAATAGTATTTATCAGTTGAAATGCTGTAGATACGTAGATATCTATCTATACAAGAAATTAGAAATTCACGTCTCATTTTTAAATATACTTTTCCTTCCGTTTGTCAGAAAAAGAGACGACGATTGGGATTGGTCAATTCGAAATTAGTAGATTAATAGTGACCAAGCTTTGTGCACGTGGTAAAGTGGCAGATGCTTGATCACTTAGTAATGTGTTAAAAGTAAAGTGAGAGAAATGTTCAGTGTGACATTATTAGTGCTAGCAAAATGACAAATGTGCATCATGGTAACATTTGTGACAGCTTGTAACTTTACAGGAATGTGCATCATCATCATGTTTTCAGAGCTTGTAAATTTACATAAATCTGCATGAGATGATATTTGCAGAGCTTGTAAATTTACAGAAATGTGTGTCATCGTGATATTTATAAACGTTTACAATTTACAGAAATTTGCATCATCAAACTATTTCCAGAGCTTGTAAATTTACAGAAATGAGCAACGTCGTGATACTAATAGGGTTTGCACATCTACATAAATGTGTATCTTCCTGATATTAATAGAGCTTGTACGTTTACAGAAATGTGGGTCATAATTCTATTTAAAGAGCTTGAACATTTACATACATCAGCATCATCATAATATTCCTAGAGCATGAAAATTTACACAAATCGACATCGTCGTGATATTTGTGAAGCTTGTGATTTACAGAAATGTGTATCATCATTATATTTGTAGAAAGGCTACATTCAAGTCCAAATGGGAAAGAGAGCACCCGGGACACTTGAAAAATGACGCATATCATCAACTATCCAGAAAAGAACAGGTCATCATTTTTCGACTACGCACTGGACACAACAGATTGAGATACCATCTGTACCACAAATACAAAATTGGTGCAACAGATCTCTGCACCTGCGGTACCAGCCCGATGACAGTCGAACACCTGCTGCAGTACTGCCCAACCTACAGTAATGAACGGGGTAGCATATGGCAACAACCCACTTCTGTCAACGAAAAACTGTTTGGAGATGTCGGGAACCTTGAGTTGACTGCTGCCTTTATTAGAGTCATAAATGTGGAAGTCTGAAGGCGAACGAGGAAGAAGAAGAAGAATATTTGTAGAGCTAATAAAGTAACTGAAACAGTGGTCAGACGTATGCTGGAGCGTACGGAAACTTAGTCACTCAGATACAAGGTTTGAAGAGGCTAAATTATGAAGCGGACCGTCAGTTTGAAGAGGTTAATTTATGAAGAGGACTCTCAGATACAATGAGTGAAGGGGTTAAATTATGAAGAGGGCCATAGGTTTATCAACAGCCTGTACGTGAAGCTGTTTATCAGCAGCCTGTACATGAACAAGTTGGAAGTAGAACATCCAGGCCACACATTAAAAAAAAAACGCATATTACCAGCTCATAAGAAATGAACAGGTGATAATCTTCAGACTCTGTACATGCCACAACAGATTGTTATGCCATCCATTCAACAAGCTAAAGTTAAGAATTACTGGCTAGTGTAATTGTAGCATTAATAAACTGACTACTGCATATTTACTGCTAAAGTGTCCAAAGTATGAGAAATAGAGAAAGCACATGTGGCTGTCACCAATACTATGTCTGGGCAAATTTTATGGAGATAATCAACAACCTCAAGCTGATCACTGCTCTCTTTAAACTTTAAACTTATTCAAGCTGACGCCTGAAGGTATATAAAGATGAAGGAAAAGATCCAAGGAGAATTCCGTTACCAGTTAAAAAAAAACAAAAAAAAAAAACCGAAGTTTAAGAGTCCACGTACATGAGTGGATAACAACTGCATGTAATCGCCTTGCGGATCTCCTGGCTAGGCGGTGACCAATGATGAGATAGATATTTGACAGAAGTTGCCAGCACGAGTTTTCATCACGGCCGTGTGAAATGAATTTTGTACAGCTTGCAAAGAACACGTGCTGGCTATTCCATAGAGACTTACACGTACATAATCTTACATACTGTACTAGCAAGTGAGCCGCCAAAACGTGACGGGAGATACTTAGGTTGCGCTTTTTCTGTCGCATGTCTTGATGACAGCACTAATTCTCCTGTGATCACTTTATTCCTTTCGATTCCACTTGAACTCCATTGGATCTTTGTAGCCAAACTTATCATGACATATAGTTAATTATCAATACACAACGAAAACAAAATTTGAAAGGCCTGCGTGCTTTTTTCAACAGGTGTTCAATTTAGCTTTCCCTGTGCAATGCGCGCCTTTTCCGCATTTTACCGGAAAGGTGGCTGGATTTTTTTCATTATTCGCTAGTGGACGTCTGACGTAGACAATTAAGTAATACAGGGACAAGAAGAACACATTCTTACCTTTACCAATGTCTGATGTTATGACGTACAACATCACAAAGTAGTCTTTCCAGGATATTCTGAGATCTGCAGGTGGAGATACATCCATGATGTGTCTGAGAAAGAAATACAGCAAACTAGAACAGCGGTACCAACTGATGATGATCACTGTGGAAGAACTGCTGGCTACAATCTCATTCTTATGTACATCAAAATGAAATATTATTTCCGACCAACGCTACAATTATTATTACCATCATCATCATCATCATCATCATCATCATCAAAACAGTAACCGAAATTGTATCATTACTGACCTCATTATTCTAATCTTCTTATTCCTCTTCTCTCCATGCTTCCCCCTGGAGCATAAGGCAGCAACAAATTGCCTGCATTTTCGTCTGTCTTGTGCAAGACCTTTCTTCTATTCTGAACGGTTCCAAATCTTTTTTTTTCAGAACCAGTGGGTTGTAATGATGTCATACTCCCCCATGATCTCATGGGTAGCGAGATCAGATGTCTAGCCTTCTCAGATAAGGGCGAACAAATAGGAGGTCATGTGCGCAAGTTGCGCACGTTAAAAATTCCTCGGGAGTTGAAAATCGTAAAGAGTAAGCCATACGGCCGCTGCCCTGGCAAAATTTAAAAAATTAGGAAAAACTACCCACTACACAAATATTTATAGAATGTGTGATTTCTGTATACACACATTCTGGTACTTGCCGGTGCTACAGTGTTGGTGCACTTTGCTGAGATCCTCCTTGTGTGATTTATGGCACGAGATAGGAGCAATAAGTGAGTTGACCATGTGCAATGAAGATGGTGATTCAAAACCAAACCCAACCCTAAAACACGCCTCTTCACTTCGAAATCTCTCAGCCCGAATGACTAACGCGTAACTCTCTCTCCCCTAAAACACGAGAATAGTTAACAGATCTCTCTGCCAAACTTCATCTTCTTATTCAAGTACCATGCCTAGCAGCGTAGGAGATCATGTCTCTCCAACACCTCAAGTCCTCAGCACAATCTATCAATTCTGCTGTTGACGTCTTTCCATGCCACTATGTCAAACTGTCTAGTATTTGCTCTCTTTGTCTTCCCCTACCTCTTTTTCCTTCAATTTTACCTGTTGTTACGATATATTCAAAATTTCCCCTTCTCATAACATGCCCAAAAAAAGTGGATTGCTTCTTTCTAACTTGTGAAATATGTTTCCTCGGCGCATTGGTCTCTTTCAGAACATCGTCATTACTTCTTTACCAAACAATACGGATAAATTGTTCACACAAGTGAACACAAGTGGATGATAAAGTCACAACAGTAAACAAACCACACCTTCGCACTCTCTTCCTAAACGCGTTGCAGTCACTAGTCATACGCAACACTTACCATCATCTTTTTGTTACCATCGTTACATCGCTGCCAAAATCATCATTACTATCAATATAACTATAAACATTCCTACCATCATCTTTTTTGTTATCATCGTTACATCGCTGCCAAAATCATCATTACTATCAATATAACTATAAACATTTCTACCATCATCTTTTTGTTATCATCATTAGGCCTACCATATTACTAAGTGCCTAAATGGAAGGTCGTGTAATGAACAATGACAAAATCCAACCGGGTTTTTGTTGTTGTTGGAAGATACGTAAAATGCTCGCATTGCACAATGTAAAAAAAATTGAAACGCCATTAAAAGAGCGCGCAGGCCTTTCATTTTTTTTTAAATGGGACATATTCTGCAAAACAAACAAGCGGCGGACATTGCAGGGACATCGCACCGTGAAAGTTAAACTGAAACACGCAGGCCAAAATTATTGTTCGTGGTGCACAGACCATTGATCATTAAGTCAGGATGTGTAACAACAAAGATCCGGTGAAGTTGGATTGAAGTAGAAAAAAATTAAATTATCATAGGCGTATTAGGACCGTCTTCAGAACATGCAGTAGAACGAACACGGTATAACTACCCCCCCCCCCCCACCTTCTTTGACGTCATGTTTTGGTGGGTTACTTGCTCGTTACAACCATAAATATTCTCACTACATTAATCTATTCTTTAGCAACATCGTCATCATTGTCTATATCCTCTTTGTTATCACTGTCAATATCATCTTTGTTATCACTGTCAATATCATCTTTGTTATCACTGAAACGGTAAACATTCTCATCTCAATAACTTATTATTTACTACTAGTGTAAAAGCCCGTCATAAGACGGGAATTAAATTCAAAAGCACCAATACCTAACGGCAATTTTACTTATTCAAAAGTATTTAAAAAAACCACTGTGCATCACCACAGTACACGAACTACGTAGCAGCAGCGAGGATCCCAATGTATGTATACGGGATCACACATTCTATAAATATATTTTTGTGCACACCGTCATTTGCGCATTCTTCTTTGGTAAGTGTTACTATTGTCGGGAGAGTACATATAAGGGAAACAATTCAATTAATGTCTATCTTTCAACCAAAGTTGTTTCCCTTAGCGTTATGCACTGACAGAAATAGCTGGGATTCTATATTTAGGATAATTACCAAATGTTTCGTATTCATCATTATCTTCATCGCCATAGTTGATGATCATCAACATCCACACAACCACCTACATAATTATCTTCAAAATCACATCGTATATTGCTAAAATCATAATTATCATTTACGTTATCAACCTTGTCATCGTCATCATAAAGCGCTGCTGCACTGTGAAGGCAGACTACCAATAATTGTCATTACTCTTTCTTCTCATCACTCCTTAGCTTATTGTTCCTTGTTTAGGGACCCAAAGATGCAGCAATAGAGAATGCAGTCAGCGACCCATAGCTTGACTGCTTGCGTCAGGGTCAGCGAACCAGAGCTGACCAAGACCCTACTCCACCTCCACGTGGTGGTCCTGGAAACAGGCTGCATCACTGCAGTCTGGCTGAGAGAGAAGGGATCGAAGAGGAAAGGCAAACCCGGTCCCCAAAAATGCCGTGCTGAAGTCGGATGTGTCTGCCGAAAGGCGCAGATATCGAAGCTCCGGTGTAAACAGACACAACGCAACCAACGTCCTTTTCAGGACGAACGAGGAAGAAGAAGAAGTTCCTTGTTTAGCTCTGTCAATTACTACGTGTAGTCCTACTCGTCATGTCCTGTCAATTACTACACGTAGTCATACTCTTATTGTACTGTCAATTACTGCACGTAGTCATATCTTCTTGTCCTGTCAATTAGTACACGTAGCCAACCCTTCTTGCCGTGTCAATTACTACACGTAGTCATATCTTCTTGCCGTGTCAATTACTACACGTAGTCATATTCTTCTTGTCGTGTCAATTACTACACGTAGTCATACTCGTCATGTCCTGTCAATTACGACATGTAGCCATACTCTTCTTGCCGTGTCAATTACTACACGTAGTCATACTCGTCAAGTCCTGTCAATTACTACACGTGGCCATACTCTTCTTGTTGTGTCAATTACTACACCTAGTCATACTCTCATGTCCTGTCAATTACTACACGTAGCCATACTCTTCTTGTCGTGTCAATTACTACACGTAATCAGACTCTTTCTTGTCGTGTCAATTACTACACGTAGTCAGACTCTTTCTTGTCGTGTCAATTACTACACGTAGTCATACTCTTCTTGTCCTTGTCTTTAGTCGTACCTTCTGTTAAATAAACTCACCTCTATCTATGACCCTTCCACCCCCTCTCCCCCCCCCCAAATATTTTTTTTATTCACTACCCTTCAGCTCCCCAAGGAGCATAGGCCTTCAACAAACGTATGCCAAGTCCTTCTACCCCGTGCAGTCACCTCAAGGACCTTCCGTGTTTTCCTCATCTCTTTCCTCTCTGTCTTCTGTTCTCTTTTCCGCGTGTGTCTTTCTCCCGTTGCCTCCCGTACCCTGGGGTTTTCAGAACAAAGATTGCACAGTAATGCTATCAACAGGTTTCCTCAGTTTGTATTCTGTCCGTTGCTATTGTCGTCTTCTCATTTCTTGTTTCACTGGCACTTGTCTGGTGCTTGTCATCAGTTCCACATTAGTGATCTTGTCATACTACCTCAATATTTCTGTTCTACGCAAGCATCTATTTATGGAAGTATGTAACTCCTTGGATTTGTTGTGTTAGTGTCCATGTTTCAGAGTCATACAAAAAGACAAATCTAGATAGGAGCTGTAAAATCGAAGCTTGTGATCGTGGAAGATAAGTAAAATAACCGTCAACGCAAAGAACTATGAAGATATACAGCACACGAGAAAAACAGAAAGGAAAAAGAAGTAATACCTTCGTCGATAACACCAGTTACTGGAACAACAGACGAAGTTAGCAGTGCCGAAACAGCACAAAGAACTCACTTGTTTTTGTATTTTGGATATGGAATCCTGTTTTTCGAGTCATAGTTGTGAGACCTTATAAGTCCTTGGGCACTTTCTACAACCTGAAAACCTTTGAAGACATCGTCTATTGGCGTTTCTGTGAACAACGTATACAACATTCCTTAAAATCGATTAACCAAATACATGGAAAATTGTGTGCATAATGTTTTAGCAGCATGTGTATAATAGCATTTAAATCATCATCATCATCAACTACACTGTCTGGTGGCGTAGATGATCATGTCTCTCAGTAACTTTCTGTCCGCAGCACTTTTAATCAACACTGTTGTTGACTTCGTTCCATGCCATCATGTTAAGCTGTCCGGAATATTCTCTCTTTGTCGTCAGAATAAATGATACCTACTGTATGTCCTTATTGAAACGCCATGTTGGGTCGTTATTCAGTAGGGGAATATTCAATGCAAAATGCAACAACTGCGAACTTGAAAATAATGAAGATCAGACTGTCGTACAATAGTGAAGATTTAATAAGGACGAGTTACGACAGTGAGTACTCCACACATGTAGGATATATGATCAAATGATGCTCCATAATATAAAATGATGAGTGTCAGCAGACATGAATGAATAGGCAAATGAGCCGTTAGTAGTGTTACATAGTCCGCGAAATAATCTAGAACGATTTTCATGCTACAAAAAGATGTGCAGAAGAAAGTATTGAGTCTGCTGTCAGAGAATTAAAATCAGATGTTAAGACAAATGAAGTTACATTGTGATGTGATGGCACCTGGCAACGGAGAGGCTTCTCAAGTAAAAATGGCATAGCAACAGTTCTGTCTGTGAACCCAGTGAGAGCAGCAAAAATTGTTGATGTAGAAATTTTGTCCAATTACTGTGATGCTTGCAGTAAGGCTAGAAAGAAATACAAAACAGATGAAGAATTTGCAGTGTGGATGACAGGTCACAAATCATGCCAAAAAAATCATGATGGTGTCTCTGGTCTGATGGAATCAAATGGAATGATTAATATTTTTAGAAGATCTGAGGAAAAACATGGTTTGAAGTATGTAAAATATCTTGGAGATGGGGATTCAACAAGTTTTAAATCTGTTGCCGAGGCAAAGCCATAAATGTATCCTGGACTTCAAATCGAAAAATTAGAATGCTGCGGCCATGTTGAGAAACGAATGGGACGACGTCTCCTTGATAAAGTTGCAGAATGTAAAGGCAAGCAGTATGAAGAAGAAAGGAAAAAGTATAAGGGTATTGGAAATTTTGGAAGGTTAACAAAGATTGCTATTATGAGAATACAAGGTCATTACGGTGCCGCAATAAGACGAAATATTGGTTCAATTTCCAATATGAAAAAAAAGCATAATGGTCATTCTCAAGCACCGTGCTGGAGATCATGAAGATTGTGGAGATTGGTGCCCAAAGGATATAAACAAAGCAAGATTCCTGGAAGTGAACTATTGCTACAGAAAACACAACTGAAAGATCACATGGAAAGATTTGATACAAGATTCCTGCCGGACATTTATTGCTACAGAAAACACAACTGAAAGGTCACATGGAAAGATTTGATACAAGATTCCTGCCGGACATTTATTGCTACAGAAAACACAACTGAAAGGTCACACGGAAACATTTGATGCAAGATTCCTGCAAGGGAGCCAGCTGTCGTGGTTGCACTGTGCACCATAGGGAGCAACATGGGAAAAGAAGAATAAGAATACCTTCCTAAAATCCGCGCTGTTAATGTGAATATTTATATGATCAATTTGTATAACGGGGATAACTTCGGTAAAAGTAAACAACAGTCGTTTAATACTGTACTGCAATCCCCCGCTAATTTCTTGAAAACTCGAGCGCTAACAGAAAAAGCGTTAAACGAAAACTGATTTCCCATCAGTGTTAATAGAAGTCAAATTAATTTGTCCCCGAGGCCCAGAAAGCGCCTATCAAAATCAAGTAAAGAGTGATTAAAATAAGCTAGTTAACAGCCATTATTTAACTACATATAATTATCAGACATATTGAACACAAACGAAATATTATGTATATATTGTATTTAAACAAATAATATTATAGGACTTTAATCGTCGCTACTTCCGTCGCTTGTGGCTACAGTTATAACGGCTTAATTGTCTTCATCATCAGACGACAGGTTAGCAGAAGGTGGATGTTGAAAATGTTTTTCTGGCTCCAGATGTAGACAGCAGGGCATTTGGTCAAGGGAGGCAGAAGATGTTTGGAGACTTACAAACATAAATAAATAAATAAAAGAAAATCGAACTTGCTTTGTCGCCTTCTTTGTCTCTTCAAGAAACACCTTGCAGTAATTAAGACAATGCTTCTTGACCATCCCACCACGCTGAATGCACTTGATGAGCATGTCAAAGTTATATTTCTGCCACCCATATAGTTTAGTGCTCAGCGCTAGATCAGTTTTTAAAGCGTATAACAGAATTATGGCATAAAATACAAACAGCGTCATATCGAAAATGCGTTAATCGAACAGCTTAAGACCAGGGGATTGGTGTATTACGATATATGGGCTAGATATATTTGTATGTGGTGACGCCATATCTCTCTCTTATAATACTGACCGTTAGTTTTGAGCGTTGTGTCGTAGTTTACAGCTATGCTGCGATATCTGTGCCGTTCGGCCCGACACATCCGATTCCAGCAAGCAATTTTTACGGATTTGCTTCCCTGCCACCTCACGCCTATATATATGCTACACCTCATGTCAGGGCCGTAGATAGAACTTTATTAAGGGGGGAGGGTTAATAAACAAAAGATTTTAATGCACTATTTTGGTACCGGGACAGTACAATCCCCCCCCCCGGATCTACGGCCCTGCCTCATGTCCATCCAATAGTGCAGTGAGTTGGCTTGCACCAGTGAGCGTCATCAGAACCGAGAACCAACTCTGGCCCAGATTTGAGAGGCTCCGTTTCCGGGAACACCACACAGCGCCATGTGAGGCATCATTCGCCGTTCAAACAACATTACATTATCAAACATATTGAACACTAACAAAATATTATGTATTTACTGTACTTACAAAAAATATTTTAAAATATTACAGGACTTTAATCGCTACGATCTCCGTCACTTGTGACTACAGTTGTCACGACAGAGCTGTCTCCATCATCATACGACTCTTTAGCAGAAGGTTTTGAAGGTGTTGAGCACGCATTTCTGGCTCCAGACGTAGAAGGTCAAGGTTACTTGATCAATGGGGGTAGAAAATATTTAAGGAGACTTAAAAAAAAAAAAAAAAATTAATCGAGCTTTCTTTGCTGTGCCACCTTTTTTCTCTTCAAGAAGCTCCTTGTAGCAATTAAGATCTTGCTCTATGTTACTGGACCTTAGAGCTGCATTCCATATTGGGGTCATGCTTCATTATATTAGCAAAGACAGTGATTCTTTACTATCCCACCATCCTGAAAGAACTTGAAAGTTATAATCCTGCATCCCACGGAATTTTGCGCACACTGTAAGATTGAATTTTTTTAAGCGTATAACGGGCATATGGTATAAAATAGGAACATCGTTATATCGAAAAAGCACAAATCGATCAGCGTAAGGCCGGGAGTATGCTGTACATATAGATGTAGGAAAAGAAAGAGCAGAAAAGAGACAACAAATGAAAATACAGATAAACTTATACAAGAAAACAGACTAGCATACAACAGTACCTGGGTCAAGGCAGGAATAAGCTACATCCAAGGTGCCTGGTTCCTCGCCTATACACCTGGATTCGTTAGGCGGTGACCACACAATAGTAGACGGCGTGTATCGCAAGATGCAGTTTTTCTGTAAGCAGTGAACTAACACTTTTTAATTTGATTTGCACCTATAATAAATTATCAGTTACCATCATTATCATAAAAAAAGGAAAATGAGGAAAGTTCCTTCAACGAAGAGAGAAATAAAACTGTATAAAACAAACTTTAAAATCTAAAAGCGTCTTAGTATTTCACACATATTTTTTAAAACCATGCATTCAGTTTAATCGCTATCATGATGGCATCATCACCAAGATGGCGATAATAATCATCTTCACCTTCATCAGTATTATTATTCTGGTCATCATTACCATCATCTAACTAAAGTACATCGAGGTCTTAAAAACTGCTAGAGCGGGCGTCTTGACTGGAACACACAGAAACGTAGATAATACAATGGTTTGGTTGTCTGGTTAAAATGTAACCAGGCTAATCAGAGGCATTGAGCCAGTTTATCTAACATAAACCAGTATCCCTAGTCTTTGATATATAACACGAACCAGTAACACGAGACTTTGATATATAACATGAACTAGTAACATGAGTCTTTGATACATAACATGAACTAGTAACAAGAGTCTTTGATATATAACATGAACTAGTGACACGTGACTTTGATATATAACATGAACTAGTGACACGTGACTTTGATATATAACATGGCATGAAAGACGGCGAAGAGAATATAAGATACAATGATGTTGAAAGAAGAGATGACGAAGGAATTGTTGAAAAACAAGAAATATGCTCAATGGAATCAAGAAATAGAGCTCTTAGTGTTCTATAGAGCCAAACCTAACATACGGAAGTGAGCCATCATCAATTAGTAGACACGTATTAAAATTCACGGAGGCCCCAGAGACAAGGTTTTACAGAAGAACGTAAATAGTACAAAGCACAAGAAGAAGACTAATGAAGGACTAGACATGGGGCCGACTATCCCACCCTGTAGAACCTTTAACCAACAAAAACATCAACGTTTGACACAGTGAACTAACTAAAATAATTCACATCAGCCATTCAAGACAGAAGAAGGTCCTCTGGTAAGGAAGCTCACTGTGCAACAATGAGACAGCCGAAAGGAGTCTGGGATGCTGATCGCCTGTTGTTTTCTTCAAGGAAAATGTCTAGATTATGCACCTGGGGATACACAGAGAAGGGAGCTGGATACAGAAATAATGTGAAAGACGTGGAAAGACCTTGAGCTGATGGCACGTGACAGGAAGACTTACCATGTGTTTGTTGAAGGCATATGCTCCTTGAGATGAACGTATGAGAGGATGCATCCGGAGTATACACAACCAGCACGCAACAGAAACAATTAGCATTCATACCCTTCGACGTTTGCTGAGGTCAGATTGAGTATCTATGGGTTTGCCCGGAGTGCAATGGCGTCGATTTTGATAAACAATAACAATAACAATATGCTCCTTGGTAAGTTGAAGAGGTAATGAATGAGGATTTCTTACCTTCCACATACAATCCCAGCTGCTGGAAAACAGTTCAGGGGTCAGACCCCAGCACACTTTCGGATCGAAATCGGTATTTCTCCACGCGCGCACTTTAAGATTGTAGATGGAGCATCGTCCACAGTTGACAGGCACATAACCGTCATGCTCAGCGTCATAGATTTTGGACCAGTCATTGTTACACCTGCGACCTTGAAAAAGCAATTTATATCCGTGAAATATCAGGAATGTTAAAATAATTACGAGATTTATTAGAAGTAAGTGTCACTGAAAAAATATGTCATTTAGAAGTGTCATTCAATTCATGATGTAAAAAAAATCTGTAAAATAGCTTCCCTCTCTTTGTTTTTTTTTTCAATTTATACTGTTTAAAAAAAAAAGAAACGCATAGCTATCCGAGGGCGCGTTTTTATGAGTTTGTAAGTAAAATTTGGTGCTAGGGTATATAAAAACCAGCCTCAAATGTTCTGTACAGTGTCAAATGCACGTGTTGACCTGAATTGCGTTCGTTTTTGTAATCGTTACAACGCAGTGGTCAATAGTGTTTATGACGCAATTTTTGACCACAGCTCATGTTGCGCGCACGTGAAAGCAACAAAATTTGGGGTGCACACTATTCACTGACTACGCAACTGAAACCCTATAAAAGGATAACGCTACACACACAAAAAATTCAGTTCATTTTCAAGCAGACATTTATGGTGTCTCTATCGATAAATTTAAGGAACATTGTTATTGGCCGACTGCATGCAGGTGAAAGTCAAAGTCAGGTTGCCAAACATCTAAACGTGCATCCAGAGTACCATCAGTCGACTTTGGCACCGGTTCCAAGCCACTAGCTCAGTTGAAGACCGGCATCGCAGTGGACGACACTGAGTGACAACAGCAGCGGAGGATCGCTTTATTCGACTTCGTCACCTCAGAGACAGGTTTACAACAGCTTCCTCAACTGCCCAGCCATTGCCTGCAGGACGTCATATGCCTGATCAAACTGTCCGGAATAGACTGCTTGACGCTGGACTTTGGGCACAACGACCTCACCGAGGACCTGTCCTTACGCGCCGCCATCGCCAAAATCGACTTCTTTGGGCCAACCAGCATCGTCCCTGGGCAGCTGACAATCAATGGAGACGTGTCTGGTTTAGTGACGAATCTTTCTTTTTGTTGCAGCGTCATGATAGGCGGCGTAGGGTCTACCGTAGGCGAAATGAACGTTTTGCCCAAAATTGCGTTGATGAAGCTCCGCCGCACGGTGGAGGTGCAATGGTGTGGGGAATGATCAGTTACAACGGAAGGAGTCAATTGGTGCACATTGAAGGAGGCTTGAATGCGCAACGATATGTCAATGAAATTCTTCGACCCCATGTCCTTCCACTTTTGGCTGTCCAAAGGTCTGTGTTTCAACAGGACAACGCCAGACCCCATTGTGCACGGTTGACCACGCAGTTCCTGACTGCCAACAACATTCTCACCCTTCCCTGGCCATCCCTGTCTCCAGACATGAGTCCAATTGAGCACCTGGTGGATGAGCTGCACAGACGTGTTTGTCGCCGAGACGTTGCTCCAGCCAATCGTCGTGATCTGTTCCAGGCACTTCAGGAAGAGTGGGCAGCCATCCCACAGGCCCACATCAGACGTCTGATCGCATCCATGCCCAGGAGATGCCAGTAGCTGATCGATGCAAGAGGAGGCCACACACCATACTAACGGTAAAGCCCGTACGCCAAAAAACTCTCGTGACCCAGATGCAAAACAACTGTCAATTGATTGGTTGAACCCTAAGGTATTCTTGTGTGCAATTTGAACAATTAACTCATTAAATTTAAAAAGTTATTGAATGTCAAAATTATGGCTATGTGTGAGCCTTCAGTAGCTATGCGTTTCTTTTTTTTTTAACAGTATGTTATTGGAGGGGGAAAAAAGACTTGATTTGGCGATTGGAAAAAGTAAGCTGACAGTATTGTATGAATTTATTGTTAAAGAGCAGAAATAAATATCTTCGTGTACCGGTTAAAGGTTTTCCTATATGTATGTACCAATTAAAGGTTTTCCTATGTGTATATACCGGTTAAAGGTTTTTCTATGTGTATGTACCAGTTAAAGGGTTTCTTATGTATATATTCCGGTTAGAGCTTTTCCTATGTGTATTTACCGGTTAAATATTTCCCTTTGTGTATTTACCGGTTAAAGTTTTTCCGTTGTTTATGTAGCGGTTAAAGTTTGTCTTATCTGTACTTACCGGCTAAAAGTTTTCCTTTGTGTTTTACCAGTTAAAGCTTATTTTATGTATATTTACCAGTTTAAGTTTTCCTACGTGTATTTATTTATTGGAAGGTTTTCCTATCAGCACTAACCGGTTAAAGGTTGACCTATCCATACTTACCTGTTTCTTATAAGTTTATAAACTAATAAAACGATATTGAATCAGTTTTACAAATAACAGTTCACATGAGACAAGGGACGTTTCGGGTTTTACCCTTCGTCAGCCACAAACAAGTGACAAAGACAAAAATTACATATAGGTACTACAAAACTATACGATGATGAGAAATATACAACAAAAGGGTGATACAAGCAGATGGAAAAAGTAAACAACAACAGTGATGAGAGAAAAAAAAGAACAATAACAATACAAGAAAACCGTAAAATCTAAAAGAAATACTGAAACAAGAAAGTAAATAATCAACGAAACGAAAAAAAGAAGAATAAACAAAACTGTGGAACTAGTAAAATAAAGCTTAGCTCGATCCAATGAATCTGTGGAAGAAAGCGGTAGTCTGTTGTCACAGAAATCACAAGAAAGTGACGTTCGATAGCGACAAAACAAGAGATATAAAAAGATACGAAACGAACCAAAGCAGAAACATAAGAAGATAGATCTAAAAGACAACGAATAAAGAATGAAAAAGAGAAAAGCTACCAGAATTTATGCAAAATGATGTTGTATATTTAAACCATCGGGAGCTAGAACGCCCATTTAAAAAAAAGGCGATTCTCCAACGAAAAGCGAGTCTTGTCATTACCGGCACATGAACGGAGGGCAGTGACATGTATATCGGAATTACCTGAATGGTCAGGACTATTGAAATGAAGGGCCACCGGTAAATGTTTGTCATGATAGATGTCATTCAAGTGCTCACGAAACCTGTCTGCCAAACGCCTACCTGTTTCACCAATATAGGTCATGCCACACCTCTTGCAGATGATGGCATAAATCAGGTTTCTGGATTCGCACGTAAAAGACTCTCTAATGATAAATTTTCCTTTCGGAAAAGTGACTGTCTGAGTTTGGAGTACAAACGGACAGGTCTTGCATATCCGGCGTTGGCACGGTTTAGTACCAAAGTAAGATGGGCTAGAATGTCGCAAGCGACTGTGTACAGGAATATCCCTAAAATTTCTTATCGTAGGGATAGAAATTTTAGGGATATTCCTGTACACAGTCGCTTGCGACATTCTAGCCCATCTTACTTTGGTACTAAACCGTGCCAACGCCGGATATGCAAGACCTGTCCGTTTGTACTCCAAACTCAGACAGTCACTTTTCCGAAAGGAAAATTTATCATTAGAGAGTCTTTTACGTGCGAATCCAGAAACCTGATTTATGCCATCATCTGCAAGAGGTGTGGCATGACCTATATATTGGTGAAACAGGTAGGCGTTTGGCAGACAGGTTTCGTGAGCACTTGAATGACATCTATCATGACAAACATTTACCGGTGGCCCTTCATTTCAATAGTCCTGACCATTCAGGTAATTCCGATATACATGTCACTGCCCTCCGTTCATGTGCCGGTAATGACAAGACTCGCTTTTCGTTGGAGAATCGCCTTTTTTTTAAATGGGCGTTCTAGCTCCCGATGGTTTAAATATACAACATCATTTTGCATAAATTCTGTTAGCTTTTCTCTTTTTCATTCTTTATTCGTTGTCTTTTAGATCTATCTTCTTATGTTTTTGCTTTGGTTCGTTTCGTATCTTTTTATATCTCTTGTTTTGTCGCTATCGTACGTCACTTCCTTGTGATTTCTGTGACAAGAGACTACCGCTTTCTTCCACAGATTCATTGGATCGAGCTAAGCTTTATTTTACTAGTTCCACAGTTTTGTTTATTCTTCTTTTTTTCGTTTCGTTGATTATTTACTTTCTTTTTTCAGTATTTCTTTTAGATTTTACGGTTTTCTTGTATTGTTATTGTTCTTTTTTTCTCTCATCACTGTTGTTGTTTACTTTTTCCATCTGCTTGTATCACCCTTTTGTTGTATATTTCTCATCATCGTATAGTTTTGTAGTACCTATATGTAATTTTTGTCTTTGTCACTTGTTTGTGGCTGACGAAGGGTAAAACCCGAAACGTCCCTTGTCTCATGTGAACTGTTATTTGTAAAACTGATTCAATACCGTTTTATTAGTTTATAAACTTATATTCCTTACCAGTTTTACAGCAGCCCCTTAATTTATTTACCTGTTTCTTATGCGTATTTACAAGCCATGCCTTGCTCAGGAAACCCCAGGGTAAGAGAGATAGAGAGAGGGGGCGAAAAATAAACGGATAAGAGAACTAGCAACATAAATGAAAGGGAAGAGAAAGAGATGGAAGACCTGTCATTTATGGCACAGGACAAAATGACTTGGCATGAGTTTCTTGAAGGTCCTTGCTCCGTAGGGAGCTGAGGAACAATGATGATGATGAGGGTGATTTACCGGTTAAAAGTATCTCGATATGTACTTACCGGTTAAAGGTGTCTCTATCTGTACATACCGGTTAAAGGTGTCTCTATCTGTACATGCCGGTTAAAGGTGTCTCTATCTGTACATGCCGGTTAAAGGTGTCTCTATCTGTACATGCCGGTTAAAGGTGTCTCTATCTGTACTTGCCGGTTTAAGGGTCTCTACCTGTACTAACCGGTTAAAGGTGTCTCTATCTGCACTTATCGGTTAAAGATGTCTCTGAATGTACTTACCGGTTAAAAGTGTCTCTATATGTACTTACCGTTTAAAGGTTTCCCAA
The DNA here is from genome assembly GCA_024509875.1 of Oreohelix idahoensis. Lineage (NCBI taxonomy): Eukaryota > Metazoa > Mollusca > Gastropoda > Stylommatophora > Oreohelicidae > Oreohelix > Oreohelix idahoensis. Next base: position 140,658 of record JAMPIV010011010.1, read on the forward strand.
TATGCGATTCCTCCAGAGACGCTTCAGACTCGTCGCTGAATTCCCTGGTAGTTTCATAATTTCTGGATCCACAGTTGATGGTATTGGTCTCTGAAAAATAGACAATCAGAATGGAAAAAAACACACATACACACGCATGCACGCACGCACTCACGCACACACATACACACTCACACACTTGCTATTACTAAAACTTAATTAGGTTAAGGACACTCTCAAATAGAAGCATGTTGGTGTTTTTGTTGTTGTTGTGTTTTAAAGAAGATATAGTCAACTCTTGTTTGAATATCGTCGCATCTTACCTTCGCTTCTGCCGTGGTTGTGGTCAAGGCATCAGGCTTGATGATGTAAAACTCAGCCGTTAATTCTAAATCGTCAACACCTTCACCACTTTTCAACTTCCTGATGACCACATGTCTCAATAAATACATTTCAAGCCGTCCTGTGCCATCGGTTCAACAATGTCTTTCCATGTCTTTGTTATCCCTTTCATGTTTGTTTTTATTATCCTTCTCATCTTTTGTTCTTTGGATCTCTCTCTTTTTCTCTCACACTCAGAATTCCAGAGCAGGAAATGACGTTTTTTTCTCTTAGATTCAGTATGACTGCTCAAAATCTAGCTCTAGATCTGGATTTCTTAACCTCTGGTCCACGTACCCTTTAGAGGTCCATGTATGGACTCTATGGGGGCCCTTGTACATAACCTAAAATTTGAAACGTGCTTTTTTGTACATTTTTTTCCCAAAAGGGGTCCATAGCCTCCATCGAACTATCAAAGTGGTCCATAGCCTTCATCGGAGAATCAAAGGGTCCATCGCCTTTATCGGACAATCAAAGGGGTCCATAGCCTTTATCTGACAATCAAGGGGGTCCATAGCCTTTATCGGACAATCAAAGGGGTCCATAGCCTTTATCGGACAATCAAGGGGGCCCATAGCCTTTTTTGGACAATCAAAGGAATCTATGGTACAGATTTAGATTAGGAAACTGCTCTAGACACACGTTACAGAAACCATCTACTTGTTCTGAACTTATCAGCTAATATGTTCATATGAACGGTTGAACTAGAACTGAACACTGAGTGAATAATTCCCCTATGCAACAATGCAATCAGTTCCTTTCAAATCATTTTCTCCCACGCTTAACGCTTTTCTTTTGTTCACGGCAACTTATGTTTCACTGAAGTTTCTCGTCTAACTTCTTAACCGGACAACTTTAACCTAACGATTCTATTTTACTGTTCTAATGAATAAAGAAACCCACAAGAGCCAGCTTCAAACCTCAGAAGGTGGCCCAAGGAACAAGAAGGGACACGGTCTGCAGCCAGACGATACATCACAGCCTCGAAACCCAGCCCCTCAAGACTGGAGTGGAATGCTTCCAATTTGGCCATTTTTGCAGAATGGGAGAAGACTGGCTACCACGACAAACAAGGGAAACCAAGAGCCAAGGATCCAGACCTCCAGGACGACCCAGAGTTCGCTGGGAGGACGACATCAGATAATCTCTGAAGGACCGAGGATGGACTGGAACCAGGCCAAAAGAAAGACGACTGATAGGACAGCATGGCACTCTCTTTGGCTAACCTCTACACTCCAAGATAGCAGAGGAACTACTAAGTAAGTAGTAAGTAGTAAGTAAGTAATGAATAAAGTTATCTGTTCATCTGTGAATACCTTTTCTCAAACTTATTTATTAATATTATTCATACAGTTATTTCCCTTACATTACAATTAACAATTATTCCGTACAATAATAGCAACGATGATTAAAAAAAAACAAAAAAACTAACGCGTCAATAATAACGAATCTGCATTAAGCAAGTACACAAATCACAAGCACACACACACACACGCACACACACACACACACACAAAGTCGCAAAAACTGATTGAACAAAACAATTTCTTACCGGATATTAGAATTAGCAGAACCAACACGAGCATCGCTTGATTTGTCAAATTCATATTCTTCGCTTCGTTTTCACACAAATATCCAGTTCTTTCGAAATCTAGTGAGTGTTCACAGCTTAACCTGTACAATGGCGTGTTTAGAGACTGAGTCTCCGGACTTCGTCCGTACAACTGAAATGTTTAAAAGCATGTTTGAAGTTTTATTTTTTTTCTTAGCTCAGAACGTTTGTTACGTTGGACTTACCCTGTATGATCAATGTGTTTATTGTCACCAAGAGCTGACGCTCAGTGACAGTGGATCAAAGTCAAGTCAAGTAATTAATGTGTTTATTAATATTTTACGTGGCTTCAATGTGATCTAATTAACAGTAATGTTTTACTATGTTACATACAATACGTTCTAAAAGATACTATTATTTTTAATTCATATGATTTAAAAGGTATTGTAAAATAGTAGCGTATCTCAAGAACATAGGCTTCAAAGATCCAGCCAACACCAAATATGCGCCTCAACCCGAAGATCCCACCACCACAGCAAAATCCAGAATACACCACGGATACTTGACTATACTCACACTTAAAAGACATTTATATGAATGTTATACGTACACCAACTGTCAATGAATACCTGATTGCTCTTGAGTTAAGGAAGACAAAGGCAGTGAGGAAGGTAATTTGTCACCCCCATCTCTTGAAGCTTCACCTAGTATAGAGAAGACTCTAACACTTCACTTCTCTATGGCAATATCTGCTTGCCATGGGATTTACAGGGAAATACAAGCAAACAAGTTGCCTCATAAAAGACAAGAATGGAAAACTGCTCAGCAATGTACAAGAGCAAATGAAGAGGTGGACAAAATATTTTGAGGACCTTCTCAATAGACCAGCTCCACAAAACCCCCCAGACATCCAGTCAGCAGAAGTAGAGCTACAAATTAATAGTGAAAGACCAACGAAGGAAGAAATAAAGAAAGCCATAAAGCTTCTAAGAGATGGAAAAGCTGCTGGACCAGATGGCATTCCAGCAGAGGCCATCAAAGCAGATATCGACACGGCTACAGAGATGCTATATAAATTACTTGGTAAAGTCCGGGAAAAGGAAGAGATACCAGCAAAATGGAAGGAAGGATATCTGGTTAATTGCCTAAGAAGGGAAATTTACAAGAGTGCACAAATTATAGAAGAATAATGTTACTATCAGTGCCAGGAAAAGTTTTAAACATGATTTTCCCCGAGAGATTAAGAGTCCATATACAAGAAACTGAGAGATGAAGAAGCAGGTTTTCGACAAATCAGATCCTGTACAGACCAGATAGCCACTTTGAGAATAATAGTTGAACAAAGTCTGGAATGGAATTCACCACTATACATTGGATTTGTGGACTACGAAAAGGCATTTGAAAGTGTAGACACTTTGGAAATTGACGAGGCATTATGGAGTTCCCCTGAAGATCATTAATTTAATAAAGAAAACATATGAAGACATGACATGCAGAGTTCTTCACGAAGGACAGCTTACAGAACCGTTTGGGATAAGAACGGGAGTGCGACAGGGATGCCTCTTGTCTCCATTTTTTTTCTTACTAGCAATAGTCTGGGTTATGAGAACACCGACAACACACAACAGAAATGGAATCTAGTGGACTCTGACTAACCAGTTGGATGATCTGGATTTTGCTAATGACGTGGCTCTTCTGTCCCATAACCGTAAACAGATGCAGGACAAACTGAAAACACTCGATGAGAGGTCACAACAATTGGGTCTGAAAATACACAGGGAAAAGACAAAAATAATGACAATAAATGCAGGTAATGATCACAGGGTTGAACTTGAAGAAACACCACTACAAGATGTAGAATCGTTCACATATCTTGGCAGCAATATAGACAAAGTTGAAGAGACAGACAGTGATATCAAAATAAGAATACAAAAAGCAAGAGGAGCTTTCATTGCATTGGGAAATATATGGGAATTAAGAGAAATCGGATCCAACACGAAAATAAGAATCTTCAACTCAAATGTGAAGTCAGTACTATTGTATGGATCTGAAACATGGAGAACAACAAAGACAACAACCAAAAAGCTACAGACTTTCATAAACGTGTGCTTGCGTAGAATAAGAAGAGTTAAAATGGTATGACAAGGTTACCAACGTGGAACTGATGACAAGAACCAGACAACTGCCAGTGGAACAAGAGATGAGAAGAAGACGATGGCGATGGATAGGACACACACTGAGGAAACCTGTTGATAGCATTACAAGGCAGTCTTTGTTCTGGAACCCCCAGGGCAAGAGAGGCAGAGGTAGATCAAGAAGCACACGGAGAAGAGAGCTGGAAACAGAGGTGAAAATGATGAGGAAAACGTGGAAAGAACTTGAGATGATGGCATGTGACAGGAGAACGGCATGTGTTTGTTGAAGGCCTATGCTCCTTTGGGAGTGGAGGGTTATGAATATGTACACCGTTTATTAGTTACACTAGAGTGGTTTCTATACGATCTATACAGCTTCACATATTTCGTCGTCGGTGTATGTCTATGTTTTATTTCTTCGTGCTCCGGTTTTTAAATATTATAGTTCTTTGCTGAATCATCTATTTGTTTTTATCTCTATATATATGTATGTGTGACATCTATCTATCTATCTATCTATCTATCTGACTATCTATCTATCTATCTATCTATCTATCTATCTATCTATCTATCTATCTATCTATCTATCTATCTATCTATCTATCTATCTATCTATCTATCTATCTATCTATCTATCTATCTATCTATCTATCTATCTATCTATCTATCTATCTATCCATCTATCTATCTATCTATCTATCTATCTATCTATCTATCTATCTATCTATCTATCTATCTATCTATCTATCTATCTATCTATCTATCTATCTATCTATCTGCCTGCCTGCCTGCCTGCCTGCCTGTCTGTCTGTCTGTCTGTCTGTGGGGTATCTTTATCGAAATCCTAGTGCGGGACCTATCTGGCACGAGGATTTCACCATCATGATGGACAGTGTATTCGCCACCGTCAAGGAGGTTATTCTTCTTGGTGATTTTAATATCGATATACACAATTCAAATGTACCATGGAAAAATATTTTACTATCGTATAACTTAAAACAAATAATCAACCAGCCTACAAGAGTAACGCAGGCATCATCCACACTAATCGACCACATCTACGTAACGTGTCCAGAAAACATCTTAGCATGCTCTGTCCCTAATATTGCAATGAGTGACCACTATCCAGTATGCTGTACATGGTCAAAGAATAAATGTAAAGTTCCCAAAAATAAACATGTAAGTATTAGATTTAGAAGTTTCAAACATTTCAGTAGGGAATGATTTTTTAAATGACTTACTAAGTGCACCTCTCGCCAGTGTTTACTAACTTCCTGAACAGAATGACACCATAGCATACTGGACAAAGATTTTTTATAGTGTTTTTGACACGCACGTACCAGCTAAGGAAATTCGCGTCAAACGACAATTAAAATCTCCGTGTTGGAGTCTATGAGGCTATGAGGCAGAGAGATCAAGCGCACAAAAATAAGGACCTCAACACATACAGGGTACAAAGAAACAAGGTTCAATATTTAATTCGCAAAGAAAAGAAAAATCACTTTGCAAATATGGTTCAGAACAAATCAAATAGTAAGGAAATATGGAAGGCAATTAACACCTTAGCGAAAAAACTTAATGCACCAGACTCATTATCTTCCAACACTTTATTTACTTTCACAGACTTCAGCAATCACTTTCAAGCAGAAATAAACAGTCTGAAATCCACAATACCACATTCCCCAAGTGACTTAGACAAACTTTCAGCATTCTGTGAGGACAAATGTACAAACTCAGTTCCACCCGACATTCCTTTTATGACAGTTAATGAAGTGTGTAACTATCTTCTTGGTAAATTAGAAACAATGAAAGTTAACTTTAAACTAGTTACATTATTTAAACCATTCTTGTCCGACAGACAGCAAGAAGTGTCTTACAATAACTCCTTGTCAAGCCCAACTACTATTGAGACTGGTGCTCCTCAGGGCTCTATTCTCGGTCCTCTACTTTTTCCCATTTACATAAATGACTTTCCACTACACATCAAACACTCATCCTGCGACCTATTTGCCGATGACTGTACCATTTACACTAGTGATAAAAGTTGCAACACACTAGAAATATTATTACAAAGCGATACAGACAATCTTATTAAGCGGAGCAACGAAAATCGCATGCAAATAAATATCATTAAAACAAAATGTATGGTAATATCAACTAAACAAAGATTACAAAACTCACAGAAAACAACACTTCAACTCTATATTGGTACCTCACTAATTGAAAATGTAAATGAAAATAAAACACTGGGACTAATAATTGACCAACATTTAAGTTGGAATTCACATGTACAAGCACTGACCAAACAAACGGCGCAAAAAGTTTACCAGTTTCTAAAATCAAACATTTCCTAGATGAGGAGACACGACACATGTTCTATACATCTCAAATACAAACACATCTAGACTATTGTTCCACAATTTGGGACCCAAAGATGCAGCAATAGAGAATGCAGTCAGCGACCCATAGCTTGACTGCTTGCATCAGAATCAGCGAACCAGAGCTGACTAAGACCCTACTCCACCTCCACGTGGTGGTCCTAGAAACAGTCTGCATCACTGCAATCTGGCTGAGCGAGTAGGGATCGCAGAGAGAAGGCAAACCCGGTCCCAAAAAATGCCGTGCTGAAGTCAGATGTGTCGACCGAAAGGTGCAGATATCACAGCTCCGGCGTAAACAGACACAACGCAACCACCGTCCTTTTCAGGACGAACGAGGAAGAAGAAGAAGAAGAAGTTCCACAATTTGGGATGGCTGCTTGTCACGAGAGGGTTGATTATTATTGAAATAATTAAGTATCCTGGACACAAAGTTGTATCAGGTGATATCAGGATAGTGCCAGATAAGAGTCTGGTCTTATAAGTACTGTAATACCCCCTTCTCTGGAAAGAGTAAGGGTGTATAGACATCAAAGGTAGGATCAAGCTGTATAAGTTCCTAGAGAAGATGGTAATGTATTTCTCTAAGTTCCTACTGGCTCCTCTCCAGATCCTCCTCTATTATTATTATTATTATTATTAGTAGCTCTGCTAGGGGTATTAACTAAACTATCTACCAACAAGAACTGTAGCTTAACTTAAATAATTTAAGTAAGTCTGCTGGTAAATATTTACAATTTATTTTTACAAATCTTATTTTCTGCTTGAAAATCTTTCAAGAAACTCAAATATTATTACATCATTAAATAAATAAAACACTCGAAAATTGTTCAAAAGAATTTAAAAGTCTCCATTTATAGAAGGTTCTCTCTCTTGGTTGAACTCACTCTGGTTGTAGAATGCTTGTATATTAAGCTTAAGTCTATTTTATTCACATTTCCAGAATTTTTGTTAAGTACTGACTTGGATGTTTGCCTAGCTAAAAGCACTCGAACTTCATCATTATAACTATTTATTTTGTGGTGATACTGGAGTAAACTGAACAGTAGCCTTGTGTGGCTACTCAGCTTGCAGTCTTGGTTTTGTAGTCTATTCCACCTCTAGTTTGGCAAGAACTGTGTCTCCTCCAGGCATTAGGTTCTGGGTAACTGTCCCTCTAACAATCAAAGGGCGCTCGCACCACTGGATCCTATAGTAGAGTCTGGCTCCTTAAGGTGGAGGTTAATTGCAGGATGCAACCCTCAGGCACATACAGTCGAGCTGTTAATGGTTATTATGGTCTGCGCTCAGATACAGATGGCAAAGGCACTCTTCATTAACATTTTTACCGCTCGCTGTGATTTTTGAAATATTATGGCCTCGATTTGCACAAAGCATGGTCTTTTATAGGTCACATCCTGCGACAGAGACGACAGTTGCCGAAATGTGCTTGAGTTCCCCAAAATTTATGCATAATTTTTTCTCGATGTGCAAATATGAAAAACTAAGATTTTAATTATCTTCCTTATTCCTAGAGCGATTTTATTCATCTAAGGCTTAAAATATGCCCTGAATTAATCTTCATCCATCTAAATAATTGACTTTTTATCGCATTCTTTAGTTTTATTCTATGCGTAGCCTAAACAGCAAAATTTTGGACTTGCCTGATGTATCGATGTATTTCACTCGAGATTTCTTCCTTACTATAGTATTCCCCTTGGAAATCTTTGCACAGACTTATAGATGAACATTCCTATGTGTGATTTCTTTACCCCTGCCATGCTGTACTTCGCTTATAAGTCTGTAATTAAATTTCATATCCAACGGGTTTGCACAGATTTGAGACTCCATGCTGAATGCATAATCGTTATTTGTAAACAACCGAATAAAGACGGCGTTTCATTGGTTCGGGCTAGCCTATAGTATTTATAAAGTATGGCGTTCTGTTTGGGTAATGAATTTCTCAGAATGACGTGTTGTGAATCCGACTTCACGACACTGCTCCATTTCCAAAACTAAAAGACTCTATTCATTACATAAACGTGCAGTGCGCCTAGTTTCAGACAAAAACCTCACACAATGTGTAGACCCATATACATATCTTAACATATTACCACTAAGAAAGAGCTTTCTCTTCAACAAAACCAAATTTATTCACAAAATCATATCACAGAATGCTTCAACGTATCTGTGGCCTATTTTCAAATACAATGGGAGACGCAGCCAACGCTTAAACAAATTACACATGCCCGAGCCTAGGCTCGACTTATTCAAGAATAGTTTAGCTTTTTCTGCTGCTCATCTGTGGAATAATCTTCCACACGACCTAAAAAACACGCTTAGTCAATATTCATTCAATCACAGACTTTTCAAATACATCATGAGTGCAGATTATATGCCACCCTAAGTTAGTTATGTTCCTAAATAATTATATAACATTATATGTAGGTTTCAAAGATAATTTTGTCCTGTTTAGTATTAATTATGATAAGGTACTGTAAATGTGTGTAACTGTTACTGTACTGTTACAATGTTGGGATTTTATTTTATTGCATTGTATTTTGTTATTTTATTATTTAAGTAATATGTAAGATACATGTGATAATAAATGGATTCAGTATGGAAGACTAGAGAAAGGAAGGGCGGAATGTTAGACGGGCCTGCGTGCCCAATTCTAAACCCTTTGAAAATAAAGTTCGTTCGTTCGTTCTCTCTGCCTGTCTATCTGTCGGTCTCTCTATCTATCTGTGTGTCTATTTGTCTATCTCATCTACCTAGTCAATTCAGTCCACTTATTATTTTAAACCTGACTACCTGCATACTAACTATATGATTCCACTATTAGTTAATGATCCAGAAAATGTATAATCGAACGCTAACTTGTCATAACGATAGCACAGTTGTAAAAATATACAGGAAAACCATATCAAATCCCAGTTGTTACAAACTCCTGTAACTTCTAAAGTTCTAACCAAGTGTTTCTGAACCAGCCTTCGTGTTAAACTACCCTTTAAACTGTTGACTACATCCTATGTTGATTATTCTCTTCCTAAGTGGTAACTCTCAAAACGACAACACGACAACCAAAGTTACAAAGTCATGTGTGAACATCTCTTCCTAGTTGGTGTGACTGCCAGTGACTTCCTGGTTGACTTTGTAAACAAACTTTGTAGATAATGTGAAGCGTCCTATAAGTAAGTGTAGGATTATACTTATTCCCCGTGTTTGATTATAATCCTACTATTTAACTACTGCGTAAAAATGGAGAATAGTTTCCTTGTCAGCTTCTGAGAATTCTAACACAATGTTTATCCACTGTTCTCCATCGCTTAACAATTATATTATTAAACACAAGTCATCTCCACTTACCACCACGTACGGAATATACGAGTATATACTATTAGCGTGCACTTTCTGCATTTATTATAGGGGTTTTTATTATTCATTGCTTCTTCTTCTTCCATCCTTAGCCACCAACCGGCAAAGCAGTGTGTGGCCAGTACGCCTAGTGGCGTCTTAGGGCAACAACAAATTGATCAATCTATTGCTGTTTCCACCACGCCTAGTGGCGTCTTTGTGGAACAAAAACAGACCAAACAATCTATCATTGTTTCCGTAATCAGATTGGTTGGCAAGCAGGTGATCAGCCCACTGGCAATTCATTGCTTATTGTGTGTTATTTAAAATGTTATGAAGGTAAATATGAGCTTCTTTGGAAGACACCACGTGTCGATTGTAGTTAAATTGTTGCTTTCTACTCTACGCAATTTTGGAAGAACAAGGAGCACGCGGGGAAGAGAAATGGAGGTAGACATAAAGGGGATGAAAAAGACGTGAAAAGACCTTGAGCTGATGGCAGAGGACAAGAAGACTTGGCATACGTTTGTTGAAGGCCTATGTCACGTGACAAGAAGACTTGGCATACGTTTGTTGAAGGCCTATGTCACGTGACAAGAAGACTTGGCATAAATTTGTTGAAGGCCTATGTCACGTGACAAGAAGACTTGGCATACGTTTGTTGAAGGCCTATGTCACGTGACAAGAAGACTTGGCATACGTTTGTTGAAGGCCTATGTCACGTGACAAGAAGACTTGGCATAAGTTTGTTGAAGGCCTATGTCACGTGACAAGAAGACTTGGCATAAGTTTGTTGAAGGCCTATGTCACGTGACAAGAAGACTTGGCATACGTTTGTTGAAGGCCTATGCTCCTTAGGGAGCTGAAGGTTCTTGCTGATTCTAAAATATTTTTGGATTCTGTGATTATATTTTTCTTCTCAATAAAATCAATACTTTTGTCTTTTCGTTATTTGAATCTTTCCAAATCGTTGATGGTTCAATTTACGGTAATTGCGTTACGATAAATGTTACAATCTGGATGTTCCTGTCATGTACAGCTATTAAAACTATGAAGTCTGACTATCTTTTGTTACTGATATGTTTTTAAAATATTCTTCTTCTTTGGTTCTTGGCCACATACATGATGAAACAAAAAGTGGCCATAACGCCTGGTGACGTCTTTGCCCATCCTTCGTGTGGCACCCCAACTCTGGGTCATTCTTGGCGTCTCTGCTTCGACAGTTCTCCGCCAGGTTGCTTTTGGGGGGCCTCTTTGTTGCCTTCTCACTGGGGTCATTTAGCATGGTAGCTCTGGCGACTGGGTTAGGGTCTCTTCTGAGGATGCGGCCAACCTATTTCCAGCGTCTGCACGCTATGATGGTGTGCAAATTTTCATGATGGTTCCGAGTAAGCATTTATTGGTTGATGATGGCATTTGGCCAGAAAACTCGAACAATTTTCCTTAAGCAGGTTGTGTGAAAAGAGGACAGTCTCGAACTTTCTTTTCTGTTACCTCCAGCATTCTGTATCCTACAAAAGTACAGAAAGTACGCAACTCTCATATGTTCTTTATTTAATGTCCAACTATTATTTCTCTGATACTATGAACACCTCAAATGGCGTTTTCATTACACAAAGAGAAAATGACAGAGATAAGAAACATACCTATGTGTAGTGAATTTTTAAATACAATATCTAAATTAATATATAACAATATAGGGTATAAAGGCAAAATAAGAAAGTATAAAAGAATTTTCTGCTAGAACTGTTGGTATCGCCTACGCCTTCAGATTATTATTTGCTAACGAATAGCCGAACAAAACGGTACCCAATTTTTCAAATTCGTCCTTGACATAATCACTTTTCCTAGTTCTAAGAAAATATGTGCCTAAAATGCATTGTGGAACGAGGAGGGGAAAAGATAGATGAAATGCTAATTCGTTTCGCATTGATTTTAAACTAAAAGCCAATACCAGCACAGGGTCAAGCCTTGCCTTAGGGGTTTCCCCAAAATACGAGGAAAAAGTTAGAACATGTAGACAACTCGTGTCACAAAAACAACCTTAGCTCTTATTTCAAAGGACGTAATTATCACGTAAATAGAGAAGACAGCACATGGAAAAGAATTGAACGTATAGTAGACTAAAAATAAAAAACACTAACTTAGAAAAAAAAAAACTGTGTACTTCTGAACCAAGCCAACTAGTCCCATATAAATTGTATATTCGTGTACCTTAGGACTTGTTGACAAAGAATATGGTAATAGTTACGCAAATAGTCCATTAATTAACTAATTATAGCCATAATACTATAGTGGATCCGACCAGACTGTCAAGTAAAGATCATGCCTGCTTATAATTTTTTATGGCATGTTTTGAAAAAACGACTTTGGGTAAATGAGGTTAAAAGGTACGGGATATTTGATTGGGTGGATTTTGAAGGAAGGCGAAGTATGATTGGTTGACCTAAAACTAAAAATATATTTGCCTTGGAAACATATTGGGAGTTGTTATTTGAAACGATAGATTCAAAAATAAATGTACACATGATCCCATTGGACAAAGCAGTAGATACTGGTAGGAAACTGGGACTGTTCACTGCCATTTCAAGTAAATTTTGTGTAAAGCAAGATCGATGAAAGCAGGCGGAGAAATTTTCTAACATAGGAAAAGCCTGGACATAGGGTAGATCGAAAATGTGCCATATTCTATTGCCTAGTCATCGTTTACTTGTGTTATTTCCTTGCATCTGTGGTAAGATCGATTTTCTTAACATTTTATTTAAAATAAAATTTGAATGTGAAATACTAACATACGACTGTAAGTAAGTGAGTCTATGGCAGACTCAAAACAGAGTCTAGAGATTAATCCAGCATATGAAAGACTATCAGAGAGGTGTAGACCAACTAAATTATATAGGATTATCATCAGGAGCATAATACCTATCCTATTGTATGGACAACAGATTATTGCTGGAATTGCAGAGGCGTTGTAACTATTAGGGGAGAGGAATACTAGTATACCTGGTCACATCAAAAGAAACTGGTGAAAGGGATTGTCGTAAAGAGCTGATCTTGCATGTTTGTTTGTAATGTGCCTGTACTGGTTGTTGAGTATTATTGTAGGCTGTTGATTACGAAGGAGGCATATCCTTCTGATTTCAGAGGGTTGTGGTTGCTGTCAATAACTGGTGCCAGACTACAGTGGGCCGATATATTCATGCCACAGTCTTGCCTTTTTCGGAGACAACTGTAAACCACCATCATTCTTGAAGAAGTGGGAGCTGAAGGTTGTCGTTCAGCGAAGTGCAGGAAGAGTCCTACATCATATTACAAAGATAGGTGCATGTTCGGCACCTGATCGCTCAACTAACATTATAATAAAAATAAGAGACTGGGAATAGTGATATAAACATTCCATCAGTGTCCACAAAAACGTACAAACAACATGCAGAGATGATGATAATAAACAATCTACCAGTGTATACTAGAAGTCACCTCAGTTAGAAAATACACTACACCCTTATATAATAATAATGTGTATTATGGACAGAAGATCCATTGTATAAATTGATTGATGTAATTAATTTCTATGATTTCACTTTTGATTGACAGTCCTGATTCCAAATAAATTAGATTCAGGACAATAAATTGAAAAAACATTAACTTTACCAAACTTTCAACCACTGACTTACTAAAGATAGTCTTTTAAAGTGTGGTTCGTATGTGATTGTCGTGGTACTGTTGTGTTGTATTAGATAATAAAATAATTGTGTAATTGTTTATATGTTTAGTTGGTTAATGCAACCTTACACTAACATTTCATAACCCTAGACACCAAACGTAGTCATCTTTCAGTCTATCTAGAATAAGTCTGAATGAGATCATAGTGGTGGTAGTAGAAAGGTGCCCTGGAAATTTACTCTAATATTTATTATATTCAGGGACCTTCACAGCTGACCTCATTCAGTACACTAAGATTTCTTAACAACAAACCGTATTAACATCAAACCCACCACATATATTGGGTTCTCGCTCCTGAGGATTGAACTTTTCATAACACCAGCTATATAGGGTAGTTTGCTTCTGGGATTTTAAATTCTTAAAATATTATCAATTATATTAGGAATCTCCGATAGTATAAAACTAAAAGCATTCCTTTTTGGAGAAATTAAATAGTGGTTGAGCTATCAGTGCCTGTGGTTGTTCTTAGTTATAATTAGAAATTGTTAGTTATAATTAGAAATTTGTCTAGTTAGAAATTTAAAGGTTTGCCTAGTACAAAATGGTTGATCTGGCAAAGTTTTGATCTGCTGCTGTGCAGGCTGCTAAAGAACTGGGAATGGAGGGGCAAATTATGATTGCTTATGTCACAACTGAATGTGACAAATTTATTGAACGTGAAGAAAGACAATTTGAAGCAGAAAGAAAGTTAGAGGCTGAAAAAGAAATTAAAAGGCTGCAGATTGAGGCTGAAGCAAAAATGTTGGAGGCAGAGGAAAGGAAACAGGCTGCAGACAGAGAAGCTGAGGAAAGAAGACAAGCTGCAGAAAGGGAAGCAGAAAAGGAGGAGAAGAGATTACAAAGGGAACATGAGTTACGACTAAGGGAGTTTGAGTTTCAAAACCATGCTCCTGAAAATGGTGCCAGTCCATTTACCTCAGATGCTACTGGTAGTCAGGGAGCCTCAACCTCAGCTATGAGTTTTCATTTAGACCATTTTGTTGAGAAAGACGATGACATAGAAAGTTATCTAAATAGATATGAACTTTTGGCTACCACGTATGGTTTAGAGAGAGAAAGGTGCAGCCTAAAGTTATCACAAGGGCTTCGTGGTACAGCTTATGAAGTTTTTGCCAAGATGAGCAGGGATGATCAGGACAATTATGACATGCTAAAGCAGGCTCTTTTGTTAAGATATGAAAAGAATGGAGAATTTTATAGAAAAAAATTTAGGAATGCCAATCTACTGTCGGGTGAGACTTATCACCAGTTCTCTGCACGGTTAGAGACCTACTTGGAGAAATGGACTGCTCTGGGGAAAACCCAAGATCTTAAGGAAATGATCCTTATTGAGCAACTAAGAGAGTCCATGGCTCCAGACCTGAGAAAGTTTCTCATGGAACAAGGTGCAGAGAGGCTGGGTGAGTTACTTAATGTCGCTGAGAGGTATCAGGCAGCCCAAGCAGAGATAGTTGGAAATAAAAAGAAACAGGTAGACAATTTTAAGGCACTTCAAAACTTTAATAAGTTTGACCATAGAGACCAGAACAAAGGTAAGCACCAGTTTGATAGGCCACGCAATGACTATAATAATAAAACCTCACAATTCAATGAAAGGAAATATGACTAAAGAAAACCTTTTCATCAAAGTAGATTATATTGTAGCCGGTGTAGGATGGACAACCATAACACCGAAAATTGTAGAAAGAAACCTGTGTACATGGCCACGCTTCAGGTCAGGTCAACCTCTAGAAAGGAGGAGGAACCACCAAAAATTCTGTCTCGTAAAGAGTGTAGGAAGGCACAGTCTAAAGATAGATCACTGAAGCCGTGTTTTGACAAACTCCAAAAACTCCATACCCCTCCTAGAATAGGAGAATTCTATTTGGATGATGGAGTGCTTTACAGAACGGCTAAAGCAGAATCATACGAGTGTGCACAGTTGGTAGTGCCCTCGAAATATAGGGAAAGAGTTATGAGACAAATACATGTTCAAGACGGTGGACACCTGAGAATGGGTCGCACCTGTAAAGGGACATCTATGTCTTATTACTGGCCAGGAGTGGTTGATGACATAAGAAAATTTGTCGAGGACTGTTGTGATAAACGAGCGCAAAGGCCTTATTGCTCCATCTTTTCCTACATTCTTCATACTGTATTTCATACTGTATTTTCTCCGACATTTGCTCTCTCATCTCATATTTGCGATCCACATTTGCTATTTCATTGTTGTGATTACTCGCGACCGGTATCTAGAGAACCACATTTGTTCTTTCATCGGGGGAAATAAAGTCCTTTGATTGAGTCCACATGCCTGACATTATCATTTGAAGCCCACATTGTATCGTGATAAATCTGGTAAAAACACATATGGTCATCCTAATCAAACTGTAATTTCTGTGACACCACATTGGACGCCCAGATTGGCCAGGGGAAAACGTGGCCGCGGTTCAGACAAGCGTGGGTTGACCACATTGGACGCCCAGCTTGGGCAGGGTGACTTCCAGAAATATATAATACCGCATAATCTACTAGAGTGAGGCAGTCCAGGTTTTTACCTTGTGAGGAAGAGATCAAACCCAAAAACGCATAGCCTAATACACGTGTTTATTCAGAGTGGATGATAATTCAGTTCCGTGATTAATTGTGTTCTTAAAGGATTTTGCGAAGGGAAAAGAAGGTTAGTAGATCTTATACTTATTAATACATTTTCTTAATTTTGTTTATTTTAACCTCACAGCTAAAATGTGCGGAAGATAAAGTTTCAAATAATTCTTGGCATAACTGATTAATAAAATCAGAAGATTTTCATAGAAGATGATAGGATGATAGAAGGTAATTAATAGTTCATATTTCACCTTTATCATCATCACAGTCTCCCATATGCACTCACTCTCATGCACAAGATATTTAACATCATTAGAATTGAACTCAGAGAGAGGGAGATGAATAATGAGCAGTAGTTTAAATGAAAGTCAACCAGTGATGTTAAATGTGAAAAACTTACGAAGACTTTTGTGTGTCTTCAGTTCATCAGAAGTCTGAGTCTACACGCAACGTGTCTGACGTCTAACCAGAAATAAGTTATCAAAAACGGACATTTGGCTAGCAGAATTCGCCATAGGACATCTTCATTCCTCAATTTAAAAGGAATATTGTCTCACCCACAAGTCATAAGGTGGACGCAGCATTTTTCGTCACCATATACTGCTTGCTCACAAGTTCAATACAGAGTTATCACAAGTTCAATACATCGTTATCACAAGTTCAATACAGAGTCATCATAAACTCTAATCACTCGAAAGATCATTATTATCTGAAGTCAAGCAAAAGAGCTCAAAAGAGGAATCGCATATTTATACCACGTGCAACACACTCTTAAGCGCATTTTATGAAGCAGACTCGAAAGTATATGAATCACGACTACATACGCAAGATTATGAGTCTAAATATCACTAACATTTCGTGAAGATATCCAGTCTGACCAGTACCGTCGGGAGATTAGACCACAGACCTTTTGTTCATATGACAACTATTAACTGTTGATCCACACTACAGAGATATACTCAAACAGTGAAGGAATATACATAAATATCTCGTCAGCGTTCTCCGTACGACAACAGTATTCATCAGAACGTCCTCGACTTAGAGATACCCCATTCGACATAACGTATAACAACTTGGGACATTTTATGCATACATGTGAATCCTCATATCTAGGAGAAGCATTTAGAGACACATGGACTGTGTAGAGTACTCACCATTTTGGTAACACGTATCATATCACATCATCATTTCACTCTACACCAGTTCATCCTTAATTAACTATTACTTAATTAACTGTAATTTTATTATCTCATCTGTGTGTTTTGTGTGAATCGTCTTTCACCATCATCACGTTCTAACCATTACTAACCCTATATGTGTGGATATTTCATTAATAAACCCAACGATCAGTTGATCATTATCAAGAGTTTGTTAATGTATCACTCGTGCTGTCGGTGTTACATATTCACCTATAGGAACCTTTCTCTACTCAGATGAGGTTGGGGGCTTTTTCTTTACGGGATCTAAGGGCAGAAGCTAAGGTCGTGGGGAAACAGAACTCTTTCCATAATTTATTAGAAAACACTGTCTAGTGGAAAGCATTCGCATTCCTGTCTTCTTGTCCCTATCTCGAATAGGTCTTTTTTTCTTTCTTAACGAGCCAATTTCTAGAGACCTTATATCTAATATCTCATAGACTATTCCTGGCAAAAACTACTGTCGTAGTTGCCCCAGTGACTCACCACACGACAACTGTGACCAGTGCAATAAAGAAAATTCCACAGGGTGGAAAAATAATAACCATATGCAAGAGAAGCATTATGGCAAACCTGGGCCAGAAAATACAGAGGGAACACCCACTCGTGGGAAAATGAATCAGGACCTAGATTCGCCACGAGGCAAACGTAGGCCTGAAAATAAGAAGAAAAATAATTTTAATAATGTAGACAAAGTGGAATGGGAGCCCCCTTTTCACAGACAGTCTTCACTTGAATGTTTTACTATGGCCACGATGCAGCGAGTACAAAGAGATGTCTTACCCCAGAATAAGCCGAAAATCCCTCAGTCGGACTTATGTAAACTGGAGGAAGATAAAAGAGAGAGAAGACCTCTCACAAGGAAATTAAAGTGGGAAGAAAACCCCAAGAGAAAAATTGGTAGTGGAAGATTCTTATATGATGACAAGAGGAAGAAATGTCCTCAAAACAAGGCTTCCAATAGTATAAAAATTATGTCAGAAAAATTAAAAGTCCATATGTAACCTTGTTAAGGACCTGGACCAATGAAAAGGCAGAAGAAAATATTGCCTCATCATATCAATATGTGAACGAGCTGACCACTCGTCTTAAAACTGGCTGGAAACTTGCCAATGAAAATTTGAGACAAGCCAGGAAAAAGCATGCTGCCTATTACAATAAGAAAGCGAAGGATCGAGAATTATCTGTGGGAGAGAAGGTGCTCCTTCTACTGCCCGGCAGCCAGAATAAATTGCAAATTGGATGGCAAGGTCCATATACAGTTCTAGAGAAGGTGTCTAGAACAAATTATAAGATAGATAAGAAAGGGAAAGAGAAAATCTATCATGTGAATCTCCTGAAGAAATATCTGGACAGAGAAAACTGTTGCAATGGAGATGAAAAAGGAACCACTCACTTCTCATGAATATCCTTTACATCCCTGTGAAACCGCCGCACAGGTAAAAATCAGC
The DNA here is from genome assembly GCA_024509875.1 of Oreohelix idahoensis. NCBI lineage: Eukaryota > Metazoa > Mollusca > Gastropoda > Stylommatophora > Oreohelicidae > Oreohelix > Oreohelix idahoensis. The sequence goes on from JAMPIV010011010.1 coordinate 159,375, forward strand.
ACACACTTAACGGAAATTCAGAGGGAGAGGGTTCAACAGGTTCTGAATAATCATACAGATGTGTTAACGGACCGTCCGGGGCATACAAATTTATTGGAGTATGATATGAAACTCATAGACCCAACACCAATCTGTATGAAAGCCTATTCGATTCCGTTCGCTAAGGAAAAAGCTTTAAGGGAGGAGATAGATTATCTGTTGAGAGAAGGGATTATCTCGCACAGTGAATCTCCCTACAGTTCCAGTGTGGTTCTGTTAAGAAAACCCTCTGGAGAACACAGGCTGTGTATAGATTACAGGAAACTGAATGCTGTCACAGAAGGTCATGTGGATCCATTACCTGATACAAATAAGCTGTTTGCCAGGCTGAATAGAGCTAAATATTTCTCTAAAGTGGATCTGAGCAAAGGCTACTATCAGATTCCAGTAAAGCCGGAAGTCAAACCTTATTTAGCCTTTAGCACCTCGGAAGGACATTATGAATTTAATATGTTGCTATTCGGGCTGAAAAATGCACCGAGTGTGTTTTCGAGGATGATGAGAAAGTTACTGCATCCCCTGAAGAATCCATGCATCACCAACTTCATGGATGATATTCTCATAGCAACAGAAACATTTGAGGAAAACATTAACTCTCTGAATATGTTGTTTGATCGATTGAGAGAGACCAATTTGACAGCTAGACCGACGAAATGCTGTGTTGGATGTAAAGAGCTGGAATTCTTGGGCCACACAGTACACCAGGGAAACATGACCCCTGACCCCAAGAACCTGGAGAAGTTAAAAAAAGCACCAAGACCACAAACAAAAAAAGATGTGCGATCTTTTGTCTCATTATGTGGTTTTTACCAAAAGTATATAAAAAACTTTAAATCCATATGTGCTCTCCATTGACTGATTTCAACAAGTGAAAAAGATTCAAATAGATGGGGAATTAACCCAGTTTGCTTATGCTAGCCGTAAGTTGAATACAGCAGAACAAAAATTTTTCAACAAGTGAAAAAGAATGTCTCGCTGTCATCTGGGGTATAAAAAAGTTCCAGATTTATCTCTATGGACAATCATTTAGGATCCAGACAGATCATAAACCACTCGTGTGTCTGTCACAAGCAAGGCATGAAAATGCTAGATTATTACGCTGGTCTTTGCTCTTACAGCCATTCCAGTTTACCATAGAGTACATTCCCGGAAAAACTAACGTGGGAGCTGATTTTTTAAGCAGACATCCGTACGACGAACATCAGAGTAGTCATCAGGCATAGAAAGTAAATTCATCTATGTGTATTTAGAAATAGGAACTGACATATGATCGTCTGTTCTAAATGGGGGACATGTGTAGTGAATTTCTAAATACAATATCTAAATTAATATATAACAATATATGGCATAAAGGCAAAATAAGAAAGTATAAAAGAATTTTCTGCTAGAACTGTTGGTATCGCCTACGCCTTCAGATTATTATTTGCTAACGAATAGCCGAACAAAACGGTACCCAATTTTTCAAATTCGTCCTTGACATAATCACTTTTCCTAGTTCTAAGAAAATATGTGCCTAAAATGCATTGTGGAACGAGGAGGGGAAAAGATAGATAAAATGCTAATTCGTTTCGCATTGATTTTAAACTAAAAGCCAATACCAGCACAGGGTCAAGCCTTGCCTTAGGGGTTTCCCCAAAATACGAGGAAAAAGTTAGAACATGTAGACAACTCGTGTCACAAAAACAACCTTAGCTCTTATTTCAAAGGACGTAATTATCACGTAAATAGAGAAGACAGCACATGGAAAAGAATTGAACGTGTAGTAGACTAAAAATAAAAAACACTAACTTAGAAAAAAAAACTGTGTACTTCTGAACCAAGCCAACTAGTCCCATATAAATTGTATATTCGTGTACCTTAGGACTTGTTGACAAAGAATATGGTAATAGTTACGCAAATAGTCCATTAATTAACTAATTATAGCCATAATACTATAGTGGATCCGACCAGACTGTCAAGTAAAGATCATGCCTGCTTATAATTTTTTATGGCATGTTTTGAAAAAACGACTTTGGGTAAATGAGGTTAAAAGGTACGGGATATTTGATTGGGTGGATTTTGAAGGAAGGCGAAGTATGATTGGTTGACCTAAAACTAAAAATATATTTGCCTTGGAAACATATTGGGAGTTGTTATTTGAAACGATAGATTCAAAAATAAATGTACACATGGTCCCATTGGACAAAGCAGTAGATACTGGTAGGAAACGGGGACTGTTCACTGCCATTTCAAGTAAATTTTGTGTAAAGCAAGATCGATGAGAGCAGGCGGAGAAATTTTCTAACATAGGAAAAGCCTGGACATAGGGCAGATCGAAAATGTGCCATATTCTATTGCCTAGTCATCGTTTACTTGTGTTATTTCCTTGCATCTGTGGTAAGATTGATTTTCTTAACATTTTATTTAAAATAAAATTTGAATGTGAAATACTAACATACGACTGTAAGTAAGTGAGTCTATGGAAGACTCAAAACAGAGTCTAGAGATTGATCCAGCATATGAAAGACTATCAGAGAGGTGTAGACCAACTAAATTATATAGGATTATCATCAGGAGCATAATACCTATCCTATTGTATGGACAACAGATTATTGCTGGAATTGCAGAGGCGTTGTAACTATTAGGGGAGAGGAATACTAGTATACCTGGTCACATCAAAAGAAACTGGTGAAAGGGATTGTCGTAAAGAGCTGATCTTGCATGTTTGTTTGTAATGTGCCTGTACTGGTTGTTGAATATTATTGTCGGCTGTTGATTACGAAGGAGGCATATCCTTCTGATTTCAGAGGGTTGTGGTTGCTGTCAATAACTGGTGCCAGACTACAGTGGGCCGATATATTCATGCCACAGTCTTGTCTTTTTCGGAGACAACTGTAAACCACCATCATTCTTGAAGAAGTGGGAGCTGAAGGTTGTCGTTCAGCGAAGTGCAGGAAGAGTCCTACATCATATTACAAAGATAGGTGCATGTTCGGCACCTGATCGCTCAACTAACATTATAATAAAAATAAGAGACTGGGAATAGTGATATAAACATTCCATCAGTGTCCACAAAAACTTACAAACAACATGCAGAGATGATGATAATAAACAATCTACCAGTGTATACTAGAAGTCACCTCAGTTAGAAAATACACTACACCCTTATATAATAAAAATATGTGTATTATGGACAGAAGATCCATTGTATAAATTGATTGATGTAATTAATTTCTATGATTTCACTTTTGATTGACAGTCCTGATTCCAAATAAATTAGATTCAGGACAATAAATTGAAAAAAACATTAACTTTACCAAACTTTCAACCACTGACTTACTAAAGATAGTCTTTTAAAGTGTGGTTCGTATGTGATTGTCGTGGTACTGTTGTGTTGTATTAGATAATAAAATAATTGTGTAATTGTTTATATGTTTAGTTGGTTAATGCAACCTTACACTAACATTTCATAACCCTAGACACCAAACGTAGTCATCTTTCAGTCTATCTAGAATAAGTCTGAATGAGATCATAGTGGTGGTAGTAGAAAGGTGCCCTGGAAATTTACTCTAATATTTATTATATTCAGGGACCTTCACAGCTGACCTCATTCAGTACACTAAGATTTCTTAACAACAAACCGTATTAACATCAAACCCACCACACTATGTTTATTTTAAAATTATACTCGATTAAAGAACTTCCATTTGCTGTATCCTCTAGTCAAAATCTTTTCAACTACACCTTGTGGGTATTTTTATCTGTAATTACAATGTTGAACATTATGTTTAATTAAATCGTTATTTCAAATGCATGTACTGTTGATTTGTGAATTATAAACCGACTCAAGTACAGTTTGTTTCTTACTTCGGTGATTCGGATATGCATATAATGTTTCTTTTTTAAATTTCAAATGGCACGTATATAAATATATATATATATATATATATATATATATATATATATATATATATATATATATATATATTACACACACATACACATTTCATTCATTCATTACTAGCATATGCCTTCAACAAACATATTTCAAGTCTTTTTGTCACGTGACATCCTTCAACAAACACATGTCAAGTCTTCCTGTCACGTGACATCCTTCAACAAACACATGTCAAGTCTTCCTGTCACGTGACATCCTTCAACAAACACATGTCAAGAAGTCCTGTCGCGTGCCATCAGCCCAAAGTCTTTCCGCGTCTTCCTTCATCATTGTCATTTGTGTCCACAGTTCTCTTATACATGTGTTTGTCGGTCTACTTCTCCTACCTCTGGGTATTCCAGACCAAGGACTGCATTGTGATGTTATCAACAGCTTTGTGTCTATCCAACATCAGAGTCTTCATCCCATCTCTTGTTCCCCTGGCTGTTGTCTGGTTCTTGTTCCCCTGGCTGTTGTCTGGTTCTTGTTCCCCTGGCTGTTGTCTGGTTCTTGTTTTCAGTTTTGCGTTGGTGACCTTGTCGTACCATTTGAACCCTTTTATTCTATGAAAGCATGTGCTTTATCAAAGTCTGTAAATTCTGGTTTGCTGTTTTAATGTGTTCTCCATGTTTGATAACCATAAAATTCAACGAAGGAACTGTGAACATTTTCCCCTCTACTTGTAGTAAGAGACAATTAAGATGACGTTGCGTAAAGCACGAGCACTATACACAACAGATCACAACAGCTACAATTACTGCGTAATCTTAAGGAGTGCTGTGGAATTTCCTACCTGCATTAGGGCGAGGTTCTTCCTCTTCTTCTTCCTCGTTCGTCCTGAAAAGGATGTTGGTGGCGTTGTGTCCGTTTACAACGAAGCTGCGATATTTGCGCCTTTCGGCTGACACATCCGACTTCAGCACGGCATTTTTTGGGACCGGGTTTGCCTTCCCACTTCGATCCCTACTCTCTCAGCCAGACTGCAGTGATGCAGCCTGTTTCCAGGACCACCACTTGGAGGTGGAGTAGGGTCTTGGTCAGCTCTGGTTCGCTGACCCTGACGCAAGCAGTCAAGCTATGGGTCGCTGACTGCATTCATCTCTCTTGCTGCGTCTTCGGTACCGGGGTGAGTGGTTGGGGGGAAAGGGGGGGGGGGGCGAGGTTCAGTTTTGATCTCACGCTTCTTAAACTATTTGATTCCGTAATTATTTTATACCCTGCGCCGGAATAAATTTTGGAAGAATTCTAAATAGTCAAGTATACCATGTTCTACTGTAAATTGTATGTACATTTTTGTGTGTGAACATGCACATATTATACATCAAACTGTTGGGAAATGGATAGAGAGTTATAATATACGGTGTCTTTGTTAGTTTTAACACAAGTACGTTTGGTATACATTAAAAAATGCTGCGTGTAAATTGAAAAAAAAAGTTTACAGTGGAATACGAACTTACTAAAGATAATTTATTGTTGCGGACAATAACATTTTCTTTTTATGTTTAAAACATCAAGCTAATCAATTTACAAAGTAATAAAACAATTAATATTGTCACAATTTGTACATTTAGTGGTTTGTACACCATTTTTACTATGGTACCTTAGAAAAATCAGAAAGTATATATAAAATTGCATTGCGAAATCTTCAAACAAATAAACTAGAATAACATCACCTTTTATACTTGCTTCAGGTTTTAACAGTATCCCTAGCTTCATCTTCTACCTGTGACTAGTCATTAAAAATAAATGTAGGTCTATTTCTGTTGCTTTTCGATTGGCCAGGCTAAGGCCACGCCCACGCATAAGCTAATTCTAATATGTATAACTCTTCTGCACTAATTTTGTCATTTCATAACAAACTGTGACAATCATCGTCACCGCCAACAATGTTTCTAAGAAAGATTGACATAATTATTCGCTTAAAGGACTCAGAATTTGTATACATAAAACCTGAGTTATTTATGTAGCAATAACAAAGAAAAACGAACATGAATCATCACACACATTGTAATAATAACATCAAAACACATACAAGTACACACTGCCCACACTCGAATTGGTTAGTAAGAGAAGTTACCCTACGCGTTTTAATACACCGCTGTTTCTGCACGGACGTCACAACTGATCGAGGGTCAGACCATTGCTCCGGAATCAAAGAGTTACGAAAAAAGACACATTAATATATTCAGCCATCTCTTCAACTACTAAGTCGCTAGCTAATTCGTAATTTTATTGCTGCTATTCTACTGAGCCTAAGTACCCGACAGATAATAAGATAATATTGTAGATAATTTCTGAACATGTACATCATCATTAACATTATTATTTGTCTGTTAGCTTCTTGTGGAATGTGGTGCCACCTCCGCAGCTGATCCTCTTATAGAACGCCTGCACTAAAGTATTACAGTGTTATTGCAGCCGTGAGTTGTCTTAGCAATTTGATTTACATAATGAAGTTACCAGCCACATTCACATCCTCATGGTAATCGGGTTTTTTGATAAGCAGAAGTAGCTGTAGATATATTCTTTATTTGTCTCCTCAGAAAACAATGGAAATAATACCGAGCCTAGTATGTTCTTTGAAGGTTAACGCGGCCGGCGTGATGTTGACACCCTTAGTGTGCTGATGATCAAGAAAATATGGGAACGCTAACATTGATGGAGATTGTAGTAATAGACTAGGCAGTGATTATGACTGTAGTAATACACACGGTAGCGATGAAGATTGCGGTGATGGAGATTGTATTGATAGACATGGTAGTGGTGATGATTGTAGTAATATGCATTATTGTCGCAGAGGGATTTATGATTAATAAATTTCTATATCTTTTCTTTATTCTACCCGTGTCTTCTACTTTATTATCGCTCTTTTATCCTTTCTTTTCTTCGCATTCGTCTGATTGTGATAAATAAAACTCTCCCATTCATACCTTCGCCTGTCTCTTTTCTTATTTAGCAACGCATTTTTATTGCTGTTAAGCTAAGTTCTTGAGTAGACCGAATAGTGTGAAATTCGTTCTCGACAGACATGAGGGCGCTCTTGGTTAAGTTTCTCGGTGTTAGGTGTGAGAGGCGCCAACATGCATCGCTGGGAAACGACCATAGGTAGCTGCTTGTGTGAAACACGTCTGGCAGTTTCAGTGCCGTCGTCTGAGTTTTATGTAGGTGTTAAGACGGGAACTATTTCGGGTTTTCGAGAATTAGGAAATCATTTCTTTTCATAAGATATAAACCCCAGTAGTTTAGACTTAATTCATTCAGTACTCCGCAGTCAAGACTAGAACATCTAGCGTTCGATTCCTAAGATCTCTGTTGATAGAAGCATCATTTAGTTGGTCGATTGCCATCTAGCTTTCGATTCCTAAGATCTCTGTTAATAGAAGCATCATTTAGTTGGTCGAATTGGATATAGTTCTTAGTAGTTCTGTGTTGAGTTTTGGGTCAGCCCAACTTTTACCAGCGGTTTTAGTACAACTGAGAGAAGACACATTTTTATCTTTAACCACGTGGGTTTACAAGTTAACACCTGTCTGGCAGTGTGTGTGCCTCCAGAAATAGACAGAGTACAAATCTCACTAACGGTTGTAAAGACTAAATGCCTATACTGGGCCTTTGAGCCAGATTATATTTCTTCACAAACTCTCATGTACATGCAGCCCTGTGGCGAGAAAAATTACAAAACATTAACATTCCGACATTTTGACTAATTGTGGTGTGACCAATAATTATCTATTGAGAGAATTTACCAACCGGTCATCTTCCTAAATAAGGGAAACCTCGTGATTCTGACACCGTGTGCCCGCTTAAATCTAATTCTTACCTGAACTGAGTAAATTGACACTAACTTGAATCTGAAAAGAAAACTATCGCATGAAGAGGACGCTCCCCGGACCCATTGGATGAAACCAAAATCTGCAGAGCTGGGATCCGCTTCTTCAAAAAGACAGACAGATTAAACGGTGTGTGTGTACTAACGTGCGCCAAACGGCGAACACCAGCAAGATTTTAGGTAAGAAAAGTGAGACAGGGGCCCCTGCTGAAAGAATGCCAACACACTGCAGTTAAGTTTGAGCTGTGGTCATTTTGCGCTGGACTGCGCATGACTTTGTCCTGTGCTTTTTTTGGTCGATCGGTTTCCGCCCACGACTAGTGGAGTGAGCGATTTGGAATGGCGAAAGAGATGCCTCGTTGAAGAGGGGATCTCAGCTATTTTTTGTTCTGTCAGGGATGTGTAGTCCTCTTAATGGATATTTCGTTTATTCGAGATAATACCTCTAGTGTTTCCCACATGTCGGGAGGCGTGATATTTCTGTGTATTTCATGAAAGCAAGGTAAATTGACTTTTCATTAACTCTATCGATTTTGGGTCGTGAACGATTTCGATTCATAGCCTGTCTTCGAAAGTCGTCGTCACGAGATGTTTTCCCAGCTCACATGTCGCTGCATTGATAACTCGCTGTGCATTTCTCTCTCACTGGGCTCTTACTTCTATCTGCTATCTTGGGGGCTGGGGGGTGGGGAGGGGGAGGCAAAGGTTGATGATGCATGTCCCAAGGACCATTACTTGCTACTTTGTTAAATGAACTAGGTTTAGAAAACCTTTATTATCTAGAGGATATTTTTGAGGACATTATTTATACTTCGGCAGACGTGTCTGTCTTGCTGAAGTCAGACTAAGGAGAGTGAACTGATCTCATACATCTGGTTATCTCCTGGCTGTTATAGAAAAGGATGGAGTTTTTCACCTGACTACATTTACAGCACTATGAAAAATAACATGCATCTGACTCATCATTGTAATGCTGTCTACCGTCTATTGCTGTATTGAATGTTGCTGTGATAATGACTGTTTGATGTGTCTACATTTTCGCGTAACCATTTTGTCACTGTGGCGTCCACAATAAATAATGAAGAAAAACGTCAACGGCTGTTACAAGAATCATTGACTTTATACGTCGTGAGTTTACTGAGTCCTATGTGGATTGCCCTGTTATTTTTGTATGAACATTGTTTTTGACTGAACACATCTGCACACTACACAAAACCAGACATGCGGATACCATCCATCATCATATGGCATCACGCATCATTTGGTGGCCATAAGCTGGTTTGATTCTGGTACCAGCAAACACGGGGTCCCTTACCCACTTCATTTTCAACAAGAATTCATCAGCATCCTTCAAGAAATTAACATTCTTCAATACAGTCAACATCTTCAAAATTTTCAAAGTACTCGGCGTTGCCCGGTGAAAGTCAAAATTTCAACTTTTTAACGGAAAACAAGAATTTGACAGTACCCGGCGTTGTTACATGTTGCCGGATAACTCGGACTGCTGTTATCTTTTACGCAAGTCAAGCAAGTTGCTGCTGTCAAGGTTCCAGTGCTGTCGTTTTTTGTGAAGGTCAAGTGCCGGTTGAAACGGGTTGTTTTCTGAAGAAGGCCAAGTACCGATTTCCATCAACTTACTTTTGGATTAGAAGGTCAAGTGCCGAAACAACTCAACACACAGTATTTCAGAAGCTCTTGTACCATCGTGTTAGCAGTGGAAGCAGTTCAGATGTGCCATCATCGTTGGAGCTTCGCTCTTTAGGACGTTGATTGACATCCGTTTTTTCTGCTGTTCTACGATTGGAAGCCTATAAGTTAAGTGGCCTGTTTGTATGTATACTGTGCCCTTATACTTCTGCTGAGTCTTCTGTGTATCATCTCATTCTATATGTTATATGTTTATATGTTATTTGTATATTTATATGTTTATATTTCAGCGGGTTCTCGGTTGGGGGGTGTCTCCGTTAGATTATGCCACGTCATAGAGGTCGTCTATTGTGAGCGTTTTCTGTAGGGTTTGCAAATTTCCGATACTGGAATTTGCTAAGCGACTTCTGTTGCTATTTATGTTAGCTGTGATGACATGTTTTAATATTGTTTTCGTTATTATTTCGCATTCTTTAGTTTTGTTTTGATTTGTTTGTATTTGTTAGCCTACTCTTGTCTATAATTTAGTTTCATACAACATTTTTGTTTATACTCTGTGGTGTCATGTATTTTGTTTAATTCTATCGCAGATATCGTCACATTTTTTGTGATATTTCATTAATTTCTGCTTTATTTTTAGTTGATTTCTGCGAACGTTTTTGTATTGTTGCTGATCTTTGTTATTGTTTACATTGTTATTGTTTACATTGTTTTCATTGTTTACATTTTCAATGTTTACATTCTGCATGTGTTTACATAGTCATTGTTTACAGTTATAGTAATTAGTTAATGGGCTATGCTAATGCACTGTTACTACTACACTGATGATAAATGAATGATGAATAGTGTCGTGCACTATTGAATGAGAAGTGCACTTATGATCAAGAATTGATTGGTGATATTTCATATACAAGTTCTTTGATTGGAGACTTGTTTCCCACAGAGACTGGGATAATATAAGGTGATGTGAATATGCAAGTGCTTAATTAAGACTTGTTACACTTAGGTTTGAAATAAATTAGTTAATTATTTCAGGTTTTGGACTCATATGTTAGACAACATGTCTACATTTGAGCACTTTATTGAGCAGGGTAAATTGCTTGGGAAGACTGGTGATAAGTTAGAAGAATTTGCAACTGCTCGATATGATAAAGCAATGGAAGCTGAACAAAAGAAACTGCATATGGAAGCTGAACAAAAGAAACTGCAGATGCAGGTGGATGAAAAAAGATTCCAAATGGAAATGGAAAAACAAAAAAGGGAATCAGAAGCTGAGGAAAGAAAACTCCAGCTAGAAGCTGAAAATAAAAGACTTGAAAAAGAGGCTGAAAATAAAAGACTAACAAAAGACTTGAAAAAGAAGCTGAGAATAAAAGACTTGAAAAAGAAGCTGAAAATAAAAGACTTGAAAAAGAAGCTGAAAGACTTCAAATAGAGGCTCAGGCTGAGGAGAGAAGATTACAGAGAGAGTCTGATGAGAGGAAAGAGAAAGCAAAAATGGAACATGAAGAAAAGGTCTTAGCTTTAGAGTTGGAAAAATTGAAATTGATGAACATGAGTAATGGTAATGATTCAAACAAGGGTTCATCTTCTGGTAAGGCTAATAATGATACTTTTAAGATTAAGTTACCAACTTTTAGTCCTTCCAGTGATGACATAATGTTCTATCTGGACAGATTTGAACAAGCATGTACAGCTCATAACATAGACAAAGCAAAATATGTTTATCAGTTATCAGGGATACTGACAGGTAAAGCTCTAAGTATATTAAATATGGTGGATGAACCTGACAAGAACAATTATGAGGTTGTCAGGGCCGCTTTGTTAAAGAAATATCAGCTTAACGAAGACGGCTATCGTCTACAATTTAAAAACATGTTACCTGAAAATGGAGTTGAATTCTCCGAGTTTATTGCAAGAATACGCATTACTTTCTCACGATGGGTTGAACTATCTAAGACGGAAAAAACTTATGAAGGACTTATGGACTTAATACTTAGAGACAAAGTCATGTCGTCTGTCAATGAGTCTTTCCTTCCTTGCTTTCCTTCATGAACGTAAACCTAAAACAATAAAAGAAATGGAAGATTTCTGTTGCCAATACGTAACTGCGCACCCACACATAACCATGGGTAACTCTAAGGTGAAAGAAGGTTTACCAGTTGCTTCGGCAGCTCCGTATGGCCAAAACTTTGCTCGTAGATCCCAACAAAATTTTTGATAGAAAGAGTAGCGGTAATTTCTGTCAAAATCATGGAAACCAATTTCATGGTGATTCTTCTTCGAAGAATTGGAGACAACCTGATAGTACTCGTTACTATCACCCTAATAATTATAAGCATTTCAAAAGAGGATATGGTAATAGAGGTTATTCCTGCCGAAGACCTCAGAACCAAACAAATAGATGTTCGCATCAATGTGAACATGATAGTAATCGTGGAAACTGGAATTCGAACCAGGATAACAATTACAATAGAGACAATAATAACTGCAGAGATAATAATAACTCTGATAACTTCAGAGGTAATAATAGTCGGGGTAGATCTCAACACAAAAAAAAAGAGATATCAGCAGGCTAATGCTGTACAACAGGAAACTGAGGGAGCCTGTAATCATGTTGTTGATAGTAAAAACTTTGACGCTGTCACTGGTTCTGCTTTTGACTTTGAGAGAGCAAACAAATGCCCCCAATGCAGTACTTTATTCGAACCGGGTACCATAACTACTTTGAGTTGTGGTCACCCACTTCCCGCTCTTCCTGCTGCTGTTGCGCATGACGGGAGGGTTCTTTAATTCTACATAAGGGTCTTGTTAATGATACTCCGGTCTCACTACTTTTCGATTCCGGATGCACCACTATTGGTGTTACACAATCGCTTGTAGATCCATCTTGTGCTACAGGAAGGGTTATTAAATGTGTCACATTTGGCGGCACTCTAGAAAAATATCCTACTGCTGTAATTCGCATTGCCACTCCTTTCTTTACTGGAGATGCGCATGCTTGTCTCTTACCTAATCCTATTGCGGACCTTATTATTGGTCGTATTCACGGAGTTAGGGAGTGTACCCCACAGCAGATTGCTGCTTGGGAAGATAATAACATGCAAGCTACAAATGCAGTAGTTACAAGAGCACAAGCTCTACAAACACCCGAAACTTCACTGAATAGTGATAATGAAGTTGATAGCCAAGATAGTCACTTAGTAATCACTCGTGACTCTTTCATAAAATTGCAAGAAGAAGATCCTTCTTTAAAAAAAATTCTTCGTTCTTGCGAAGAAAGGTGATCCGAATCAGGATACAAATAGAAAATCTTGGATTGCAATGAGAAACGGCGTACTTGTACGTATGGTACAAGATTCGACTACGTCGGCACATTCGCAAATTCTTGTTCCCAAGAGCATGAGAGTGCAAATATTACAACATGCTCATGACTCGCAATGTGCTGGACATATGGGTTTTTCCCGTACGAAGTCGAGAGTCCTTGCGGCTTTCTTTTGGCCTTTTGTCAATAAGGACATTCGTATTTACTGCCGATCATGCAAGGTATGTCAGGAGGTCAAATCTAGAGGACCACGACATGCTGCGCCTATCCAGGCTGCTGACATTCCTATTCGGCCGTTTCAGAAAATGGCCATAGATATTATTGGCCCTTTTAAGGGCAAGTCGGCCAGAGGACATCAGTTTATCCTTACATGTGTCGATATGTGCACACGTTGGCCAGAGGCTATTCCTCTTAAGAGCATATCTACTACAGATATCGCAGATGCTCTTTGGTTGATATTTTCTCGCTTGGGGTTCCCCAGAGAAATATTGTCAGACCATGGCACTCAACTCATATCTGACACTATGTCACAGGTAATGTCTACCTTACATATTGAACGATCTCTCAGTAGTATCTACCATCCTATGTCTAATGGGTTAGTTGAGCGTCTGAATAGAACGCTCAAGACTTTGCTTGGTAAGATAACTGAAGATCATCCTCAAGATTGGGGACAGGGTTTTACCCGCGGCTCTCTTTGCCTATAGAGAAGTCCCTAATGAACACACAGGATTTTCTCCCTTCGAACTTGTCTTTGGCGCGCGTCCACGCGGCCCTATGTCTTTATTACACGATCTCATCACTGCCGATGATATTAGCGCTGACACTCAATCCTCATATGAGTATGTCATTGCTCTTAGACAAAAGATCATTGAGGCATGTAAGCTAGCAACTGCTTCATCAGAAATTGCTAAAGAGAAGGCAAGTCAGTTTGCTAACAAGAATAGATGTCTACGACAACTTTGTCCAGGTGACAAAGCATTCGTCCTACTCTCCAGTAGGGAAAATAGACTTCTTATTGCATGGAAAGGTCCGTATGCAATAGTCTCTCGGATTTCCGATGTTGACTATGTGGTCGATATTGATGGAAAGCATAAAACTTTCCACATAAACATGCTTTCGGAATTTCACGAACGTCCGGACTATTTGCTGCCTATTTTCCAGGCAACGGATGATGCTCCTGCACCTCACGGTCATTATTCATCCCTGTCTGTCATACAGGATGAGGAAGCTACCTTCTCTGATGTCAACCTTCCCCTTCCAGTGGTTCCATTACATTCCACGGAATCTTGGAAAAACGTTTCTGTTTCTCCTAATCTTTCTGGTGACGACCATCGACAAGTCTCGTCGATGTTACAAACATTTCAGGATGTTCTCACTGACATTCCTGGACACACAGATGTCATAGAACATGACATAATTCTTACCGACAATAATCCAATTAGGGTTAGGCCGTATCCTATTCCTATACACTTTCAGTCGCAAGTGGAAAAGGAATTGGATGAAATGATTCAATTAAATATAATTGAACCATCGACTTCACCATATTCTTCTTCCATGGTTATTGTCCGGAAGAAGGATAAGAACATACGAATTTGCGTTGATTATCGCAAATTGAATCAGGTCACAAAGTTCGACGCTGAACCGATGCCTTTGTTAGAAGATCTACTGATTAGACTTTCTAATTCTAGATTCTTCACTAAACTTGACTTGTCTAAAGGTTATTGGCAAGTGCCTTTAGCAGAGCATGCCAAACCTCTTACTGCTTTTTCTACACCTAGGGGTCTATTTCAATGGAATGTTATGCCTTTTGGTCTCATGAACGCCCCTGCCACTTTTGTTCGCATGATGCGTCGAATTCTGTCACATCGTTCGGATGTCATCGCATACTTAGATGACATCTGTCTCTTCAGTGATACCTGGGAAGATCACTATTTAGGGTTATATGACTTACTGTCCACTCTACGTGACAATAATTTGACAGCAAAACCTTCTAAAGCTTTTGTTGGTTTTGGTGAAATCTCTTTCCTGGGTCATCGTGTTGGTCATGGTCTCTTGAAGACAGAAGACCACAATACTTCCAAAATACTGAACATCTCTGTTCATAAAACGAAGAAACAAGTTAGGAGTCTCTTAGGTTTAATTCAATTTTATGGGAGATTTATTCCAAATTTATCTTCGATCATGGCACCTCTCTCAACATTGTTGAAGAAAGGTTCGCCTAATCTGGTCCGTTGGTCTGAAGAATGCCAATCTTCACGAGACCAAATCAAGAATATATTTTTCTCTCCTCCCATCTTAAGATTACCTACTCTTGATAGGACTTTTGTTCTTCGGAGTGATGCTTCATCCACTGGGATTGGAGCAGCACTGATGCAAGAATATGCAAATACTCTGCATCCTGTTATGTACATTTCTAGAAAACTAAATGCGGCAGAGAGGAACTACTCGGTTTTAGACCGTGAGTTTGTTAGCGATGGGTTTGGTCAATTCTAAAGCTACAAAGATTCCTCCTGGGCGCACATTTCATTCTAGAGACTGATCAGAAAGCTCTTACAGCTATTCAGACTAAGAATTTGAAGAGTTCGAGATCCACTCGATATGCTATAGCTCTTCAACCTTTTCACTTCACGGTACGAGCTATCCGTGGTGCGGATAATGTGATGGCTGACATTTTGTCTAGATGCCCACATGACTCCAACTAATACTTCTGTCCTATATTTCCATATATTACAGAGTCATAACACACCTATATTTCTACAATAGATTAGCACATCTGTACTTACTTTATATGTACACACTATCGTGCTTTGTTGTCATCTTCTTCTGTTCGTTTTTTAAGATGATAGAGAGGAGGACTGAGTAGTTAATATAAGGGCCGTTAGTTTACTAAACAGCCACAATTATTAATAATGTATTGTACCTTATGAAGCATATTAGTTATTAATTAGCATTATATTGCTTGTACTTTCTCAGAATGTCATTGTTGAGCTGAGGACTTACCTTACTAGTATCAAGCATGACGAGTTCTAGATTGTGTACTTACCCTCGGAATACCAGAGCATATGTCCTGGATCGTCATGTAGTTTAACTTTACTATGTACTTATGTCATTACATGTCAAAGAATGTACTATTTAAATTTTCCTATCAGATTTGTACATCCATTTTTAAAGACAATATTAGAGTATGCTGTTTAATGATGATTATGGTAACTTGCATACGTATATTGTGTTTACATGCTAACGTGATGTGTGTTGGTGACACCTCCCCGATGTGAATATTTTTTGAGACATATTTATTTTTCTGTTGAGGTATATCCTCACCAGACACTCTATATTTAGCCTCATGTTAGGCAATTTAATTAATTATCAGCGCATAATTCGTGCGTTTTGAGCCGCTAATCGCATGCTCTTTGATATTTAAAAAAAAAAAAAATATGTTCCACATTTTTTTTTTTTATCGGGAGGAGGAGGTGATCTGTTGCGTGAAAAATTCTCGCACCTTCGTTTTTATTTACAATATCTATTTTATAACGCAAGGGCAACAACTGCTTGAAATTTATAGTCACTTTTCTCGGTAAGCATTTGTCTTCCCGCGTTGGTATTGAATACAGTTAAGTTTTGAGCTGTGGTCTTTTTGCGCTGGACTGCGCATGACTGGTCTTGTTTTTTGGTCGATCGGTTTCCGCCCACCACTAGTGGAGTGAGCGATTTGAATGGCGAAAGAGATGCCTCGTTGAAGAGGGGATCTCCGCTATTTTTTGTTCTGTCAGGGATGTGTAGTCCTCTTAATGGATATTGCGTTTATTCGAGATAATACCTCTAGTGTTTCCCACATGTCGGGAGGCGTGATATTTCTGTGTATTTCATGAAAGCAAGGTAAATTGACTTTTTCATTAACTCTATCGATTTTGGGTCGTGAGCGATTTCGATTCATAGCCTGTCTTCGAAAGTCGTCGTCACGAGATGTTTTCCCAGCTCACATGTCGCTGTATTGTACTGCATCGGTTGATGCATGTCCCAAGGACCATTACTTGCTACTTTGTTAAATGAACTAGGTTTGGAAAACCTTTATTATCTAGAGGATATTTTTGAGGACATTATTTATACTTCGGCAGACGTGTCTGTCTTGCTGAAGTCAGACTAAGGAGAGTGAACTGATCTCATACATCTGGTTATCTCCTGGCTGTTATAGAAAAGGATGGAGTTTTTCACCTGACTACATTTACAGCACTATGAAATATAACATGCATCTGACTCATAATTGTAATGCTGTCTACCGCATCTTGATGTAATGAATGTTGCTGTGATAATGACTGTTTGATGTGCCTACATATTCGCGTAACCATTTTGTCACTGTGGCGTCCACAATAAATAATGAAGAAAAACGTCAAAGGCTGTTACAAGAATCATTGACTTTATACGTCGTGAGTTTACTGACGTCCTATGTGGATTGCCCTGTTATTTTTGTATGAACATTGTTTTGACTGAACACATCTGCACACTACACAAAACCAGACATGCGTATACCATCCATCATCATATGGCTTTCACGCCTCATGCGTGTTTTCCTCTCTTAGATAGATTAGGGTATACAATCTGTTTCGTCAACATTTAGAGGGAAATCTGAGACTTTATAGTGTATATATTCCGTTGAGACACTATCTTTGGGAGGCCGTACAACCTTTTCCCTTCAAACAGGTGATCGGGGCTACACATCGAAGGGAAAAGATTTACACCTATGGGTTCTATTAAACCTGTTAGTCAATTAGGAATTACCTTACATGTAATTATTCTTATGCTTGATATTAACATTTATGTTGTTTGGGGTGGAAGTTGTCCCTAAAAATAAAAAAAATTTAAAAAAAGTAAATTCAAAAAAAAAAAAAAAAAAAAAAAAAAAATAAAAAAAAAAAAAAAAAAAAAAAAAAAAAAAAAAAAAAAAAAAAAAAAAAAAAAAAAAAAAAAAAAAAAAAAAAAAAAAAAAAAAAAAAAACCAAATAAATAAAAAAAAAAAAAAATAAAAAAAAAAATATATAGAATAATAAAAAAAAAAAAAAAAAAAAAGGTAAAAATAAAAAAAAAAAAATATAAATTATAGTAAAATATAGAAAAAATATAAAAATAAAAAAATAAGGCTAAAAAAAATGAAAAAAAAAAAGAATGTTGTAAAAAAAAAGGCTAAAAAAAGAAAAAAATATAAAAAAAAAAAACAGGACTCTAAAAATTTAAAAGAAAAACTCGTGTCGAAATGTTGGTATTTCTATTAATAAGTATCAAAAAACTATAAAAAAATAAAAAAAAAAAAAAAAAAAAAATCTATTCAAAAGTAAAAATAAAAATAAATATAAAATAATGCTCCCCTATAAAAAAAAATTAACGACAAAAAATGATATTGAAAAAAAATTAATTTAGTGGCAAATAATAAAAATAATAGAGTTTATGCCATTATTGATAGAAATTGGGTTGGTTGATTGTAAATTAAATAAATAAAAATGGAAAAAAAAAGGGTTTTTGTATATATTATAAAAAAATATAAAATAAGCGCTGTAGTTACATATTAAATAAAATTGATGAATGATTGTAGTAATAGGGTATATATGGTAAAATGAAAAATTGTAAATAAAAAAACGGTGAAAGTGAGGAAAACTGGGTATTAATAAAAAAATGTAGTAAAAATGGGTGATTTTCTCGAAAAAAAAAAAAATGTATATTAACATAAAAAATTATGGGAAGCTCCGAAAAAAAAAAAAATAATTTTTCATGGTAAAAAAAAAAAAAAAAAAAAAAAAATGGATACAAAAAAAATAAATCATGAAGTATCGAAGTGATAAAGATTAATAGTGATATACATCGTAGATACCGGATGATGTAAAATATATTGGTGGTGGTGAAATACATAGGTATTGGTAGTAAACATGGTAGTTAAATAGATAGATTGCCCCCCCCGTAGATAGAGACGTAAATAAATAAAAACTAGTGGAAGGTCATGGTAATGATGGAGATTGTAGGTAAATACCCACAGCCACAATGGTGAAAATTAATAGTTCGTAAATCAAACATTGATAGTGATGCGGTTATGTCCCCGTTTATAGTAATATAGACATTATACAAGTTTTAAAAATCAGAATATAGTAATACAGTAACGGTTAGTCTTTAGAATAAATTACGGTGATAAAAATGGTAGTGAAGATAGTGGATTATAGTAAGTAGACATGTTATGGCCCTTTTAAAATTGTAAGTGTATCCGAAATGGTACTGATTTAAACGTTTTTAAAAATAAAAAAAAAAACGGTATTTATTAAAGAAGATGTAAAAATAATAGAAAATCTTAGTGATGGTTAATACGGGTAATGACGAATTGTAGTTAATCAGCCCTCGGTTTTCATTAACCCGCACCAAGGAGTATTTAAAAATTTACACATCTGTATTTTGCATGGAATTATCAGTTTTGTATAAGATACGTTATAAATTATTATAATGCGCCCCCCCACCACTTATTATTTCCCCATTTTATTTTATATTTTTTAAATTTGTATTGATAGACATTTTAATTTTTCCCGCCCCTCCCCCGCAAAAATATACCCCCCCTTGTAATATTTATTAATATTTTTTAATAATCCCCCCCCCCGCCGTTTAGTTACTCTCCCCTTCCCGCATTCAGTCAGGTAATTGACCCCCCAAAGGGATAGATAGATAAATAGATTAAAATAGATAGATGGTTGATAGTTAGTAGATATAAAAAAGCGATAAATTGGGTAACCCAAATGCGATAGATAAATAGTAATACGAAAAGGATAAATATGAAAATAGATAGCTATATATAAAATAGATATATATAGAATAATAGATTAAAAATCTTTAGCGTAGCTAGCAAATGGTAGCCTGAAGTCAGTCCCACTTATATGAAAGGCTTACATGTTTATTATTTCCCGCCTAAAAAAAAAATGAGTATATGTACACCTAAGGATTAATAAAATTACGAGATTTGTAAATACTCGATGTTTCTTATAGGTACTTTATACACATACGGTTTAAGATTTATATATTGCTATAATATAATTATTTATAATATTTAATTATTTTTATCGCGCGCATGGTAAGAGCGGCCCCACACTGTGTGGAAATGCGTCCCCGTTTATTAATAATATAAAATTAAAAAATTATAGACTCTCGTATCGGATCATACCCTCAGAGCAGTGATAAAAGCAATATCGCGCCCGCATAAATAATATTGTACCGCTTATCTTTTGCGTGTTAAAAGAATTTGAAACCGCCCCGGAAGGCAAATAGCTCCTCTTAATAATGCGCATACTGTTAGATCCCCACTATATTCAACTCCCCTGAAGCGCTTCGGAAATTAGGTAAAAATTACTTTGTCGTATATTTAGTCTGACTAATAGACCAGTCCCCCAGATAGATAATCGATAAAGATAGATAGATGGTTTACATAGCCTCCCCGTAATATTCTCAGCCCGGTATATTATTTAGAATGAATGATGAGGATCGAAAATGATTGTACAAAATAAATATAGATTGTAATTATATAATTAAATAGGTTCCCCCAATAGATATGATTAAAATTGTCACATATTAAATTATCTAAAAAGATAGATATGGGTAGGAAGTAACTACATTTAGTCTGATACATGGTGGTGATGAAGTGTTGGTAAGTAATATATATATGGATTGTGGATTCGAAAAGATTGTATTTACGATTAGACATATGTGGTCTAAGGGTAGCCTTGTAGTTATGACTCAAGGCTATCGGATGGGATTTTGGGGGAAATACATGGGGTATGGTATTATTAAGATTAATTAGTAATAGACATCTAAACTCATGCTCCACATTGGCAAGTACAATAACATGGATAGTCACACAAAACCCTCTCCTAGTAAAATAAATAATATAATCGCCGATAATAATTATTCGTATGGGTAAGTCCTGTAGATATAAGTTTAGTGGATTAGATCCCCCCCCCCCCCCGGATAGATAACCCCCCCAAGACCGGATATTTTTAAGTTGTATGAAGATTTGATAGTAATAGCCGATAGGCAATAGATGAATAGTTATGGGTAATAGGTATATGATATAAAAAATACTGATTACTTGTTTAATACATAGAGTAAGTGGTTAGTAGGTATTAGAATTAGTTATTTTTTAATAGATAATTAAGATAGATAGGTTAAATAGGTATTTTTGAGGTATAAGGAGGTTGAATTGGAATTTGTAAGATTGAGGGGGATGTTGGTCGTGGTGACTAGATTGTAATTCAAAACTAACAGATTATTAAATCTATAATAATTATATACCTTAGTGATCCCCCCAATACCCCCCATATCCAGCTATGAAAGAATTATGTGATAGATAAATAGAATGGGTTAAAGTATATGTCGTGCAATAGACTTTAAAAAAAAACAAATTCAGTCTCAGTAAATCAAAAAAACAAAAAAAGTTTTCTAGGAATATGACAGTCTATGTCAGCATAATCTAAATACGTTATCAAAAAGATGATATATATGTTTAAATGAAATGGACTTCCTAAAAAGAAACTATTTAAATTAATTGTGTAGATACAAAAAAAAAAAAAGATATAAGAAACAGGATAGATTGAGTAAATGTCAATTGTGAAAAAAAAAGCGACAGATAGCTTAGTTTCATAGGATAAAAACAGTAGTCAACCGAAATCCAGATGAGCTGCACGAGTATGGTTCTAGGTGAATAGATAAAAAAAAAAATAAATAGATAAAAGGAATAGATGAAAGTGGTAGTCCTTGTAAACAGGATCTTGGTCCTGAGTCCTTAGTAAGATTGAGTGTCAAGAAGAAGTTTTTATAGATTAATGAATCGTGTAAGGTTTGTTCCAAAAAAATTCCGAGGCATATTAGTCTATTAATCGGCCGTAGTTAGTTTAGGAATAAGCGCGCTAAATGCTTCTAAAAACGGATAAAAAATAGAAAAAATTCTCTCGGTTTCGATAGACAGTAATCCAATGGGATTCTGTATGTCTTGGATTTAAGAAGATTTGGCTATTGTAAATTGTAATTTTATCAAATTAGCAATAGTTTTGGATGGGGAACTTGTAAAAGAGGATAAAACTTCGTTATCGTTAGTCTGTAAAGTGGGAAGAAGTAGATAGATAGAAGAGAGAAGTTAGATAGATGGATACGACAGATAGAGTAAAGGTCTGGGAATGATAAAGAGTATGGTAGTAGGTAATGGATAAGGATAGATGGATTAGATGAAAAAAAAGCATAAAAAAAAAGGTGGGCCTTTTAGATTAGATAGATAAATGGTATAAGGATAAATAGAAAATAAAAAGATAGATAGATTGGATTAGATGGATAAATTTAAAAGTATGGAAGATAGTATATTAGCTCAAATAGATAGATATATTGATGTATAAAATATAACATGGTATTTTAGATAGACCTAGGATAGATAGATAGATAGATAGATAGATAGATAGATAGATAGATAGATAGATAGATAGATAGATAGATAGATAGATAGATAGATAGATAGATAGATAGATAGATAGATAGATAGATAGATAGATAGATAGATAGATAGATAGTTAGATGGATAGATAGATAGATAGATAGATAGATAGATAGATAGATAGATAGATAGATAGATAGATAGATAGATAGATAGATAGATAGATAGATAGATAGATAGATAGATAGATAGATAGATATGAGATAGATAGATAGATAGATAGATAGATAGATAGATAGATAGATAGATAGATAGATAGATAGATAGATAGATAGATAGATAGATAGATAGATAGATAGATAGATAGATAGATAGATAGATAGATAGATTAGATAGATAGATAGATAGATAGATAGATAGATAGATAGATAGATAGATAGATAGATAGATAGATAGATAGATAGATAGATAGATAGATAGATAGATAGATAGATAGATAGATAGATAGATAGATAGATAGATAGATAGTTAGATAGATAGATAGATAGATAGATAGATAGATAGATAGATAGATAGATAGATAGATAGATAGATAGATAGATAGATAGATAGATAGATAGATAGATAGATAGATAGATAGATAGATAGTTAGTTAGTTAGTTAGTTACCTAGCTTGCTTGCTTGTTTGTTTGTTTGTTTGCTAGATTGTTAGATTGTTAGATAGATAGATAGTTAGATAGTTAGATAGTTAGATAGTTAGATGAGTTAGATGAGTTAGATGAGTTCGATGAGTTCGATGAGTTCGATGAGTTGGATGAGATAGATAGATAAATAGATAGTTAGATAGTTAGTTAGATAGTTAGTTAGATAGTTAGATAGTTAGTTAGATAGTTAGTTCGATAGTTAGTTAAATAGATAGTTAGTTAAATAGATAGTTAGTTAGTTAGATAGATAGTTAGTTAGATAGATAGTTAGTTAGATAGATAGTTAGATAGATAGTTAGTTAGATAGTTAGTAAGATAGATAGATAGATAGATAGATAGTTAGATAGATAGATAGATAGATAGATAGATAGATAGATAGATAGATAGATAGATAGATAGATAGATAGATAGATAGATAGATAGTTAGATAGATAGATAGATAGTTAGATAGATAGTTAGATAGATAGTTAGATAGATAGTTAGATAGATAGTTAAAACGAACGAACGAACGAACGAACTTTATTTTCAAAGGGTTAAGAATTGGGCACGCAGGCCCGTCTGACATTCTGCCCTTCCTCTCTCTCTTTCATCATATATACTATATCCTTTCATCCTCACATTTACTATAAGCATAATTAAGGCATTTATCATTATAAAAGTAATATTACATTTGCAATAATCATCATAATTAAAGTACGTTTTTAACATTAAAAAAGAATAATAATAATAATAATAATGAATGTAAAAATAAAATAAATAAAAATAAAAATAAACATTAATACATAGATAGATAGATAGATAGATAGATAGATAGATAGATAGATAGATAGATAGATAGATAGATAGATAGATAGATAGATAGATAGATAGATAGATAGATAGATAGATAGATAGATAGATAGATAGATAGATAGATAGATAGATAAATAGATAGATAGATAGATAGATTATGGTGGTATATACAGTAATAAGAACTCGTGACATTTTGGGAATCCGCAGCGGAATGACTTGGGACTTAGTGTGTTGTCAGCACATGCGGAAAATGTGCAGCTTTGTTAGATAGATAGATAGATAGATAGATAGATAGATAGATAGATAGATAGATAGATAGATAGATAGATAGATAGATAGATAGATAGATAGATAGATAGATAGATAGATAGATAGATAGTTAGATAGTTAGTTAGATAGATGGATAGATAGATAGATAGATAGGTAGATAGATAGATAGTTAGTTATTTATTTATTTCCAGACCAGGAAGCAATAAAACATAGATTTGTTATGACGACTGGATAGGTGGAACTTTTTAGATCACACAGAAAATATACATTGATAGTATTACCTTCACAAGCCCACTTGAGGACTATATTGAATGATGGTGAGAAGACTGAGAGAGACTTCCCACTATTTCCATCATACTAATAATAATAGCCCCTTCAGTCATAACTGACCATGAAAATAAGCAGCTGAGGTGACCAGCCTCAGCTGCTTATTTTCATGGTGTTCCTTTCGACGTTTTCTCCTCTCTTCTGCTTGCCATGAGAGCTTCTTTTCACCCAATCTGACGTGGCGCTGCAGAGAGCATCGCCACTTGGTGCGGTTGACAGCTTCATCCTCCCAGTTTGCCGGATTTATGTCCCGTGCCCGCAAGTCTCTTTTGCACACATCTTTGAATCTCAGCTGCGGTCGCCCAACTGTTCTTTTGCCATCTGCCAGTTGTCCGTAGAAGATATCTTTCGGGGTGCGACCATCTTCCATGCGGCGGACATATTATGATACAAGCCAGCGTGGTCTGTGCTGTCTAAGCAGTGTACACATGCTTTGAAGGCCAACACGTGACAACACTTCGACAATTGTCACTTTGTTCTTCCACGAAATACCGAGGATGTGGCGTAGACACCGTTGATGTAAGGCAAGGTATTGAGCCTTCCTTTCTTGCTTAGGATAGGTTGTCAATGTCTCGCTGCCATATAGAAGTGTGCTGGTGACGCATGCGTTGTATACAGCAGCTTTGGTCTTCGTCGTGAGTTTGGAGTTTTCCCACGCGTTGTGAGGCACGCAAAGATGGTTGCAGCTTTGCCAATACGGCTGTTAATTTTTGAGTCCCAAGAAAGTTTGTCGTTAATGTTAGATCCCAGGTGTGTGAAGTGGTGCACTACTGTCAACTCATAGTTATCGATAGTGATAACTGGTGCAACATCCACATCCTGACCCAACACATTTGTTTTCTTTAGACATTGTGGGGTCAGAGTCCTTGCATGCTTGGGTGAAACGATTTATCAAGCTCTGAAGCTCCTGTTGTGCTTGATGAATCGCTTCACCCAAGAATTGTATTTCCAGTCACGTCTTTAGTTTTAACAGAAAGTGAAAAAAAACCCATTACAACTGGTATTGGGGTTAGGTTTACAAATAAACAATACGACAACTGCAAACAGAAAGTGGGGAGTGGACAAGTCGACTCATGCGTGCCGCTTATTTCTGTTATGAAGTTCTTAAAGAATACAACCGTATCATAAACCAACTTCACAGTTATAATTTTTTTCTCTCTAATAAATGTGTGTGTGTGTTTTTTTTCCCATTTATAGCTTCTAAGTATCTGTATGTAACGCTATGCTTTCAAAATCTGTCGCAGTTATTAAAGGGTTTAGTTTCTAGTAAGAGAAATAAATGTAATGTGAGTGCCAACGAAAACGAACTACTTACATTGATTTTCAACCTGCACCAATTATTTTTTCCTTATTTAAAAGTCAGGTCGTTTAGCATTGTTGTCGTACAGATAGGTTGTGAGTTATTTTTGACCCGTCTGAGTAGAGTGGATGGTGATAGGTACGTGAGAAAGGTGTGAGAAATATATTTCACGAGTGATAGCTTAAGGAAAAGGTTATGTCTCTTGAATGAGTAAGTTTCTTTATTCCAGCCTATTTATACGACTATAAATTAGTGCAAGACAACCTTGCCCTCCTCATACATATAAATATAAGTTTAACTACACACACATACAGCTATGTGATAACAAGACACACAAACTTGATAAACTACGGTTACTTGGGTATGGGTCTGTGGTGGATTTAGATGTTATGAAATGTTGTTGTTATGTATTTATATTGTACTGAATGAGGTCAGCTGTGAAGGCCCCTGAGTATAACAATTATTCAGGTGAGTTCTCAGAGAACCTTTCTGCTACCACCTTATGATCTCATTCAGACTTATTCTTGACTAGTATGTATGATAACTACGTCTAGTGTCTAGGGTTATGAATATGTGGTGTGATGGTAATTTAATACTAAAACACACACACACATCAACAAATATCAATGTCTATGATCAAATGAACTAACACCGTATTTGAAATTTTGGTATTAAACTATTTTTTACAATTTTATTTGCCCTGATTCAGAATTTTCTGAGTCAGGACCAACAACAAAATGAAAATTATGGCTTTATTTACATAAATTAAATACCACAATGGATCTTCTGTCCATATAAAACAATTTTACAATCTAATTATATTTAGGTATTACTATAGACTAAGTTAACACTAGTAATTAATGGTGGGTTGGTGTATTTTCATCATCCCCTCTCTCTCTTTTCTCTATCTCTTGTGGAATGTTTATTCAACAGTAAATTATTTTAGTTATTAAGTTATAATACAGGTGGATGAACTTTCAGTGCCGACACAAAGGCACTTATCTTTCTGTTGGTAGTAGTTATGATGCTGACAATCTTCTATATTTCATGGGTTGATTCGTGGTAGACAGCGTGTACCAGCAAAAATTTCAATCGAATGACCAATCTGACACAGTCCCTGGTGTAGTGTGGTAGACAGCGTGTACCAGCAAAAATTTCAATTTCTTTCACGAAGATAAAATACAGCAGGGTTCTGGCAGTAACTTAGTACCAGAACAAAAACCCCGAAACAAGGTTATGATTCTTTATAACACATCTACAATATCATTCCACAAGTAATACATGGTATAATTCAATAAAAGAAAAGGGTCAGATCCGTCTGACCAACCCATTTCAACCATTTTCATCTGAGATAACATCTCATACCAGTGCTCCTATTCTTCTCCCTAATGGCTACAACGCCTCTGACACTTCAACAATGATCCTCTCCCATAGGATGATGTGGGTTAGCCTTCCCACTGGTAACTGTAGAAATCATTTGAAGTTATACAACTCATGTAAGTTTTACTGCGTGTGAGCAACCCCATAGGCCCTGCATAAGTCTGCTATGGGACCTATATACTTAGTCGCAAAACATTCCCAATAAAGCAGTATCTTATACACCACATTTTTGTAATAACAAGGTTAATAAATTACGTTCTTACCACAATTCAATGGAAATATCACAAACATACGTTGACTGGCATTAGCATTTATATATCTAAGTTCAGCTTTGCCCTCGTCCAGACTGCCAAGGTTTTTTATTTATTTCACTCTTAGCACTGCTGTTCTCAACGCAGCTTGCATACTAACTCTTATGTATCAAATGGCGACAAGCCTTGGAAGCTTTTTGCCAATATCACTAGACTGGCCCAATCACAGCGAGGGTCTAGCTTTTTTCAATTCAAATTTGTTATAAAAAAAAACAAAAAAAACTCGTAGATATATAGTATTATTTCAAAACGTGGTTAATAATACTAGATATATGAGTCTGCCAAATATATTTGTCGTTTTGATTTTCAATTTCGTCCCTGTTAGTCGTCAATTATATACTTTTCCATAAGTCGGCCATCTTTTCCCCCTTCTCTATCAATTATTATTGAAAATAAAACAACTTGTTTCGGTTACGTCAGAAATACACTACTAGACAGGAAATGAGAGCTGACTGTGTGTGTGTGTATACATTTCAACAGCGAGAATATAATACGATGCATGCATGGCTTTGCGTCTTGTTTTTCAAATGTGCTAAAGGCAATACTGTCGCGCTCTCATTACAATTTGGCGTTTCAAAACCCAAACGCGTGACAATGGTAGCATTTCTTCTGTCGCTCCTTCATCCACCTCCCTTCTTCTCTCGGTCTTGGAACAAAATGCTCCTTGACCCTGCAAAAATGTTATTTTTAATTCTAAAGGACGAACTAGGAAAGCGTGTAAGATTTGACGGTGAGATCATTTTCTAAGCATTACCACTGCACAAAATTCAGCACCCTACTGGCGCAGAAGACGACAATAGACAGCCACACACGGACGGGTTTATTTATTATCATAGGAGTAATATCTTACTGAATTTAGCGATTATTTCACAGATTTCGCTACACACCTCCCCTCCTAAAACATGCATTCATTGCAGGTTATAATCTGTGAGATAACTTAGCGCAAATGAAGTCCTATGCGTTTTTCTGATTTTCATCATAAGGATGTCTACTCAACAAGTCGGCACCTACATTCTGAGAACCGGGAATATATTCAATCGTAAATGAATAAGGCTGTAAGAGCAACGACCATCTTAATAACCTAGCATTTTCATGCTTGGCCTGTGATAAGAATACGAGGAGTTGATGATCCGTTTGGACCACGAATGTCCTGCCATACAGATAGACCTGGAATTTTTTTATAGCCCAGATTAAAGCTAGACATTCCTTTTCACTTGTTGAATAGTTTTTTTCTGCTTTGTTCAACTTGCGGCTTGCATAAGCGACTGGGTTCAATTCCCCATCTTGTGAAGAGGACCTTTGCAACAATGTAGCCCCTAGGCCCACATTGCTTGCGTCACTTCTTACGACAAATTCTTGATTCAAGTCAGGCAATTTCAATACCGGCCTGCTTGTGAGTTTTTCCTTTAACTTCTGGTATGCCAATTCACACTGTGCTGACCAATTAATTGTATCAGGTTGTCCCTTACGAGTTAAATCCGTCAGAGGAGCACATATAGAGTTAAAATGTTTAATGTACTTTTGGTAAAAACCACACAACGACACGAAAGATCGCACATCTTTCTTTGTTTGTGGCCTCGGTGCTCTATGCAATTTCTCCAGGTTCTTGGGGTCAGGGGTCATGCTACCCTGATGTACCGTATGTCCCTAGAATTCCAACTCTTTACATCCAATACAACATTTGGTTGGTCTAGCAGTCAAGTTAGCCTCTCTGAGTCTATCAAACAGCATATTCAAAGAGTTAACGTGTTCCTCAAATGTTTCAGTAGCGATGAGGATATCATCCATGAAATTCGAGATGCATGGATTTTTCAGGGGATCCAACAACTTTCGCATCATCCTAGAAAACACACTCGGGGCATTTTGCAACCCAAACGGCAACATGTTGAACTCATAATGGCCTTCCGCGGTGCTAAAGGCTAAGTAAGGTTGAACCTCAGGCTTTACTGGAATTTGATAATAGCCTTTGCTAAGATCCACCTTGGAAAAATATTTTGCCTTGTTCAGCCTGGCAAAAAGTTGAGTAGTATCAGGTAATGGATCCACCTGATCTTCTGTGACAGCATTCAGTTTCCTGTAATCGATGCACAGTCTATGTTCTCCCGATGGTTTCCGCAACAAAACCACACAGGAACTATAAGGAGACTCACTGTGAGAAATAATCCCTTCTTGTAACAAATAATCTATCTCCTCTTTCAAAGCTTTTTCCTTAGCGAAAGGAATAGAATAGGGCCTCATACAGATGGGTGTTGGGTCTAGTAGTTTCATATCATATTCCAACAAATTTGTGTGCCCCGGCTTATCCGTTAACACGTCTGTATGTTTCTCCAGGACCTTTTGAATCGTCTCCCTCTGTCCTTTTGTCAGATGATTACTGATCTTCACCTGTGCAAACGTTTCACTGGGTTTCAGTGGATATTCAAATGAGCTGGCCGGTGCCGTTCACCGTTCGAATTATGTGGAACTTCCCCGATACGCAAACAACGCAGTGGGCAAAAAATGGTCCCACGTATCATGTTTTTTCGTGGGCCAGACTTTTCTCAGGATAGAAATGAGAGTCCCATTGAACCCTCTCTGGCCTACCCCCGTTCCACTGGGGGTGATACGGACTACGATGAAAGTTCACCCCCCTGCTTGGCTTCACCCGCATGGCTTGGAATAACCTGAAAACTTCTTGGCGTTAGTTTTCCCCTTGAACTGTGAGCCGTTATCAGTCAAGATTTGATGCAGGAATCCTAACCTCGTGAATATAGTAAGTACTTGCTTTGCCACATTGCTTCGAATCGATTGACGACAGTGCTATCGCCTCTCCCCCACATAGATAGAACAAGTGGTCCACCAGAGTAAGGATGTAAACTGTTCCTCCTCTTGGTCCGAGTGAGAGTCCCACAATATCCACTGCAACTCATCTCAAAAGGTGTTTCCCACTATGGGCATTTCCCCTAGAGTTTTTGCTGGAGCAGTCGAAGCTTTGGAGCTATACTCTGAGCGGCATTCTGGACAGGATTTTTTACATATCTCGTTTATATTTCTTCCGTTATCCACTGGCCAGAGAAATAATGACAAGCTATACTCTGTTCTTGATTGCGCTAATCCCCATGTGACCACCTGAACGGGGATAGCATGTCCTAACTCCATCACCTTTTCCCATATATGAGGAGTGGGAAGTACCAAGCTGTCCGTGATCATTTGAACCATGTTCCGGCCTTCCTATAGATCATTTATTCTTCATATAAAATTCTCCTTTAGTAGTAGGGTAATGGCATTTTGGGAGTTTTCTTAATAACACGGCTTCAGTGACCCTATCCTCAGCCTGTGCCTTCCTCATCTCCTCTGGATGAGCATTTATAGGTTCACCTTCTTCCTCCTTTGACTGTGACCTGGTCTGCACTGTGGCCATAATCACAGGTCTCTTGGGAGTCCCCCCCAAGAAGACATAACGACACCCCAATATCAGTGGGTAGATGGGTTCGTTAATCAACTGCTGCTTTTGATTACTCCTTCCACATAGCGAGTTTTCACCTTTATCCTTGCGATGGGAAGTGTCATGGATGCTACATGTCTGCCTAGTCGCCCCTTGTATCTCCACTGTTTCTGTGGTACACAAAACAATACCATATTTTTTATCTTGTGTTTTTGGAGTTTTGGGTTCACAGTTATAGGTGAGAACTCACGACTGAATCAAAATCTAAACCTGTAAATCATACAGGCACCTTATGGTGACACCATTGCACATAACATCATCCTCACAAACTGCGGGGGTGATAAGGTTCCCTGCTTGTCAGACGGGTTTGTCCCTTTTAATCCTGATTTTTCCCCGTTTTCATAGCAGCGAAGTTAGAAGGTTTCCTTTTACAAACATTGGTTTTATGAGTGTTCCTCTTACACCACCTACACCATATCTTTCCTTGATTGAAAGGTTTTCTTTCATCATAATTTCGGTCATTGAACTGTTTTTTTTTTCCCCGATAATCGACTCTTGGCCTATCAAAGTTGGGTTTACCTTTGTTAACTTGATCTCTATGGTCAAACTTATTTTGGTTATAAGGGGCCTTATTTTGTTCTATAGGTTTCTTTCTAGCGCCAGCTACCTCTGCCTGGGTCGCCTGATACCTCTCAGCGACATTAAGTACCTCGCCCAACTTCTCTGCACCTTGTTCCATGAGAAACTTTCTCAGGTCAGGAGCCATGGACTCTCTTAATTGCTCTATCATGATCATCTCTTTAAGATCTTGGGTCTTCCCCAGAGCAGTCCATTTCTCCAAATAGGTTTCCAGTCTGGCAGAGAATTGGTGGTATGTCTCCCCAGACAATAGCTTGGCATTTCTAAACTTCTTACGATAAAATTCACCATTTTTCTCGTATCTTAACAAAAGAGCCTGCTTTAACATGTCATAATTGTCTTAGTCATCCCTGCTCATTTTTGAAAAAAACTTCATAAGCTGTTCCCCCAAGACCTTGGGATAACTTCAGGCTCCATCTTTCTTTTTCTAGCCCATAAGTTGTAGCTAATACCTCATACCTGCTTAAATATGATTCAATATCATCATCTCTCTCAATAAAATAATCTAAATGGAACCCCATGGCTGAGTTGGAGGCCCCTGACTAGCAGTAGCATCAGAGGTAGAGGGGCTGTGACCATTTTCAGGAGCATGGCCTTGCAACTCTAGCTCCCTTAGTCGTAACTCGTGCTCGTTCTGTAATCTTTTCTCCTCCTTTTCTGCTTCCCTTTCGGCAGCCAGTTTTCTTTCCTCAGCCTCTATTTTCTTTTCTTCAAATTGGAGCCGTTTAATCTCAGCCTCTCTATCAGCCTCTAAGGCCCTAGCCTCCTTGTCATCCTCAATTTGTAACCTTTTGATTTCTTTCTCTGCTTCTAATTTTCTTTCTTCAGCTACTCTATCTACCTCTAATTTTCTTTCTGCTGCTAATCACTTCCTATCTTCCTTATCAATAAATTTGTCACACTCCTGAGGTTACAATACTGGACCAGTTCAATGGCCCCATCCATACTCCATCTCTCTGGGCAGTCTCCTGCACAGCAGCAGAGATCTGAACTTTTGCCAAGTCAGCCATAATATATCAAGCAACGTTAACAATATACTTAGGTAACTTATCAACTTCTGACTAAACAACAAACGAATAAGCACCTGACAGTGTTCATCCACTCTGTTTTAAATTCCACAAAGAATATTTTTAATGTTATTATATGAGATGGCTATCTATGTATTAGTAGGAGTTTACAATCCCGGACAAGCCTACCAATATATGAGCGGATTTAGATGTTATGAAAATGGTTGTTGTTATGTATTTATATTGTACCTGAATGATCCTTCACTGTGAATGGGGGCCCCTGGAGTATAACAAATTATTCGGGTTGAGTTCCTCAGAGAACCCTTTCTGCTACCTGACCTTCCAATGAATCTCATTCAGACTTATTCACTTGAACTAGTAATGTATGATAACTACGTCTAGGTGTCTAGGGTTATGAATATGTGGTGTGATGGTAATTTAATACAAAAACCACACACCACATCAACAAATATCAATGTCTATGATCAAATGAACTAACACCGTTATTTGAAATTTATGTATTAAACTATTTTTTACAATTTTTTTTATTTGCCCTGGATTCAAGAATTTTCTGAGTCAGGACCAACAACAAATGAAAAAATTATGGCTTTATTTTACATAAAATTTTAAATACGCATTCGCTGTAGATAATAGATCTAGAGCGATTGCTCGCTAGTCATATAAATCCAATTTTACAATCCTAATTATATAGATTTAGGTATTTTACTATAGACTAAGGTATAAACACTAGTAATTAATCGGTGGACGTTGGTGTACTATTTTTCATCACCCCCTACTCGCTCTTTTCTCTATCTCTTGTGGAATGTTTTATTCCAACCAGTAAATTATTTTTCATGTTATTAAGTTATTATATCACAGGTGGAGGAACTTTCAGTGCCGACACAAAGGGCACTTATTTTCTGTTGGTAGTTGTTAATGAAATGCAAGAATCAATCTATCTATATTCTCATGGGTTGAATATCGTGTGTAGACAGCGTGTACCAGCAAAAATTTCACATCGAATGATTCAATCTGGACACAGTCCCTGCGTGTAGTGGTGGTACGACAGCGTGTACCAGCAATAATTTCAAATTTCTTTTCCACGAAGGATAAAAATCACAGCAGGGTTCTGGCAGTAACTATAGTACCGCTAGAACAAAAACCCCGAAAACAAGTTATGATATTTTTTATATACAAATCTACTATATCATTCCACAAGTAATACATTGGTATAATTCATTAAAAGAAAAAGGGGTCAGATCCGTTCTGACCAACCCATTTCAACCATTTCTATCTACATTCCCTGAGATTAAACATCTCAATACCAGTGCTCCTATTCATCTCCCTAATGGCTACAAACGCATCTGGACACTTCAAACAATGATCCTCTCCCATAGGAAAATGTGGGTTAGACGTCCCCACCCCCCCTAGGTAAACTGTGAGAATCAATCAATTAAAGTTATACAACTTCATGTAAAAGTTTTTACTGCGCGTGAGCGAGCGGGAAACCACATAGGCCCCACATAACGTTCCCTGCTAGGGGTCCTATTTACTAAGTCGCAAAAAACAAAAACACATTAAACATAAAGCAGTTATTCTTATACACCCACAATTTTCGTAATAACAAGGAAGAATAAATTTCGTTCTTACCACAATTACAATGGAATTTAGCACAAACATACGTTTGAGCTGGCCATTAGCATTTTATATATCTAAGTTCAGCTCTCCCTCGTCCAGACAGCCAAAGGTTTTCTTTTATTGTAATTTACACTCTTAGCAACTGCTGTTTCTCAACGCAGCTTGCATACTAACTCTTATGTATCAAATGGCGAACAAGCCTTGTGAAGCTTTTATGCCATTATCTATTAGACTGGCCCAATCACAGCGAGGGTCCTAACATAATTCAATACAAATTTTTAAAAAAAAAAAACAAACCTCCACAACATACTAGGAGTGGAGTCTGCCAAATATAATTAGCTTTTTGGGGCCAACCAATTACCCTCCTTTCCCTATACTCCTATACTAACCAATCGATTTGAATCCACTCTAATGCCTCACTTTTTTAAACTTGCGTACCTAATACCACGGGGGGGGGGGGGGGGGGGGGGGGAGGGGGGGGGGGGGTGGGGGGGGGGGGGGGGGGGGGGGGGG